>CAVLJG010000008.1:26904748-27409079 GCA_963669975.1 Acanthoscelides obtectus | reverse complement strand
ATGCAATGAAGATTCCAACTTTTCTGCACAATCACAGAAAGGGGGTTACCATTAGCTTCCGGTAGCTCAGTCGGTGGCATGAAGACATCTACAGGCGTGTAGCTGTGTGTCGACCATGGCATGGCTAGAGGATAGAAGAACAAACAGAACACAAAAATTTAACAGATTTTATTTAACAAAAAAAAAAGGCATTTTCATTACATTACAATTTTACAAAAATAACAAAATAAGTTTTACATCTTTGGCGCTGCTATAACGCTATCGACTTATCTTTCGCTGGTCCATTTTTACTCGACTGAAGCCAGGATGGCCAGGGGCTTGAAGGGGAGGTCCCAATTATGAGGGGTGACCTCCATATAGTGGCTTCACAACCAGTTGTAGGCGAAGTTAAAGGCGATGGCGCTGCCAAGGTACATGCATGGGTGAAAATATTGGCCAAGGCTAGGCAAAGTGAAAGGGAAAGAGAAAGGGGGTGGCCCCAATCATTTTTGTCCTATACGGACACACATTCTAGAAAATTCTAGCACATGGTGCTATATAACCTTGTGCTACTGAGAAGAAATTTCTAGCTGTTGTTCAATCGGCGGCTCAGGTGAAAAAGAAGCGCGAGGAAGATCGCAGATCAGGAACTCCGCATCAAGCGCTCCAAGCGGAAAATTTTCCAAGCAAAAAAGCTAGAGATGGGATTAATGAAATGATAATCGAGAAGTGATTTAATAAATACGATCGGACGGTGAAACCGTTACAGTCACTAAAGTCAATACTGTTCCATTCCTGATCCCAGAGTGACCGTTGTCTGCACCACTCAAGGCGATTACGTCGGTGTTCTCGAGTTAAAGGAAGGACCCAGTGTGGCCGGTATGAAAACAAGCCAAAACTTCTCATTCGTCGGTGAACACTTCGCATGCCAATAGGTCTTCCGTGTTCTGCAAACCATTCATTTGCAATGGACCTGGTAGTGGAGAAACGGTCCCTTAAGGCCAATAATCTTAGACGGCGATCTTCACGGTCTGTTGTTCTACGGCGGCGTCCAGTGCCCCTTGCTCTTTGCGTACGGCCTTCTCGAAGCCATGCCTGACAACACCTAACCACAGTGTCTACACTTCTTTGCACTCTAACTACAATTGCCCGAAAAGGAAAGTCCAGCTTCCCGAAGTCCCACTATACGGCCCCTATCAAACTCACTAAGTTGACGAAATCGTACAGGTCTCCGTACTCTAGGCATCGTAACCGATCGTAAAGGATGTCAAGAACCACAATCCGCCAACGTTGATTCTTTACTGCGGCTGAAATATTCATTTTTAGAGCGTTAGTGAATTAAAAAAAAGCAGTATAAAAACTGGAATGTCCAACTGATAAGGCTGAAAATTTTTTCACTTGTTATTTACAGTAAGATAAATGCATTCACCAACTTTTATTAAAATAAAACCATTTAAACTGGGTGTTCGGATTTATATGTCAGTATATTATGAAAATTTACTTCGGTAGGCACCCGCAGTCATCCTTTTCTCCTTTAAAGTAGCGCTGACGACCGTCTAATCCCAGCCCACCCTCGTTTCCTTTTCACAACCCCGTTACCTCAGCAGATGGAGCTCGTGATTGTAGGAGCCCCGTTAAAGTGTTAAAATTTGGTCATGTCAGGTAGAATTTTCAAACGAATTCGAATAGACTAGAAGGAGGTTGCTTAAATTGGGGCAAAGTTGCGTATTCAGGTAATTAACAAAATGCCGCTTACAAAGTTTATAGTAGTAGGGAAAAAAGAAAAGAAAAAAACGAATTTTCCAAAACTATTTTAATTTTCCCCGGACTTTATCTGAAGTGGGATTTGAAAATAAGTTGCACATTAACATTGCCACTTTTTCTTCTCTAGATGGCATACATTTTAATATGACATTTCGTCTCTTGTCCTCAATCATCAACTTATAGACGCCATATTGGACTTTTGCACAGACAGAGTTTTTAATTCTGATTCCAACAATGTATAATATACATTGACATTGCCAAATCTTAGTTATTTCAAAAAAAAAATGGAATTTCCTAGGTAGGCCTTGAAATTATCAGATCATCATTTGTTTCATATAGCAGATTTATCGCAAAATAATTTTTATTTTATCCTGACTTTATTGAGATGGGGTTTCAAAATAAATTGCGTATTGTCATTACCACTTTTTCTCCTCTACCACATGGTGTAGTCAAATTTTCAGTTCGAGGTTTCTTTTTTCGGCTTCCATCATAAACTAATTTTTTTCAATGTTCAACGTTCCAAACCATCTTGCCAACTGAAACTGCACTTCTCCCAATATCCAACACGCCCTTCTCCATCGACACGGGACCAGACCACTCGATGTAGTACCCATTCAAAAAACATGCGTTCTTTCTGACGGACCCTGTGCTAAGAATACTATTACTTTAATTAAAAATGTGAAGTTTATTGTGACATCAAAAATTGTGTTCTCTTGTGCAAAATTTTATTTAAAGAAACGTCCAATTGAGACTTTTACAACGGCTGCTTGTAGATAAGAAAGAGTATATGTAATTTATTTTAAAATCCCATTTCAAATAAAACCAGGAAATAAACTATGAGTTTGCGATAAATCCGGTTTACGAAACAAATGACTGAGATAATTCCAAGGCCTACCTAGGAAATTATATTTTTTGCTAATAATTGAGGGGTCTGATTAAGTTTTCTTACTTTTTTTTTTAAAGCAGCCCAGACCAACTCAATCGGGTTAAAAATGCAGTAATAGGGAGGTAGACGTAATACTTCATGGCCATTTTGCTGAAGCAGATTGTCAACAACATACTCTTTTTCAAATTTTTGTCTTTTAATAAGATCCAATAATATGGCTTTGGTTGATTTTTGTGGTATTTCCATTCCCTTATCCTTCGTAAAATCAATAATGTCTTGTTTTTTTGTGCCTGTATTCGGAATTTTGTTTTTCTGTCGGGAATGGTATGGCGCATTGTCCATAATAATCACTGAATTTGGGGAAATGTTTGGTATTAACTGCTGCTCTATCCACTTTTCAAATAAGTCGGAGGTCATGTCCTCATGATAGTCGGCACATGATTCTTTGATATTTTTGGCAGATAACAGCAAGGCATTAGGTATAAATCCATTTTCACTGCCAGCATGGAGAGTAATGATTCGTTTTCCACGGTTGCATGGTGCATTTAAAATGCACTTGTTGCTGTCGTCAACCCAGCCGTACTGCACAACATCATGGGTATCATACCACGTTTCATCCAGGTAAATCAGATTTCTTTTCTGCTCTCTATAGATTTTAACGTTGTGCAAAAATTCTTGGCGCAATTCAACGATTCGAGACGACTCCATAATCACCATTCTTTTATCTAATTTTTTGTATTGAAAACCACACAGTTTTACAATACAGTGCAGTGAGTCTAAGCATTTGTAATTATAAAAATATTCAGGATAATCTTTTAATTTATCCCGTATCATTTCCAACGTGGGCACCAAATTTTCTTTATAAAATCCGTATATTATACGACGAATATCTTCCTGAAAACCCACGTCTATTCTTTTTAATTTTTGCCCTATGCGCTTTCTGTGGAAGGAATGGTTGACTACATCTCCCCTTTTTATAACCCGATAAATGGTAGACCGACTGATTTTTGTCAGGATACAAATTCTGTTTAAAATTTGATTTTGCGAGGAATCTGGATTTTCGTTTTTCAGACAATCATACATATTTAGGATTACTCTTTGGGTCTGTTCCTCTAAATCTTTATGAAAGAATTCTGCCTGCACAGGTTCATCAACCATCTCCTCGTGGCTTGGAGCATTTTCCCAAGGTCTCCAAAGAGCCATATTTAGGACACACAAGAACAATCAACACAACAATTAAATCAACAAGTAAACTGAGTATTCAAAAGTCAAAAACACAAACTAATAAAATCTATGAAAAAACACGGACAGACTAAAGAAAACACGTTTATTCACCGCTACACGGCACTGGCTAAACTGTTTCAGTTTTCAGTAGCCACCTGCACTTGTTCGGAGCTTTGAAATACACGCTTTCTCATTGGCTATGTCCACGCATAGGCGTGCTTTACTCCACGTGGACCGGTGAAACTGCCTTTGATCTTATACGGGGGATATTTGCTGCGAAATTTGGCGATTTTTGCAGCAACAGAGCGTGTTAAATATAGATATATAAAACGCACCCGGTATTTCACAGTGTTTCAAAGGACTTCAGATAAAATATACATGTACGACATTTATATTTTTGGAATCAGAATTAAAAACTCATCTGAGCAATAATTCAATATAGAGTCCTAAACAAAAAATAAAATTTATAATTGAGGATAAGGGTAATAACGCACGAGCCGCGCACCGCGGCGGGTGGCGGATGAGCGGTACCGCGGGGAAGTGCGGATTGCTTTACGGAAACCGTCGCGGATGGCTGGTTGTTAGGTTAGTTGTCATGAAAGTCCGCGCGGTCTCCGTGTTCGCCGCGTCCGATGCCAGCGTCCGCTCATCCGCGCGGTTACGCGGTTGCCAGTGAATTGTCTGCCAATTATTCCTACACAAACTAACATCCGCGTGACTGCCATCGGCCGTGGTTCGCGGCTCGTGCGTTGTTACCCTAAAAGACGAAACGTCATATTGAAATTCTAATTACCACCTTGTAGAAGAGAAAAAGTGGCAATGTCAATGTGCAATTAATTTTGAAATTCCACTACAAATAAGGTTAAGAAAAAATTAAAACAATTTTCGGAAAATTCTGGTTTTTCCGTCTCTCTTCCGAAGTACTTTGAATTTCGAAACTTTCTAAGCGACATTTTGTTGATTACATAAATGCGCAACTTTGTCCCCATTTAAGCGCTTCCGTATCTCTTACCGTTTCCAATGGTGAGAGTCGAATTTGAAATACCCGGCATACATACAGGTATATACAGGGTGTTCCTGAATGATATGAGAATATTTAAAATTAATGTTAGTTTGCTTTATAAACTATGGGCCAAAAATGTTTCCCTACAAAAACTCGGGGTGTTGAAGTTTTAGGAAAAAAATGGAAATTAATTAATATTTTCAGAACCCCTTCAGATATTTCACTGATGTTTAGTAGGTAGTGAAAGTTAATAATGTTGCATGTTTTTCAATGTAAAAATAACTTCTAGCTTTAACCGGGGCGTGCGTACGGGTATTGACTTCGATATCTTTTAAGAAAAAAATGGTACGCCAATGGTTTTTTGCCACCCCGAGTTTTTGTTATAAAGCAAACTAACATTAATTTTTTATGTAGATTCACACCCTTAAATATTCGCATATCATTAAGGAACACAATGTATACACTCAGCACCAAATTTGTCTGAAAGATTGAGTTCAATGTGTACGAGAGACAAGTGTGTATAGACACATATGTTAGAAAGACATAGAAGAAAAAAAATAGTTTTTTTGTCACCTTACAGGAGCAGTTGATAGAATTAAGCGAACTGCAGCTGAAGTCTCCAGTGAGAACTAAAATAAAAAGAAACAACAAAGTCGCTCAAAGTTGCTCGAATTCAATCTGCTCTACCAGCGACGAGTCTAACATCATCAGCGTTTTTTCTGCAACAGAGCACACTCATTCAACTAAAGGAAATGAACTGCATGAATCATCGATATCTTTGACAGACAGTGTCTTTGTAAAACCCGGATCTAGCGAAAATAAGAAGCAAGACGGCGGGCAATACTATAGACAGAAACTATCGGAACACTTGAATAGAATAAGACAAAAAGCCAGCAGTTCAGCCAATGCGCAACCATTGAAAAGTATCAAATCCGAGGAGATTGATACACCAAGAAGTGAAGAACTAGCTGGATTAAGAAGTAGATTGCATGTTGATGCGACATCGTCCACCGATGGACGCCGTGCATTTTTTGCATTCAACAATGAAGAACAGGTAAGATAACTTGATAGTTTTTTTAACTTTTTTTAAGTTATAATTCTTTTTTAGAAAGAATCCCCCCAGGACTACGATAAAAACGTCTACTACATGTCAGCAGAATGGTTGGACTTCGTCATACAGTCTACCGAAAAGGAATGGTTTTTTCAACCTACAAGGTAACGCCAACATATACTAAGTGACATATAAATCCGAACACCCAGTTTAAATGGTTTTATTTTAATAAAAGTTGGTGAATGTATTTATCTTACTGTAAATAACAAGTGAACAAATTTTCAGCCTTATCAGTTGGACATTCCGGTTTTTATACTGCTTTTTTTTAATTCACTAACGCTCTAAAAATGAATATTTCAGCCTCAGTAAAGAATCAACGTTGGCGGATTTTGGTTCTTGACATCCCTTACGATCGGTTACGATGCCTAGAGTACGGAGACCTGTACGATTTCGTCAACTTAGTGAGTTTGATAGGGGCCGTATAGTGGGACTTCGGGAAGCTGGACTTTCTTTTCGGGCAATTGCAGTTAGAGTGCACAGAAGTGTAGACACTGTGGTTAGGTGTTGTCAGGCATGGCTTCGAGATGGCCGTACGCAAAGAGCAAGGGGCACTGGACGCCGCCGTAGAACAACAGACCGTGAAGATCGCCGCCTAAGATTATTGGCCTTAAGGCACCGTTTCTCCACTACCAGGTCCATTGCAAATGAATGGTTTGCAGAACACGAAAGACATATTGGCATGCGAAGTGTTTACCGACGAATGAGAAGTTTTGGCTTGTTTTCATACCGGCCACACTGGGTCCTCCCTTTAACTCGAGAACACCGACGTAATCGCGTTGAGTGGTGCAGACAACGGTCACTCTGGGATCAGGAATGGAACAGTATTGTCTTTAGTGACGAGTCTCGATTTTGTTTAGGCATGCACGATGGTCGTGCCAGGGTTAGAAGGCGACGTGGTGAAAGGAGGAATCCACAGTTTTTTGTTGAAAGACATGTTCATCACACTGTTGGTGTTATGGTTTGGGGTGGTATAGCTTATGGTTCCAGGTCACCTTTAATCTTCATCAGAGGTAACATGAACGCGCAGCGTTATATCCACGAAGTTCTAGAACCCCATCTTTTACCCTATCTTGACACCCTGGCAGATCCAACTTTCCAACAAGATAATGCCCGACCACATGTTGCAAGAGTCACAATAGACTTCTTTCAACATAATGATGTCACATTGTTACCATGGCCACCAAGATCTCCCGACTTATCCCCAATTGAGCACGTGTGGGATATGATGGGTAGGAGATTGCTCAATTTGCAACGTCCTCCTCAGACTCTAGAAGCACTTCGAGAGGAGTTGGTGGTTGCCTGGAATGAGATACCACAGGAGGACATTGACCACCTGATCAGAAGCATGCCTAGGCGCGTTGGAGAATGCGTAGCACATCAGGGTGCATCCACACATTATTAAAGGTCAAAGGGCTTTAAAGCAGTGCAATCATTTTGAAATTTTTATCATTTACTTATTATGCTTCATTAAGTACTTATACAAAATTTTATTAAAATAAAACCATTTAAACTGGGTGTTCGGATTTATATGTCACTTAGTATATATAGTAGAAAACACCAGCTTTATCACTCCTTAATCAAATTTGCAGCATAAAAATAACACATGTTGCAATTACAACATATCAACCTATTTTCATTTCAATGCAAAATAAGTCTATAACGCATAGGTGGCTGTGAAAAATAAAAGCCATGACACTTGTTATTAATCACAGCTGTCAGAATACGTTTAAAATAGTTTTGGGTAGTTAAGGTTTTCAAAATGGGTAGAGGAAAGGTTATTAGAGAGAAAATTCGGTTACTGATAATTAAATTTTTTAATTCTGATAAATCAAACTCAGAAATTGCAACTTTGTTAGACTTATCGCGGTACAGTGTGAGAAATATTATTAGAAGATATAACGTAACTGGTTCAGTTAATATTAAGCCACGATATGTGAAAAAAGTAATATCACAAATGCCGACCGAAGAGCATTAAGAATAATCGTGAAAAACTGGCGCGCCAATTATTTACAATTAAGTGCTCTGTGGAATGACGCTTTTGGAAGGAGAATTTCGAGGTCCACAACTCATAGAGAGGCCCACAAACTGTGATTTAGCACTTGCAAGGTAAGTTTTCTTATAAAAAAAGTGAAGTAAAAAATCGGCTTAGATGGGCTAAAGAACATAGACAATGGACACCTCAACAATGGTGTGCAATACAATGAAGTGATGAGGCCCGATTCGAAGTGTGTTGGTGACAGTCGCAGTAGAGTTATTCGCAAAAAAAATAAGCATTCCATGTTGACTGCCTGAAGAGAAAAGTGAAATTTCCAGAATCCATTATGGTCTGGGGCAGTATGTCATCAAAAGGAGTAGGAAAACTTCATTTTATTGATGGAAATGGATACAAACAAATATTTGGCAATTTTAGAAGAATGGCTTTTACCAGTGATTGATCGAAGAATGTTTGACATCCGGCCAAGATTTTGTTTCAGCAAGATGATGCAGCGTGCCATACCTCAAAAAAGGCTATAAAATGGATGGAAGAAAATAATGTACCACTTTTGAAATGGGTTTCTAGCAGTCCAGATCTGTCACCTATTGAAACTTTGTGGCACGAGATGAAAAAGGTTCTACGACAACATCCTGCTCGTACAATCACCGAACTGAGACAAAAGCTTCAAGAAATATGGGATTGTTTTACACCAAATTTTTGCCAAAACTTGGTTAACACTATGCCCCAAAGAATTTCAGCCGTAATAAAAAATAAAGGTGATGTTACCCAATGGTAATCTGTCAATTGTTGCTTTGTTAACTTCGCGCATTCATTAGCACATTGTTTATTTGTTCAGATGTTCTATAAGTTATAGGTCTAAGTGATTTCAAATATGTATTTTTTACGACTAGAGTGTATCTAAAATGTTTTTGAGAAAATAAATTGTTTTATAAGTAAATAGTTTCGTCATGTTTAGTTTATAAAGGCATATTTTGGTACAAATCTTGAAGTGGGCCAACTGAAGAGGGAAGGGTAATATGAATGAACATGTACCAATATGACACAATTTTAAAATATTTTACTTTAAAATATATTTTTACGCTTTTTCATAATCGCTGGGGGCGCCTGATTAATCAAACAAGCTTTCTCCAATTACATTTCATATTTTATCTCACTTGACTTTGATATAAAAAGAATTCAGAAAATACGTTGGTTCTACCTTTTTGTCCAACCATTGTACGTAATATTATATTAGATCCTATTAATAAAATCTAGTGGGCCATGTTTGATTTGATGATAAGAATTTCGTTATTTCAGACAACCTCTAGAAATCAGTACAAAGCAAGGAATCGTAGATCCACCAATGCTAGACGATCAAGATAACTTCAAAATCAATTTAGATAAAAAAGTACGGATAAGAAATATAATAGAACAAAGATTGTTGGCAGATGGTGACAGGTACTAGCATATGTAAATTTAAGTTGGTTGAAAGAAAATAACAAATACGAGGGCGGTCTAATAAGTACTTATCCTCCAATTTTGGAAAGTGGTGATTTATTTCTCAACATCGACAACTTTTTTAAGCCGTCTGAAAACTACGTTTTCTGGAGATCTGCAAAGTACGAGTAGGTCTCCATGAGGGCGATAAACTCTTCATTCGACTCAAACTTCTGCCCGGCGAGTGAATTTTTCAAGTTTGGTAACAAAAAGAAGTGTACTGTTTTTTCGTTTTCGCGAGTTTATTTTCCAACATTTTGAACTAGCAGTCGTTTAATCGTACGATATTTCGAAAACAGACGTATACTGTGTTAATACTTTTAGAAAAAAAGGTCCGGGGAATTACATTTCTTCGTAAAAGACTGGATTACGTGACCTACTTATTTGACAAAGTCATGCAGTCATCAATAATGCAGCCATTTAGCATATGCTGCTATGAGTATATTTGGTGTGCGGCAGCAAGAAAGCTGTAGACCTATTTTTCTGGAACATCAAGTACTGACAGTAAAGGAATATATATATATATATGAGAAGTAGTCATTGCCAAAGCCAACGACTACTTGGGTACAAAATACAATTACTTGTTAATTGGGAAATTGGCAAAACTTTTAGGCTTAAGTTGACTCTTTTGACGGAAGCCGAAAGCTTGATTTTATCGTCAAAAGAGTCAACTTAAGCCTAAAAGTTTTGCCAATTTCCCAATTAACAAGTAATTATATATATATATATATATATAACATCAAGTAGGAAAATAATGGGCAAAATCCGCAAAAAGGAGAAAAGTGGATTCGAGCAGAAAATATGATAGGTAACCTGAGCGATACGTATTTCTGCTGGTTGGCTTCATCAGGCCCGAAATGAATGCACATATGAAACTAAAAAAACTAGCTACACATGCCCACACATCCGGATACGGGTGTAACCTGTGGAAACGAAGTTGGAGGAGAAAAAAACGACACACGAAGTCCACAACAAGAGCCAACCTACACATTGTAGTATAAAATGGCTATACGACCTCGAATTTTCAAGGAGACGTCTAACCACCACCACGCGGCCGGTTATAGTCACTTGCTGTGGTACTTCAAGCCCAAAGGATCTACAAAGAGAATATGATCATGCGGAGAAAAGTATAATAACAACAAGTAGGAAAATAATGGGCAAAATCCGCAAAAAGGAGGAAAGTGGATTCGAGCAGAAAATAGGATAGGTAACCCGAGCGATACGTATTTCTGCTGGTTGGGTTACCAATCATATTTTCTGCTCGAATCCACTTTCCTCTTTTTTGCGGATTTTGCCCATTATTTTCCTACTTCTTGTTATATACTCGTACTTTTCTCCGCATGCTCATATTCTCTCTTATATATATATATATATATATATAAAGTTAAAGCTTCCGCCTTTTGTTGGGTACTTCGACAAGATTTAAGCAAAGAGGACTCTTTATACTTTTTTTAATTCTCTCTAGCTTTCAATGGACTTTGCCATCATCATCAGGAGCTGCAATTACAATGATAACAGTAGCAACAAAGGTGTAAAATGAATTTAAATTGACTCAACTTACAGTAGTATGTGAGGATGTTGCTAATTGTTGTTTACGTATAGGATGAGGGAAACGTCCAGTAACATGGTGAGAGCTGAATAGATTGCACAATAGTCAAAATTTATACAAAACATGACAAAAACAAGTTAAAAACAGATTAAAAATTATTTTAAAAATTAGAGCATTACATCGTGAAACCACCTGATGATTGCACAAATTAGTGGTCATGGAATGATGAATTGATGAGTGACATGAAACCCTTTGACAGAAGGCCGAAGGATGTCAATGTCAGTATTGAAAGATGGAACGAATTGTGGGCGTGTGCCAAAACGTTGCCAAATCACTTCAGATGATGAGATTTTTAGAATTTTATGTTAGAATTTGTTAAACCGACCAGAGGCAGTTGAATAAACTATATTATTATTAATGGGAATTTAAATTAACAATTATTAATAAATCGTGAGGAGAGAATTATTATATTTTGAGTGGAATGAAATTTACTGGTGGAAACGGCCAAAACACAGATTCTAATTATGGTTGTGAAGAGTTGAAATTTGGGGAGATATGCAAGTTCTCCAATTTTTCGCAGTTTAGCAAATATGAGTAAATGACACTCAGTTGTTTAACATCTGTCTTTTTGTTGATACAGTTGTTATTCATGAAAATGTGGGACATTTCCAGGAATAAACGTTTGGAAAGGTGTTTTTCTTTATCAAGAACTTTGATACTTGTGTAATTCATAGAATGCCCTGTTGTATTAACATGAGATGCTAGAGCGCATCTTTCAGGATGAAGCCTAGCATCACTTTTGTGTGATGTAATCCTTCCTTTAAGAGATCTGGAGGTCTGACCTATGTATATTTGGTTGCAGTTGTTGCAATTGATGGAGTAGACTATGTTGGTTAAGCCAAGCAGCGGGACTTTGTCTTTCATTTTTGAAAAAATGCAGTTTATAGTGAGGACGGATTTGCAAGCAATTCGAAAGTTCAAAGGACTGCACAATCTGATCAGCTTAGGGGTCAGTTCCTTGATGTAGGGCAGGACAGCAAAACCAGGTCTGGAGTCCGGGTTGGTGCTAGTACTGTTAGGATTGATGTTATTATTGGGAATTACATCAGTTCCGTTATTAGGGGTTGTGCGACTATTACCTGCATCACCAGAGTTCGGCAAAATATTGGAAGGTGAACTAAAAATGATCTTGTTAATCAGACACTTCGGATAACCATTATTGATGAACAGTTTTGATAGTTTACGTAAATTTGAGGTGTGGAAGGTATTATCTGAGATGCTGATTACCCTTGTTTTCATCTGTTTTACCAAATTGATTTTAATCCCTAGCTTATGGTATGACCTAAAATTGAGAAACCGACCTGAGGCCATAGGTTTCTGGTACCAGTCTACCAATAAACTGTTGTTGTTGGTGCGAATGAGTCTTGTGTCTAGAAAGGGGACAGACAGGTTCTCATCTTCTTTTTCAATGGTAAATTGGATGTAGGGGTCATAGCTGTTGAATTCTCTGACAATACCATCCAGACCTATGGAAGGGAGGCATAAAATAATGTCATCTACGTATTTTTTATGAAGAAGAGGTTATAGGGTAGTGTCGGAATAACAGTATCAAGCAGTGTAGAGCCGATTGTTAACAATGACATTCCAATCAGATCAATCCTAGCGGATGTAGACACAATAGCATCCTCCATAAGTGATGACACTGAAAGAAACATTTTCACAACTCGTTCCACTAACCTCATCACTAACTACTATCATAATAACAATCTTAATAAAAAACATTCCTTTTATCACAACCTTTTAAACATAACTAGAACATTTCTAAAACAACATCCTGAACTTATGGTTACAAGATCTGACAAAGGCAATGTTACAGTGATAATGCTTAAACAACACTATTTAGATCTTTGCAACAATCTCATCAATGATGACCCATCATATCATGAAATTAATAAAGATCCCACACTTAAAGTGGAAAAGAAAAGTAATGACATTGTTAAGGAACTCCTCAGCACTGGACAAATAACCCAAGAACAAAAAAGAACTTTGACTACTTATAACTCTGTCCCTCCCAAATTTTATGCACTTCCGAAAATTCACAAACCTGTACTCTCAGTAAGACCTATAGTTGCATCAATAGGTTGATACTGTTATTCCGACACTACCCTATAACCTCTTCTTCATAAAAAAATACGTAGATGACATTATTTTATGCCTCCCTTCCATAGGTCTGGATGGTATTGTCAGAGAATTCAACAGCTATGACCCCTACATCCAATTTACCATTGAAAAAGAAGATGAGAACCTGTCTGTCCCCTTTCTAGACACAAGACTCATTCGCACCAACAACAACAGTTTATTGGTAGACTGGTACCAGAAACCTATGGCCTCAGGTCGGTTTCTCAATTTTAGGTCATACCATAAGCTAGGGATTAAAATCAATTTGGTAAAACAGATGAAAACAAGGGTAATCAGCATCTCAGATAATACCTTCCACACCTCAAATTTACGTAAACTATCAAAACTGTTCATCAATAATGGTTATCCGAAGTGTCTGATTAACAAGATCATTTTTAGTTCACCTTCCAATATTTTGCCGAACTCTGGTGATGCAGGTAATAGTCGCACAACCCCTAATAACGGAACTGATGTAATTCCCAATAATAACATCAATCCTAACAGTACTAGCACCAACCCGGACTCCAGACCTGGTTTTGCTGTCCTGCCCTACATCAAGGAACTGACCCCTAAGCTGATCAGATTGTGCAGTCCTTTGAACTTTCGAATTGCTTGCAAATCCGTCCTCACTATAAACTGCATTTTTTCAAAAATGAAAGACAAAGTCCCGCTGCTTGGCTTAACCAACATAGTCTACTCCATCAATTGCAACAACTGCAACCAAATATACATAGGTCAGACCTCCAGATCTCTTAAAGGAAGGATTACATCACACAAAAGTGATGCTAGGCTTCATCCTGAAAGATGCGCTCTAGCATCTCATGTTAATACAACAGGGCATTCTATGAATTACACAAGTATCAAAGTTCTTGATAAAGAAAAACACCTTTCCAAACGTTTATTCCTGGAAATGTCCCACATTTTCATGAATAACAACTGTATCAACAAAAAGACAGATGTTAAACAACTGAGTGTCATTTACTCATATTTGCTAAACTGCGAAAAATTGGAGAACTTGCATATCTCCCCAAATTTCAACTCTTCACAACCATAATTAGAATCTGTGTTTTGGCCGTTTCCACCAGTAAATTTCATTCCACTCAAAATATAATAATTCTCTCCTCACGATTTATTAATAATTGTTAATTTAAATTCCCATTAATAATAATATAGTTTATTCAACTGCCTCTGGTCGGTTTAACAAATTCTAACATAAAATTCTAAAAATCTCATCATCTGAAGTGATTTGGCAACGTTTTGGCACACGCCCACAATTCGTTCCATCTTTCAATACTGACATTGACATCCTTCGGCCTTCTGTCAAAGGGTTTCATGTCACTCATCAATTCATCATTCCATGACCACTAATTTGTGCAATCATCAGGTGGTTTCACGATGTAATGCTCTAATTTTTAAAATAATTTTTAATCTGTTTTTAACTTGTTTTTGTCATGTTTTGTATAAATTTTGACTATTGTGCAATCTATTCAGCTCTCACCATGTTACTGGACGTTTCCCTCATCCTATACGTAAACAACAATTAGCAACATCCTCACATACTACTGTAAGTTGAGTCAATTTAAATTCATTTTACACCTTTGTTGCTACTGTTATCATTGTAATTGCAGCTCCTGATGATGATGGCAAAGTCCATTGAAAGCTAGAGAGAATTAAAAAAAGTATAAAGAGTCCTCTTTGCTTAAATCTTGTCGAAGTACCCAACAAAAGGCGGAAGCTTTAATTTTTCACCTAACTGGTCTAGACGACAATGACCACGTCTCAAGTTATATATATATATATATACAGGGTGTCCCAGAAGTCGACGTCAAGCCGAAACCGGGTGATAGGCAAAGTAATAACAGCTATCAGAAAAATATTTAAAAAAATTTTATGTATGTGTTTTGAAAATTATAGGTCTTTGAAAAAAATATAGAAATTTTACACCCTACGGCAGTCTGCCAACTCCTGTTACTACAAATATTAACTTTTTTTGGATTTTATTTTTACAATGTAATGATGAATAATGCATCTTCAAACTGGTGTCTCAACCTTACTGCCAACTTTTCTCGTTCAGGAAAAATTGCCACTTATTTCCCAACCAAGTATTCCAAAGTAAAACTTTGCTCAACTTTAACTGGCTGTACTGGAAAAAATGTACTACGAGAGTTTGGCGAGTAACCTTAAAAGTTGGCGCATTTAATAAGGATTCCAAAATGGTATAACACTTAGAAGATTACTCGTTAACTTATGCACAATTTTTATTTGAAGAAAAACTGATGAAAATTTTTCAAAATTTCCTAACTAAACAGCGATTATGAAAACGCACAAGGACCCTTAAGGATAACTGTTTGCACAACAGTGGGCGTCAAAAGGCATCTTCAAACTGGTGTCTCAACCTTACTGCCAACTTTTCTCGTTCAGGAAAAATTGCCACTTATTTCCCAACCAAGTATTCCAAAGTAAAACTTTGCTCAACTTTAACTGGCTGTACTGGAAAAAATGTACTACGAGAGTTTGGCGAGTAACCTTAAAAGTTGGCGCATTTAATAAGGATTCCAAAATGGTATAACACTTAGAAGATTACTCGTTAAGTTATGCACAATTTTTATTTGAAGAAAAACTGATGAAAATTTTTCAAAATTTACTAATTAAACAGCGATTATGAAAACGCACAAGGACACTTAAGGATAACTGTTTGCACAACAGTGGGCGCCAAAATGCTGATGATGATGATTTACCTTTACAGCAAATGCTCAAACTGTTTTCGTTCAGCCGCAATACACGCTCGACATCTTCTTAAAAAAGATCGGGTTATTAAACGAGCGAATCCACGGTTATTAACAAACTCAGCTGCTTCCAATAGTCTTTGCCGTAGCTCAGCTACATTTTGAAACGGCTTGAAATACACTTTTTCTTTTACAGTTCCCCAGTAAAAAAATCTAAAGGATTCAAATCAGGTGATCGGGCTGGCCACGGTATTGTACCAGACCGCCTTATCCATCTGCGTGGAAAGTTTTGATCGAGATACTCTCTCACTGAGAGTGCATAGTGCGCTGGGCAGCCACCATGCTGAAACCACATGTCCCTGTAAATACTCAGTGGCACGTCCACCAGTAAATTTTGTACATGATTTTTCAAAAAATCCAAATAAACTTCAGCAGTCAAAGTCTCTGGGAACTCAAACGGACCGATTATTTTACCATTTAAAATTCCTGTCCAATGGTTTATCTTGAAGCGATATTGAGATTTATCTTCTCTCATCAAATGTGGGTTTGCTACGTGCCACTCGTCTAAGTTATGCAGGTTCATGTAGCCATCTTTCCTAAATGTCGTCTCATCCGACCATAAAATTTTTTCAAAGAACTGTGGATCTTTCCTGTGTCTTTCTAGCATTGTGCGACAAAAAGCAACTCGGGGCTCATAATCCCGGGGCAGGAGAGGTTGAACACGCTGTATGTGGTATGGATGAAGCACATCACTTACTTGCTATTGCACACTTTGATACCGATCAGTACTCCTTCGTTTATTGCGCATCTTTACATGTTCGTGCTTGTTGATTTCGTACTGTTACTAATTTTGGATTCGTGAACTGGACTGTTGATCGCTTGTGATTTGGATTTGGACTGTTTAATTGCTCTTCAAAACAACATTTGCTTTCCTTAGACTATATTTGATAGTGTGATTGGGCAGTGCCGCTATGTTCGTGTACACCGTACAAGAATATGCTAACATGCACCTCATTTATGGGGAATGCAGATGCAACGCTAGTGCTGCAGCGAGACTTTACTGTGAGAGGTACCCGAATGCAGCTCGTCATCCAGATCATCGGGTGTTCACAAATGTGCAACACTTACTGTTCTCAGAGGGCCAACTACCAAACCAATCACACGGTGAGGGAAGATGTTTCCTTCCTTACGAAGACGTGGTGCTAGGAGCTGTCGAAGAAGACCCGAGTACTTCAGTGCGTGCAATAGAACTAAAAACAGGTGTGCCCAAAAGTACAGCCCATAGAATCTTGCAAAAAAACGTGCTCCATCCATACCACGTACAGCGTGTTCAAGCTCTTCTGGCCCGGGATTATGAGCCCCGAGTTGCTTTTTGTCGCACAATGTTAGAAAGACACAGGGAAGATCCACGGTTCTTTGAAAAAATTTTATGGTCAGATGAGACCACATTTAAGAAAGATGGGTACATGAACCTGCATTACACGAGTGGCACGTAGCAAACCCACATTTGATGAGAGAAAATAAATCTCAATATCGCTTCAAGATAAACCATTAGACAGGAATTTTAAATGGTAAAATAATCGGTCCGTTTGAGTTCCCAGAGACTTTGACTGCTGAGGTTTATTTAGGTTTTTTGCAAAATCATTTAGAAAATTTATTGGAGGACGTGCCACTCAGCTGAGTTTGTTAATAACCGTGGATTCGCTCGTTTAATAACCCGATCTTTTTTAAGAAGATGTCGAGCGTGTATTGCGGCTGAAGGAAAACAGTTTGAGCATTTGCTGTAAAGGTAAATCATCATCATCAGCATTTTGACGCCCACTGTTGTGCAAACAGTTATCCTTAAGGGTCCTTGTGCGTTTTCATAATCGCTGTTTAATTAGGAAATTTTGAAAAATTTTCATCAGTTTTTCTTCAAATAAAAATTGTGCATAAGTTAACGAGTAATCTTCTAAGTGTTATACCATTTTGGAATCCTTATTAAATGCGCCGACTTTTAAGGTTACTTGCCAAACAGTACATTTTTTCCAGTACAGCCAGTTAAAGTTGAGCAAAGTTCTACTTTGGAATACTTGGTTGGGAAATAAGTGGCAATTTTTCCTGAACAAGAAAAGTTGGCAGTAAGGTTGAGACATCAGTTTGAAGATGCATTATTCATCATTACATTGTAAAAATAAAATCCAAAAAAAGTTAATATTTGTAGTAACAGGAGTTGACAGACTGCCGTAGGGTGTGAAATTTCTATATTTTTTTCAAAGACCTATAATTTTCAAAACACATACATAAAATTTTTTTAAATATTTTTCTGATAGCTGTTATGACTTTGCCTATCACCCGGTTTCGGCTTGACGTCGACTTCTGGGACACCCTGTATATGTATTTATGGGTGTGTATACGTATGTAACGAAATCTTTGAGCATAATTTTCACCAATTTCCAGAAGTTTGATTTACTTGACTTATCAAGGACCGATGACAATGTGATAATTTGATAACGGTTTTCCATTATACTTACTAGGACCGCCAGTATTGATAAATTCTTTTATAGATCCTCTGTAGAGGAGTAAAACGGACAGAGCTAGCACGCGATCTGCGCATTCGTGCAGTTTTCGGTTTGTTGGTTCGGAAACCCGGCACACCACAACGGAGGCAGATACTTTTTCAAAATAGTACAATCTCACCTTGTTTATTCCTTATACATGCGCAGGATGAATGAGTCTAATACACGCGAATTACGTGTGAATATGACTAAACGGATATCGATACAGCTATGGAACTGCTGAGAGACTAATGTTGTCATTAATCCATGGTAGGGCTTCAACTGTCCACAAGATGTTTACTGTTGGACAAGCTTATGTAGCACTGAGTCGTGTAAGATCTTTAGACGGTATTCGGATTGAAGAATTTGATTGCTCTAAGTTAACACGAAAAACATCACGCAACAGTGAAGGTTTAAATGTAAATGATTAGATTACGAAATGACGTAAGACGTACGTAAGACATTTCAATATCATATGTTCACAAAACACTAATTGGTAAATCGCACTAAAAAATGAACAATAAATAACAGTTTAAAAAAACTAAAAAACAGGCTCCGAACTAAAAAGTAGAAAATAATTTTTGATGACTTCAAAATAAAATTATAATAAAATTTAAGTTATTAACAGAATAATTAAATTCAGAGTAAAAAGCGTGGGTTGCTTGATATAAGTGTTACAATCATTCTATTGGCAACTAGCTATGAGAGAAATTATTATCTACTTTTTAGTTTGTGCTGAGCATAATCCTTCATGAACTGATAACGGCATTGCGTGTGAAGTGCAGAGTCAACCTATTTGACGTCAGTTTTTTTTAATTTACCAAATTGTACGCTTCAATACGTAGATTTCCAATTTCCAAGATATAGTCCATACCCTATAACAGCGAGTTGTGGGCTTAGAACACGATGAGTAACAGTTGTTTGAATTTTCCTTCCTTATCATCATACCTCCTGACCGGTGCAGAAACCTTGAAATTCAGCTATGTGCTCAGGGAAGAATAAACTCGCGCGGATGTAATATTGCGCTGGGACACAAACATGTACATTTTTTCAAAAAGATTCAAGGTTATCCAAGGTATTCGACTAGACAACAAAGTTGCTTTTTTGATACATACCTATAATTTTGTACATATTTGGATAGATTGTTATATTATTGAGTTTTGTCGAGTAGCTGTTGAGATAATAATTATGGATTTTGTCTAAAGAATCAAGTATGGCAAACAGCGCCCTGACACCTTCAATAGATAAAGTAATGAGTTTTCTCTTATGCAGGGTGCTTCAGAAAGGCGTGTCAATATTTCAAGGGTAAAAAGTTAATCTAAAAATAACAAAAAAGTTCCTATAAATATGGGTCCAAAGATGCTCCCCTACCGAGATACAGTATGATGAAGTTTTATTTACGAAATTTAAAAAAGTATGTATACTGAGCGGATAAATATACTGAGTTAGCCTTTCAGCTAGCACATGATCAGCAATAAATACACAGTTTCCCGGCTCAACCTAAACCAGGGACGTATAAGCTGGAGTACCTGAACACCTAGTGGGGAATATGTTCTACGCCTTTGGCCTTTCTGGAGAACAGAAGTGCAATTTAAAGAATGACATTCAATTTTCTATAAATTTTGTCTTTTAAGGAATTTTTGTTAGATTACTCGTTTTGGAGATAATTAGGTCTGAATATTTGCAGCTATTCTATTGAAGTTAAAATCTGGGGAATATCTGTAAATGTAGTAAAATATGTTTTGTTGAAATTGACTGTGAAAATCTTTTCGAAAAAAAAAAAATTAAAAATCTATTATAATTTTGTTTTTTAAAAAAGCTATATCTTTGTCTGAATAAATAATTGCTGTATTGTCTGCGAAACCAATAATTTCTCCGTCGTTTTTTAACTCAAAAAGCTGCCAAACTTTCACTTAGTGCACTGTTAACGTTCACACATTATTTCCGGTCTAGTAAAGAACTTTTTATGAGTTGCTAAGTGTCTCCACAAAATCCTAAAATTTTCAAGGTGTTTGATAACTTTTGATGCGTAATGCTATCCAATGCTTTGACCAAGTCTGTTGGTTTATTACTACCAACGTATTTGTAAATTTCGGTTGTTAAGTGAAGAAGTACATCCTGAGTTGACTTTACTTCCTGGAGTCCGTATTGCTGTTGAGATATCAGGTTGTACTTTGCAATAACATTAAAATCGTTTTTTAATAATGTTTTCGAACATTTTTGAAAAGTTTTTCAATATCTACTGAAATGGGGCCATAATTACAAGATTTCTGTTTATCTCCAGATTCAAATGCAGGTCTTATTATTGCCTTTTTATTACAACTACTCGTTAGAAAAACCTTGAGCCCATGGCCACAGGTCGAAAGCCCTAAAAGGTCCCTGCAGCGTCTTTCCAGTAAGTGAATTCATTAATTCTTTGCAAATGACCAAAATAAGAAGTCTGGCGATTCCTAAACGTGTTTTCGACTTTGTATTGTCTATCTAGGCTCGAGCCGGGTTTTATCGAATTTTTGTTACTAAGAGGCAAATTTTAAAAACTGTTAAAACATACTTTGTGTGGCCTTAAGAAACAATTAAGGTACGGAGGATCTCGACATCCTATACACTTTTTCTGGCATTAGTGTGGTAGGTTTAAGTGTTTAACTGTACCGTAAATGTCCGAAAAAATATGCACTACATATAAGCGTTTCCAGGCGTAGCAGCTGTATTTTTGTTATAGAATTTCCTTCCATGAATAGCGGCGCAGCAAGTGCATTTGAGGTTTTGCGAGACTGTGTAGTTTTAACTGATTTTCATTATTTACATCAATAGTATACATTTATTTCATTGAAATCATTTGTATTTACCACATAATAAGGACATTAGTGTGTTTCATTTACATTTTACCTTTAAAATGGCGCCTACTAGGTAACTCAAAACCCTGGCTGTTTTAATCGAAACATGAACATAACTGTTAAAAAGTCAAAATTTACGAATTTCTTAATCATCCGTACCCTAATCATTTTTGAGTACACTACAAAGTATGTTCCAATAACTTTTTTAATTTTTCTCGCAATAATAAGAATTCGAGAAAACCCTCTAAATATTTTTTGAGATGATAGTAACAAATTCCTTTCCAAACTTAATAATCACTTTTATCACCTTACCTTGATTAAGTAGGAAAAAATATACAATCTAGAAGTACAAGTCAGGAATAATTTTGAAATTGATTAGATAACATTTTCTGGAAAATGTTTTTCTTACCTTATCCGTACACGTAGGTACACACTGGACAGTTAAAATATCATGTGACACAGCCTTACTTTTACTTATATTCTACTTACCATCTTCAAAAAATATTCCGCTTCTCTGGCATTGGCGTAGTCATAAAATGTGCAAAACATCAGAAACCATAGGGTTGCAGATATCATAGTTATTTAGGGGTATTTTTTGAAAATTTTACTTTTTTTTAAAACTTCACCACCTTGAGCGTATTTTCCTAGCGGCACCAATTCAGCTGATAGATTCATAAGTTATTAAGACCACCCTCTGTTCAAAACAATGGACGATCTGACAAAACATTCTTGATTTGAATTTACTCAAAAAACATATATGTATAACATATGCTTCAAAAAGACAGTAAGCTGTAATGAAGTTTCCTTATGTTTACAGTGATCGCTCTTGATACTCTCCCTCTACAGAATGTTAAAATCAGACGTAAGAAGTTATTTTAATAAAAAATTAGACTTGTGGGTGTTTCGCCACCTCAAGAAAAAATAATAATGGACGAAATAAAACCTGGTTGGAAAAAGTAGATATTTGTAGAAATTGCACGGGATGAACTGAATATGGGCCAGTTTGAAGAAAATGAAAGCTGAAAATCTTGGCTCGATAATAAAACCCAAACCTCCAAAATAAGAAATTTGACGGACTTAAATGCCACGGTCTAGACAACTTGTGGTTTTTAATGCTTTTTTATACTTTTAAGTTAAACTTTCGTTACGTTTACAAACTTTAATAAAATCAGCAGAAGGTTAGATATTAGGATCACGAAGAATGGTTGTTGCCCTGTATCTTCGAAACGAAGCTCTATACCAGATCTATGCTTATGTAGGGAGATCCAAAAGACCCAGAATGGCAAAGTTTTTCAGGATATTCAAGGAGCATAATAAAAGAAAAATGATGTATGTGTAAATGGTGTATTTTTCCTAGGCTTTTTAGTGGTTACCTTGAATTTGAGGTCGAGCATGACCAAATCAAGTTCACGACGATTTTATTTGCTTTGATAATGTCCTTAGTTTTATATTATCCTTGTCTTGACTCGATGAATCGGTGTGGAATGCAAAAAATGCAAAACAACTGCTGTATATGTTTGTAAATAGTCTTCGAAAATATAGTCGTGTGTTCTCTAAGATCAAGGAGTTGAAATGGCAATTTGAATGTAATCTTAAAGTATTTGTGGATTTGTACATAGTAAATTGATAACTAGAGGAACCATTAATCTTAGAGATCTGAGGCATAATAATAACCTTACACTGCCTTTGCACTATACCGTATTATCTCCAAAATGTTTTACCTTCAATGCAGTGAATTTGCACAACCCTACCGGCCCTCCCTGGAGAAGCAAAATTGTGAGATTCAGGAAGCTGGTTAAAAATCAGCTGTTAGATCTGTTGTGATTAGTTATGATATTGCCTTTACGTTTTTTTTTGTACTTTCATCCATTCATTATTAGTTCTCATCTAGTTCCTTTTTGGTAAGCCAACATAGCGTGGATTTATCAGTTGAATCTGTTTTTTTTTATTAGTTCACGCACTTGAATATCAAATCGATGTACTTATTTTTATATCCTATCCATAGTCCATTTACGCTCCGGCACAACAAAGATGCAGCGCGGCAAAGCGGCAGCCGCCTAAGCGTTGCAATAGCTATTGGTAATTCGGCCATAAAACTAGGAACAAGTGCAGAATTCGACAGGATAGAACTCAGTACTCGGGATATCGCCGGCACGCCGACGCCGGCAGTTGCTCTTCATATTATTAGCCTGTGTTTATACGTTAGCGTGTCATCTACGGACAAAGCAAATGAAACTGAGAATATTTCTCTTAATGCTTCCTTCAGCCATGTTTACTCTTCAGTTGTATCTCCTCCCCGAAAACGTGACAAGAAGGGACATTTGAATATTCAGGCAAAAGAAATTGTCCTTAACGTTTATGAGAGCGAAATTTTAGAGCATCCTTGAAGTATTAAAAGACGTGTGGCAAATAAAACAGGCTTATGTCGTAAGAAAATTTTCAACATTGCTATAGAATATAAAAAAAAACAAAAAAATGTGTCCATCACACAAGAGGCTGCATTACACGAAGCTGTTGGATACAGTTGATAACTTTGATTGCTTGATGGTATTCGCCATCGCATGCTATGCGCATTTGAGTCAAACAAAACAACAGACTACCATGAATAAATGGACGGGTGTTCATTTGAACGATGGTTTGAAGAAACGCTCCCAAAGCTTGACGACAATGCCATCATTGTACTTGATAATCACACTAGAAAACTAGAAAAAATTCCCACAATGTCCACAAGAAAGGCAGAAATTCAACAATGACTTCTATCAAACGACATTAGTTTCAATGAAAATATGGTCAAAGCAGAACTTATCCATCTACTCAGGCAGCACAAATATAAATATAATCTCAAGGTTATTGACGAAATGGCTAAAAACCAAAATAAGACCGTTTTAAGGCTACCCCTTATCACTGCGAATTAAGTCCCATTGAAATGATTTTGGTAAATACACCTATAAAAAACTGTGTGGTTTCAAACAATAGAACATTCAAATTTTCTGACGTGAAAAATTTGTTTTATGAAGCTGTCAACAGAGTGACGGCAAACCATTGGAAAGATCGCATTCCTCACATTCAAGGGACAATCGAAGATGCGGGATCTGGACAACATGATCGATATTCAAATTGAATCTGTAATAATTAATATTAACCATTCGGATGATGATTCAAGTACTTCCAACGAATAGAGAATTGTGAGAAGTATGTGCACTTCTTTCTATAAAAATAATCATTTATTTTGTTAGATTATTCCAAGACCATTGAGGAAAATACGGACCTGTACAATCTTGCTTTTGGGCATGCTGTGACCATGGTACGCCCCAGACGATTCCAACATGGTTCCAACGAACCTAAACTCTGGGCGCTGAAGAAAGACATTAAACGTAAACAGTGATCAGCACGTGAACAGATCCCTCGAAAGCATCCACGGATATACTCCAGTCACTTTAGGTCTAAACATCCTCGGCAGTGTATTTCTAGTGAATCCACAGACCCTTTTTCGTGTCATCTTGAGACTAGAAAAAGGATGACTGTTAAAATAAGTTACCTTGATCTTTCATGAGCTCCCAGTACAAAACATCATCGATATATTTTTGATGTAGGAACAACAAATTGGTTTAGAAAACATCCACTTTGAAACTAAATTGACTGGAGTAACATCGATCTACAGACAAATTCAAGGTCACTAGCAATCGTCGGCGCTCTACGAATCTGCACAGGTTTGGACTTGTAAACGTGATTGTAGATGACACGACAGGCATCTAACAGTTAATTCACGCACAGGATTGCATTGCATACGCATTACGCATTCAGTAGCGTATACTCGTTTTTCGCGAGTGGAACGTTTTGTTTATATATTGCCTAAGATACGATGTCTGACACAGATACAGCCGACGAAGTGGTTGACATCAGCGCAACCCCACCCAAAAAAAGGGCTAAGAAGCTACATTTAAGTGCAAATGAAAAACAAATAATATTAAATATATACAAAAACCAAATTCAAGAAAAACCCGATTTGGTCGTGGACGAAGTTATATGTAAGGTAGCACATATTTCTGGAGTATGTCGGTCCAGTGTTTATAGGATCATTAAGGAATATAGGAGCACTCACTCACTTTCTGAGCCAAAACCGTATCCTGCAAGAAAAAGGATAACGGACGGAGTAGATGACTTTGACAGAACTGCCATCAGGAGGAAAGTGCATAATTTTTTCTTCCGAAATGAGATACCTACAGTAGATAAGATATTAAGATTAGTTAATGCTGATGAGGATCTTCCATCATTTAAAAGAACCACATTCCGAAAACTTTTGAAGGAACTTAATTTTCGATTCTTGAAACGGGGAAGAAACAGTATGTTAATAGAGAAAAAAGAAATTGTTGTGTGGAGAAGGGAATACCTTAGGAAGATTCGGAAGTTTCGCGATGAAAAAAGAAAAATTTACTATTTGGACGAAACGTGGGTGAATGCTGGACATACTCAAGCGAAAGTTTGGGTCGACAAATCAGTAACATCATCAAGGCAGGCTTTTCTAGACGGTCTTTCGGCTGGATTGAAAAATCCTGCAGGTAAGCTCCTTCATCTATCCGGCAATTTAATTTTGATAAATTCGGGCAAATAATATGCTGTGATAGCAGATAATGCGTGATATTCTCCAAAAATGGTGCATTCGCATTGTAGTCATTAGGAAAAAAACTTCGACCCTCTTTTAAGCGTTATTTTGAAATTTATTATCATTTTTGGGTGCAGTCAATTTGCTTTGAATGGGTTTTGAGAAGTTGCAAACTTCAATTTTCTACGTTTTTCAGTTTTTGATCAGCATTCCGTGACTCTTAAATTCAGCTAAATGAACTCAATTGCCTCATTCCTTCAAATTTAATCAATCCATAGTGTAAGGAATAATTTATTTCCAGGAAAAGGCAAACGGCTGATCATTTGTCACGTAGGTAGTGAAGACGGCTTTGTTCCCGAAGCACTGTGGGCCTTTGAATCAAAAAAGACAGGGGACTATCATGAGGAGATGGACGGCAATTCCTTTGAAAATTGGTTCTCCAAAATGTTACTAAAGCTGGAGAATAACGCTGTTATTGTACTGGATAATGCCCCGTACCATTCTAGAAAAATAGAAAAAATTCCCACAATGGCAACTAAAAAAGCAAACATACAACAATGGCTGGCCTCAAAACAGATCGATTTTGATGAAACAATGGTCAAGGGTGAATTGACAAGTATAGTCAATAGACATAAATACAAATACGATTTTAAAATGATCGACGAAATGGCCAAAAAACAAAATAAAACTGTCTTGAGACTGCCACCCTACCATTGTGAGCTGAACCCTATTGAGCTGATTTGGGCCAACATAAAGCAATACGTGGCGTCGAATAATAATACTTATAAATTTTCTGATGTTAAAAATCTCTTTCACATCGCAGTCAATAGAGTTACGGCAGAGGAATGGAAAAACTGTATCCGCCACGTTCGGGAGAAGGTTGAGGTCAAAATGTGGGATTTGGACAATGTCATCGATACCCAAATTGAACCTCTAATAATTCATTTAAACGATTCAGAAGATTCAAGTTCCTCTTCTGAATGAGTGCGCGCAGCTTACTTACTAATAACTAAAAAGTGTAGTTAACTCATTTGTGAATCTCTAACTGAAATTTACTGTAAAAGATAATAATTATCTTGTATGAAATTTTTGATGACTACCCATAATATCTTGATGCGGTCCTGTAATGTCTCCTGCGCCTAAACACTCACTCACGAGCAATATGCGTGTATTTGTTTGGGTTTAGTTTCTTTCTTCAGCGCCTAGAGTATAAACAATATTCGTAGTTTTTGTCGCATTCCATTCACTGTTTTTGCGCGCCGGATGATGTAGGTGTTACAAAGGAGATGTACGGATATTAAGACTAACTTGGCATTTCTTGGTATAATTTTTAGAAACAAATTAACTAAATAGATCATGGCCATACTTGTTAGTTTTGGGACATGCCGTAACTTCTATAAATGGGACTTGTTCAAGGGCGTATCCCCCTTTTCCCTAACTCGTTAAAAATTTAATGCAGCGAACATTTTTTACAAAAATTATATTACTCAATCAGCTGAATCAATATTCGATGAGAAATTATTAAGTTAGGTGTCTTTCAAGTTCGAACCTTCGCCTTTGGGATTTCTGCATAACATTATGAATCAATAATTACTGACATCCAGGCTACACGGTCAATAAATATCACATCTCATGATAAGTATATTGACGGATCACAGTAAATACTGATCTTCTGATTTACCTAAATGACGGGGAGTACCTTTGGGCAAGTGGGGTAGCAACATAAAAAATGGAACGTGGACAGTGGAGTATTTCCGAATTTAGACTATGTCGATTTTATCATTTACTGACTTTAGACCGGAACAAGCCTTTTCAAACGTCCACATTGTCTACATATTTCAAACAAATTACACAGTATCAATCACACTAACTTTTTCTCTTCTACACGGTGGCATAATTAGTATTTTGATCCGCCGTTCCAGCTCTCAGTTTTTTTAAAGTTACGTGACGTTGTTCCTCCTTCCAGTTTGAACCAACTATATGAAGCTATAGGCACTTGAAGTTTTATATCAAAGCGTACCACGTTATCATCTTTGATTCTATGAAATAAATGACTATATGATAATTTCAAGGCTTGCTCAATAAATTTTTTTATTATAATTTATGAAATGCTATATTTGAAATCAGAACGTAAAGCTCTCCGTCTATGCAAAGGTGGCATACATAAGAAAAATCAAAGTTGAGACGGGGAATAAAAGACGAAAAGTCATACTAATGTTCTATATGCCTCCTTGCAGATGCAGAGATCAAAAAGTGGCAATGTCAATGTGCAGTTTATTTTGACATCCTATCTCAAATAAATTCAGAAAAATTAGAAACGATTTTGGGAAAATTCGTTTCTCTCTCCGTGTATGTCTGGGATACTGGATGCTTATCTTTGATGCACAGTCGATTGCAAGGATTCCTTTCACTATCTGGGAAGTGACCCACGTGCATAAGACCGTAGGGCGGCTCCTCTTGTCGCTCAACAGCAACTGGTTTTGGGCAATCACAGCATTTTACAGAGCCTTTCACACTATTCCAGTAACACACTGTTTATGATTATGAAAATGGAAAAGCAAGATGCCACATTAACCAAAAACTAGTGCCACGACTTAACTTGTGTTTGAATCTTTATGGTGACTATGTTAAAAAATGAAAGAATGTTCATATTTTAGTTTGCGTTACAGTTCATATTCTTATTTAATTCTTACTTAACAAATACCCTCGTATAAACCGTTACTTCAATAAATATGCTACTTTTCTTTTGAGTTAATAACTGTGGCATGCTGGCAGGTTATAGATTTTCGATTGTACAAATGAACCCAGAATTGTAGAACGACTTGAACCCAGGTAGTCAGGGTGGGAAATGTGGTGTCTCAGAAAAGGGAACTCTCCATCGGAGTACCTACCACATGGCTCAGTATTGGCTCCTATTTTACATTAATGACTTGCCTTTGGCAAGCATAGATGCTGCTTTCAGCCTTTTGCAGACGACACCAATATCTCCCTTACTGCAGGTTCTTTGGATGGATCCATATTGGGAATGTAAACCGTACAGTCGGATGTTAAGATTTGGTGCGAAGCGACTGGATTTCTACTGAATCAAAGCAAAACCCAACAGTTGTTGTGTAAATATGAATACATCATCTGCAAAATTCCGGAGGAGTACCTACGTCCACCCGTATCTTAATGTCCACATAAACCATGTGGCGAAAAAACTTGGGTCTGCATTGTATGCGTTAAGACGCCTAGAGGAATGCGTGAGTACATCGGTGTTGAAAACCGCTTATTATGCATTATTTCATTCCATCATGTCATACGCTTTACTAATCTGGGAATGTGCGGCGCAATCACATCGTGTATCTGGCATTCGGAGGAAGGCCTTCCGGATAATTAAGG
Organism: Acanthoscelides obtectus; assembly: GCA_963669975.1. NCBI lineage: Eukaryota > Metazoa > Arthropoda > Insecta > Coleoptera > Chrysomelidae > Acanthoscelides > Acanthoscelides obtectus. The sequence goes on along the minus strand of CAVLJG010000008.1, from coordinate 27,379,832 downwards.
GATTTGATCTTAGGGCTGTTTGTAGCTAGGCTTCTAGAGACCTAGAGATTTTAACGTTGCCCTCCCAATACATCATCAACTGCCTTCTCCACAAAAAGAACAACTTCACTATGTTCAGGATTCACAGTGATGTTCACGAACACGATACCAGGTTCAAAAGTAATCTAATGCCAGAGTAATTACGTCTAACGAGGTGTCAGACGTCTCCAGAGTACCAGGGCATACAATTGTTTAATCATCTGCCGAAAAGCATCAGTCAACAAATTTAAAGAAAATCTAAAAAGCATCTTAATGTCTGGTGCTTTCTATAGTACGTATGAATCTCTCTGGCATACATTTTAAAACTGTCATTTTTTTGAAGAATGTAGGCTTTCCCGGCTAATTTTAATGTCATTTAGGTTTTTCGGGCTGGTGAGCCGTGTCGCATCAAAATTGAAGAAATAATTCCAATGAAAATGGAAACAAAATATTAAATTAAATATTCGAACACACCTTCTTCTTGGGTTTGACAGTAAGCTAACTTATTGTAGCAGTCTGTAGGAACATTTTCTGCTGTAACATATTGGCAACGCGGCAGATTGCATGACCTTCTACGTGACTGTTGCTAGGCAATATAGTGATGACTCTTCAGTCAGCTTTTATATCTTTCTAACATGTGTTGATACACACTTCTCGTCCTTCTCTCTCGTACACATTGAACTCAAGCAGTCGGACAAATGTGGTTATCCCTGTATAATCTTAGCTTGATTTGGATGAGTCACTGATCACGCTCCATGCTACACGATTACACTCATCAGGAAATAAACATCATTAATGCAACTCAAATCAACTTTATTTTCATGCATAAAATGTCCTCCACCTAAATGGAGATATGTCAGCAAAAACAATTCACAAAAAGAACTTCCTTCTACTTGTCTCCATTTTATGCCGTCTTCCATCTATGAAGGTGCCTTTCTGCAAAGATTTCAATCGCAACGTAAATCTCGGCCCGAGCTCCATCAATCTTGCTCTCTTGCCATCACCGTCGAAACCGTACCTAAAAAGGGAATTGCCTTTATTGTACTTACTAATACACTTCGCGCAAAGTCGGAGCTATAAAGGGGAGACCACAGCCGGCCAACCATGGACGTGCTTTTTGGAAACACATAAGCATGGTCTCTGGTAGAACAATGAACAAAAGCTAAGCAACTATCCTGTGAACGAACGGACTAAAGCTATATTACTAGTTTCTTCAATGGTGAGTAGACTGTATCTGCTATACCACCAAAATCAAAGGACATCTAGCGGTCACAGTGGTGATCTGGACGTTAAACTAATCCTAGAATTTTTACTATGTATTAATCCATGAATGACGTCACCTCAACAAGTTGTCACTTCTGAAAGATGCGATAGCCCGAAATAAAGCACTAGCGCTACTGTAGCGATATCAAAACAGTTTAGATCTGGTTTAGCTCTTAATGGCCTTCACAGGTTTAATGCATTAAAAGGCCTTTATTGCATCACAAATCTATTTACAAAAATGCAATTATTCAAACTTCAATAACAGAAAGATGTTAAACTAGGTTCAAACTTGACTGACATCTCAACCAAAAATACTTGTAGGAATAATAAATACTCACCTATAATGTCTGAAAAAGATATAATCCCTCCCTCTGATTATGGTAGGCGACAGCTCTGGCGCCTTGAAATTCTGGATCATAATGGAACAAAGCTCCCAACATTCTGCCAACAGTGAGACCCAGCTTTGTTTTAAAATTGTTCAAAATAACTTCTGGTCTATGTGCAGTAATATCCTTGTGAGATTTTCTCAATTCCGTTGTGATCTTCACATTACTCAATCTGAAATGAGCTGTTGGTCCATTTGGCAAATGTATAACCAACAGTCCATCGGGCTCCTTCCTATTTTGATTTATTACAAATATTCATTTTTAATGGCACTCTTTACCATTTTCTTTACAACTGATGTATTTCTATAGAGCGACACTGAATTTGGGATTATCCTCTTCAATTCCCTCCCAAAAATTCTACTTTTCTGGAACAAAAACAAGGTCGTTAGAAGAGGTTAATTATAAGAAAATCTAATCGAAAAGCGACCACTCGTTTTAGCAAGAGGGTGTCTGGTGGCTTGGATGGAAAAAATAACCCCCTTACAGTTTTAGAACCAAACCTGTGAGGCTATCCAGAAAAACCACCTACTTGGCGATCTTGTGAAATTTTTTTCAGTCTTGTCAACTTTCAAGATTCTCTATCTGATTATGAAGAAAGAACAGGTCGCTGGTTTACCCCTAAAGTTCATTGTTTCCAGTTATTCATGCTTTAACTCCTTAAAAATCCCCTTCTATTTTGCATCTATTGAAATTATTTTTATAAATCAGAAAATAATGTTACAGAAAACCTATTACAAACCATCTTTGATAGAATGAGCAGGTGTGTCTTAAGCCATATGGGGGAACTTGGGCACCCAAGAGCATGTGGCTTGTGGCTGAAGAGACCCCAGAGCAAAATCTGCAGCCATTCTTTGCCACTGGGGAAAAAAAAGGGTAGCTAGGTGGACAAAGAAGTTTACACTACTAATTGATTTTTGAAATTCTCGTTTGATTTTCGAGCACTGGAAAATCTAATAAATTGGATGTGAGTCACGTATAATTTTGTCTTAAGTAACTAGATAATTGTTTTCAATATCTAGGATGAGCTATTCCTAATTCTGGATCCCTGCACAGAGGTCATTATGAAAAAAAATCTTATAAGAATAAACAAAGCTGCTGTTTTTGTCTTATCCAGTGAACAAACACATATAAGCTGATCTCACCTTCATAGGATTGTCAGCATATGTTATTAACACTTTAGGTTCATAGGATTGCTTGTAGTAGTCACTGAACTCATCATTCTCTAGATCTTCTCGTACTAACTGGTTCTCTTCTGCTTCCAAATTCTGAATAATAGTTTCATCCTTTTCTCTTAAACTTTCAATTGTATGTGGCTGCTGTTTTGGAAAACCTTGCTTCTCTCTTTCTTTTTTAGCCTAAAACACAACGATCCAAGAAAACAGAACTTTAAACAGAATTATACGGTGCTTTGCTAAAGTTATGAGGCAGAAAGATAAAACTCCCTCATTTTGAAGACCAAGCAATCATGACATTTTGAATTCATAAAGTAAAAAAGATACAAACTAAGGCCAGTCAACAGGAAAGATTTCAATCAAAATATTACTGTTATCTACTTTATGCTGTTTTTTCTATTGCAACAACTTCTTAGCATCAATGTCACCAACTTTATAAGTATTCTACATTTTTTTATTCTATTGTCCCATTGCCCCACTATAAACATGATAGCATAGTCTATATGGCTGAATATGTCAGTATTTGGGTTTTCATTATCTTCTAAGGAAAATAGCTTATTTTGTTTTCATATTCATTGTCACAGGAGCACAAGACTACTTTTATACTGAGAACCAAATTTGTCTGATGACTTGACTTCAATGTGTACGAGAGAGAAGGGTGTATAGACACATATGTTAAAAAGAGATAGAACCTGGCTGGATAGTGAACCTCATCACCGCGTTGCCTATCAACGCTGATGCGAGAATCTGCATTGCAATGTGTTGATGTTGCGTTCACGTTCCCGACTGACCCATTTTGTGACTTTTTGATAAGATACATGGTAATTATATGTTGGTGGGTTGGAATAATGTTTGAATTTCTAATTGGAACTGGGTATAGACGGAAAAATTGGAATTTTTCATCAGATAATATAGGAAATCTTATAGAAAACAAGATTTTATTATCAGTAAATGTAATTTGTGGATCAGCTACTAAATAGTATGATTGTAAATTTTGAAAGTTTGGTACTTTTTTTTTACCATATAATTTTACTAAGTACTTTATGTTTTTCTCCAAGTCTGAAACTGATATGATAAAACTATGTAAAGTGTTCAATTTTGAAAACATTATAGCGTCCTCCAAATTGTCTAAAAATGTAATCAAATTTTGACAATTAAGATTAAGTTGCTGTAAAATATTTTCAGCGTGAAGATAAGCTGTCAAGCTTCCTACAGTTCCATTCATCGCATTTTGCAGATGATACAATTTCGTTTTGATCTGTACCTGATTAGAGCTTAATAATGAAATTGTAGAATTGTAATTATCTATCAATTCTTTAGTTAGTGAGGTCTGAAGTTTTAGTTGACTATGCACAGAATTTGCGTTCTTTTGTAATTCATGAAGTGCATTATTAATTTTGATTTCGTCATCTGAGTCCATTGTACCAAAAAGAAACTTTGAAGTTTTCCCTACGAGATTAATCAATCCTCGTTTCTGACGAATACGTGGAACAATGTTATCTAATTTTTTCGTAGCTTCTTGTATCAGAAATTTCGTATGCTTAAGGAGATTTGATAATTCAAAGTGCAAGTCTGAATGATCAGCATTTAAAGGCTTGAGAGTATTTTGGAGTTTTTCGTAATAATTTTGCATATTCGTAATCTGTCTTGTTAATGAAGTAGTTTCTACACAGTGAATAAAAGTATGATACGATTCTATAATACTAGCGTTACCTAGCGAATAAGGGAAAAGCGGGGCTTTTAAGGGTGTGACAACTGCGTCATTGTTGGCTTTGGTTGTCGCGACTAGTAGAAGGGATAGAATGACTATAGGAACCTTCTTGATTTCCAGATTCATGATCCTGCGGAAAAGAAGAAAAAGCTTTAGGTTTTTGAATTTGAGATTTGTGTACTAAACCTTTGCGTTTATTGATAGTCCAAACTTTTGTACCTAAATCTTTCTTAACTTCAGTTTTTGTGAATCTTGGTTTTAATTTACTCCCAGAAGCGGTTTTATCTTTGACATATGCTTTCGAACCTTGGGGGAATTTGGATGGATCTTCTCTAGTTTTATTACGCTTTTCTATAATATTCTTTTTATGAGCGTCTGTTGCTTGGTGTATATTGTTGTAAATGAATTTTAGTCTTTCACGTCTATCATCAATGAATTGGCTAACAATGATCTCATCTGATAGGTCAAATGGATCTAGGACATCTAAGCGGCCATTTATAAGGTCGAATGGTCGTTGTTTTGTAACACTGTGAATTGACGTGTTATATGCCAAAATTGCATTTTGCATTAGTTCTTTTGGACATAATTTTGGAAATTTAATTTTTAGAATTCTTAAGAGTTCTAGCAGGGTTGAATGTAATCGTTCTATGGGACTGTTGCTATTCGAATTACATGGTGTAGTAAAGTGAAGCTGGATTTTGTGTAATTTACAAAATTCAGTAAATAAGGAATTATTGAATTCTCTTCCATTATCAGTAGTAACTGACTGAGGAATGCCGTGATGATTCACAAATATCAAAATATTTTCATACACTGTTGCGGCTGTACAAACTGGATCTAAATGATAGGCTTGTGCATATTTTGAAAATGAATCAATAACAGTAAGAAATTTTGTGTTAGAAAATTGGAAAGTGTCCATATGTAACACTTCTAGGGGTTGCTTTGGCGTTGGTGTAAGTGAAAATTTTATTTTTGGTGGATGTCTGTCATACTTTGCTACTTGACATAACTCACAATTATTTATGTATTCTGTTACCATTTTTTGCATATTCTTCCAGTAGTATAGTTTTTTAAGGGAAAGTAACGTTTCGTTAATTCGTCTGTGACAAGTCTTTGTTTCATGATGATGAGAGATTAATTCTTTTTGTCTGTCTTTGTCTGAAATATCTCTAACAAGCTGATTGGAAAAATAAAGTTTATATGCGTGGTTTTTGAAATACAATGGTAGTATTTTGCTAATCTGGATATTTAAATCTTCAATTTCTGAACCTTTGACAAAAATACAATATACTTCGTTTGGATCAATATATTCTTTGAAAAACTTTATGATTTCTTCCTCTATGTTATCGCTAAGCTGTAACTGTATTTTATTAACATTTTCGAAGGGCTTAGTCCTTACAATATGATATCGATAGGATGATTTCTGTTCTATAATTATCTGATTAGAAAATTTGTTAGTAACATATTCAGTGAAGGGTATCTCTAATATGGGGTTTTCTACTGCTGTATGGACTGTAACACTGTCATCACTTGGCTGAGGGGGTACAATTTGGATATCTGAAATTATTTGTATTTTGTTAGAGTTATCAGGAACTTCAGGGATGAGAAATTCCTCTAGTTCTTGTAAGTCTTCAATATTTATTTCGGGGTTATCATCGTCTTGTAGAAACTGAAGGATATCTTCATCAGAATCTCCAGGATTTGCAATTATTGATTGATCCGTTTCATCTTGGATGGCGTTAAGTTCTACGCGAGATAAAGCATCAACATTGCTATTTACTTTTCCAGGTTTATATTGAATTTTGTAATTGAACTGTTCAAGAAACAGTTTCCAACGTAAAAGTCTGGGGTTATGTTCTTTCATGTTAAACAAATATTCGAGGGGTTTGTGGTCGCTAACTATGGTAAACTCACGTCCCCATAGATATGGTTTGAAGTATTTCAGACCATATACTACTGCTAATAATTCTTTTTCTATTGTGCTATAATTACATTCTGCTGGATTTAGAGTTCGTGATGCATAGACAATCGGTCGATCCTGTCCTACTTTTCCTTGGCTAAGAATACAACCTATTGCGTAATTTGAGGCATCAGTAGTCAAAATAAAAGACTTTCAAAATCTGGGTATTGTAAAATAGGTTCGTTGGTTAGAATATTTTTGCAAGTTTCAAAAGCTTTGATAAATTCTGCATTATGTTCAATTTTTGATCCTTTCTTAAGACATTTCGTAAGTGGTTTTGTTAATTTGGCAAAATTTTCGATAAAGCGTCTATAATAACCTAAAAGACCTAGGAACGATTTGATTTCTTTGACTGTTTTTGGAATTGGGAATTGTGTTATTGCTTGTATCTTTTTGGGATTCGGTTTTACACCATCACAAGTAACTACGTGTCCTAAATATTCAACTTCTTTACATAAAAATTCACATTTGTCTGGTTGAATTTTCAATTGTGTGTCCCTTAGTCTCCGAAATACTAATTTCAAATTTGCAATATGTTCTTCAAGACTAGTGGAAAAAATTATAATATCGTCCATATATACTAAACAAACTTTGCCTTGTAATCCTTGTAAAACATTGTCAACTACTCTCTGAAATGTACTTGGGGCATTTTTCAAACCATATGGTAAGCGGGTATACTCGTAATGTCCATGTTCTACACTAAAAGCGGTTTTTTCGATAGAGTTTGGATGCATCTCTATTTGATGAAATCCGGAAGCTAAATCTAAGGTACTGAAGTATTGACATCTACCTAACTTATATATATCGTTAATATTAGGTAATGGATATCGATCACTTATTGTTTTTTCGTTCAGCTTTCGAAAATCTGTTACTATTCTCCATTTTTGTTTCCCACTAGCATCCATCTTCTTACTAACGATCCAGATAGGTGAGCTATAAGGACTTTGACTAGGACGTATAATTCCATCGTCTAACATTTTATTTATCTGTCTTTGAACTTCCTCTTTATGAACAAAGGGATAACGATAATTTTTTGTATGTACTGGAATTTCATCAGTAGTTTTTATTTCATGTTTAACAATATTAGTGAACGTTAGCTTTTCGTTTTCATTGTAAAATATATCCCTAAACTCATGGCAAACTTTTAATAAAGTCTGTTTTTCCTCACTGTTCAAATGATCAGTCCTAATTGTAAGCTTACGAAATATCTCAAACACTTTTTTTTATTTTTTTGCATGCGAGTCCAACCCTGTAGCACACGAAAACTTTCCAGAAGTTACACAAGGCAGCTTAGTGTGACTCAACGCGACAGCCCTTACGCCTGTTTACATTATACATTCCATTCCTTCGCTGGGTACCTGCTCCCAGGATAAACTTTGATAGTCTGGCGTAGATGCATTTCAATTATCGCGTGGATCACATCGCTTCTCAGTCCAAGTAGAGTGAACTTCATTACGGTGTTGATGTGCTATTGGGTGTGGTGTTTTAGTTACCTGAAAGGTGAGCTATCACTGAGTGTTTCCTTTATTCTACTGTACTGCATGGATTGATAACCATAAATAATAGTTTTATATTCATGATCATGAATGTCTTAAGCCATGTTTATAAAGATGCTATACTTTTTACCTTCATAATTTAACTTATGGCTTACGACTTGTTATTGAATATCCGCAGGTGGGACGCCTCCAGGTTCTGGGGGTTGTTATGGGACTTTCGGAGCCCGTTTGCTGGGTTGAGGTAGTTATGTTAGTTACTGCTCGGTTTCCTCTACCAGGGGAAATGTCGGAGCGCTTTGGATGTTGACACGGTGGCCTTTGGTCGAAGTGGCATCCTTGGTCTTAATGACCGCTTAACTGTCTTCACTTGGCAATCGTTGGAGTCTGAATGTATCTCATGGCAGGATATGTGAAGGGATTGTTACTTTAATGATAGTCATATTGCTCGGTTACCTCTGATTCAGGGGTAATGTCGGAGATTTGGGGTATTGACACAACGGCCCTTGGTCAGCGTGATATCCCGGTTCCTGGACTGTCTTTTTGTAACAATCGTTAAACTCAGCACGTCTGACCATACACCTAGCGACCAAAGAGTTATATTGAGTCTGTCGTGATGACTCCTATTGAGTCTGTGTGATGACTCCTATTAAGTCTGTCGTGATGACTTAACGACCAGTCTGTCGTGATGACGGTCAGGATCAGTCTGTCGTGATGACGGTCCCGTGATTCAGTCGATGACGAATCCGTAATAGTAGTTGGGGTACATTAATGTAATGGTAGATAGTAGATTTGTGAATGTGTTATCATGAGTCGGTTGAATACGGGAGATACTCATAAGTCTTTTTCTAAAAATAGGTGTTGGCCCCGACAATCCAATCATATCGCCCTTATCGCTTGCCAAAGGAGGATAACTCGTTGTCGTTTCGTCACCAAGTAAGTGACTTTAATACTACCCTGACATTGTTGCCCATATCGAATTGTTTACGTACTGCCCGTGTAGTAAAAATGTAATGGTACGGGGCGGTACTTCGAAATCTTCTAAGATGAGATGTTTTCACGGTTATCGTTATATTGCTATTTTCATATTATCAATTTCGTATCCTACATATTTTCTCAGAAGTGGGATCTGACACTTATGTGCCTGGATCTGACACTTATGTGCCTGGATTTGACACTTATGTGCCTTGATCTGATTTCCTGATGAGATCATTTATATTTCGAGGGTCTCAAATAAAGAGGAGGATTTCACGGTTGGATCCATATCGGAAGTTTGGCTAGGAAACTTGGTTAGCTTGCCGAATCAATATCGCGGCTGTTTTGCTCAGTCGATGGCTGAACTCAGTGAGTCCGCTGAAATGACGATACAGCTTAAAGAGAAAAAGCATTCACGTATCGGGCTTACCAAATGGCTCACTCAGAGCTAGAGGCTGTGGAGGAGATAGTCGATGATATTCTGAGCGTGGAAGTCATATGAGCATGAGACTCAAACTATGCATCCTCGGTTCTTCTGATGAAGAAGAAAAATGAAGATCGAAGGAAGTTTATGTATCGACTATCGCCGTTTGTGTGTGATAGAAATTAAGGACAGTCACCTCTTGCCAACAATTGACGATCAAGTCGACAGTCTCCGTGACGAGATCTATTTCACCAGTCTAGATCTCAGGTTCGGATACTACCAAATCCCTATGGAGGAGGAATCATGGCCATACACAGCGTTTGTCACTCCGGGAGACATTGCAGCTGTATATCTTGATGATGTATTGCTGCATGCTAAGACTGCGGAGGAAGCATTAGAGGGTATAAAAAAAGGTTTTGGAAAACTTTCGAGAGGAAGGCCTCACTTTGAACTTGAAGAAATGTGCTTTTCTGATGAGATCAGTTACATTTCTGGGTTTCCAAATCGAGGATGGAAAGGTCAAACCCGGCGAGGAGAAGACAAAAGCGGTGGAGAGTTTTTGTCAACCAAGAACTACTGTACACCAAGTCCGACAGTTCCTTGGACTAACAGAATACTTCAGGCATTTTGTAAAGGACTACGCTATCGTAGCTAAACCCCTCACAAATCTTCTCAGAAAGAGTGTGTCTTGGCGATGGGGCGAGCAGGAAGAAGGCTCATTTAGGAAGTTGCAGAGCAACTTAGTGAGTCGGCCAGTTTTGGCTTTGTATGACGCAGCCGCTGCGACTGAAGTTCATTGCGACGCAAGTATGCTGGGCGTTGCAGGAATACTCTTGCAAATGCTGCCCGATGAGCGGCTACACCCAGTGGCGTACTACAGTAGACAAACCACCGATGGTGAGCAGAAGTACCACTCATATGAGTTGGAAACTCTGGCGGTGGTTGAGAGTGTGAAAAAGTTCCGGGTATATCTGCTAGGGGTTCATTTTATAGTAGTGACTGACTGTAATGCATTGAAGGCCACCAGTGTAAAGAAGCAAATAATACCCAGAATTGCTAGGTGGTGGTTGCAACTACAGGAGTTTGACTTTGAAGTGAAGTACAGACCTCGAATGGCACACGTGGATTGTCTAAGTAGAAATCCAGTCGGTTGTGCTGACGAGGCTGCCGAAACGGAAACGGTGTTCCGAGTTGATCAGGCTGATTGGGTATTATCTGGACAGCTTACCGACGAGAAGATCAATCGAATTCACGATATCTTGTCCAGACCGCCTACGTCGAACGAAGAAAAGCAAGTCTATAAGGACTATGCTTTGAGGGACGGATAAGTCTATCGTGTTACGGTTCGCGGTATACAATGGGTTGTGCCACGAGGTATGCGTCATCAAGTAGTGAAAGCGGCTCATGATGATTTTGGTCACTTTGCCGTGGACAAAACATTGTATCGTTTAACGGATCACTACTGGTTTCCAACGATGAGGAAGTATGTGGAGAAATATATTTCTTGCTGCATCCCATGCCTGTATAACAAGAAACCAGCTGGTAGAAAGGAAGGGTTCTTGCACCCGATTCCGAAAACTCCAACTCCTTTCTTCACGGTGCACGTTGACCACATGGGACCATTCCCAAAGAGTAGGAAAGGCAATTGTCACATTTTAGCGATAATTGATGGGTTCACGAAATTTGTCGCCCTGAAGGCCGTAAAGTCGACAAAGACTAAATATGTCACATCGCAACCCTGTCAGCGACATATGGAGTACCTAGAGTACTAATCAGTGATCAAGGAAGCTCGTTTACAGCCAAGAAATTCAGAGATTTCTGCCATCAGAACAATATCAAACATGTTCTGAATGCTGTAGCGACGCCCAGGGCAAACGGACAAGTAGAGCGGTTAAATCGGACGTTGCTGAACGCTTTACTTACATCGACGTTGGAGGAAGACCTGTGGGACAGAGAACTTCCAAATGTTCAGTTTGCCATAAACAACGTCCCAAATAAGTCTACAGGGAAAACTCCAAGTCAACTTTTATTTGGTTATGGACCTCGAAACGGTGTGGATATGGTTCTAAAGGACGAAGTTAGTCAAGTCCACATACTCCTCGAAGACCTTGTTGCCACAAGGGAGAGAGCTGCCCAAAAAATAGAGGCAGCTCAACAGAAACAAAAAGCCAGTTTTGACAAGAAGCGGGAGGCTCCGCGGAAATATAGACCAGGCGATTTAGTCTTGGTCGAAAAGCAGAATTCTGCTACGGGGGCGAGTCGGAAATTACAGTCACCTTATAGCGGTCCATTGGTTGTTAAAGCGGCTTTGCCTAATGATAGGTATGTTGTATCGGACATGGGGGGATCGCACCGTACCGGGAGAAAGGCGAATTATGAGAGGACGGTTGCGGTGGACAGGATGAAACCTTGGTGTACACCAGGAGGTGTTTCGGACGACACGGGTAGCGAAAGTGGTGACGATGGGGTCCCACTTCCAGCGTCGTCGGGCAGCGAATGATCACCTCGGGGCGAGGTGAATGTCGGATGGCCGAATGTAAGCTTACGAAATATCTCAAACACTTTTTTTTATTTTTTTGCATGCGAGTCCAACCCTGTAGCACACGAAAACTTTCCAGAAGTTACACAAGGCAGCTTAGTGTGACTCAACGCGACAGCCCTTACGCCTGTTTACATTATACATTCCATTCCTTCGCTGGGTACCTGCTCCCAGGATAAACTTTGATAGTCTGGCGTAGATGCATTTCAATTATCGCGTGGATCACATCGCTTCTCAGTCCAAGTAGAGTGAACTTCATTACGGTGTTGATGTGCTATTGGGTGTGGTGTTTTAGTTACCTGAAAGGTGAGCTATCACTGAGTGTTTCCTTTATTCTACTGTACTGCATGGATTGATAACCATAAATAATAGTTTTATATTCATGATCATGAATGTCTTAAGCCATGTTTATAAAGATGCTATACTTTTTACCTTCATAATTTAACTTATGGCTTACGACTTGTTATTGAATATCCGCAGGTGGGACGCCTCCAGGTTCTGGGGGTTGTTATGGGACTTTCGGAGCCCGTTTGCTGGGTTGAGGTAGTTATGTTAGTTACTGCTCGGTTTCCTCTACCAGGGGAAATGTCGGAGCGCTTTGGATGTTGACACGGTGGCCTTTGGTCGAAGTGGCATCCTTGGTCTTAATGACCGCTTAACTGTCTTCACTTGGCAATCGTTGGAGTCTGAATGTATCTCATGGCAGGATATGTGAAGGGATTGTTACTTTAATGATAGTCATATTGCTCGGTTACCTCTGATTCAGGGGTAATGTCGGAGATTTGGGGTATTGACACAACGGCCCTTGGTCAGCGTGATATCCCGGTTCCTGGACTGTCTTTTTGTAACAATCGTTAAACTCAGCACGTCTGACCATACACCTAGCGACCAAAGAGTTATATTGAGTCTGTCGTGATGACTCCTATTGAGTCTGTGTGATGACTCCTATTAAGTCTGTCGTGATGACTTAACGACCAGTCTGTCGTGATGACGGTCAGGATCAGTCTGTCGTGATGACGGTCCCGTGATTCAGTCGATGACGAATCCGTAATAGTAGTTGGGGTACATGAATGTAATGGTAGATAGTAGATTTGTGCATGTCTTATCATGAGTCGGTTGAATACGGGAGATACTCATAAGTCTTTTTCTAAAAATAGGTGTTGGCCCCGACAATCCAATCATATCGCCCTTATCGCTTGCCAAAGGAGGATAACTCGTTGTCGTTTCGTCACCAAGTAAGTGACTTTAATACTACCCTGACATTGTTGCCCATATCGAATTGTTTACGTACTGCCCGTGTAGTAAAAATGTAATGGTACGGGGCGGTACTTCGAAATCTTCTAAGATGAGATGTTTTCACGGTTATCGTTATATTGCTATTTTCATATTATCAATTTCGTATCCTACATAATTAATTTCGATACTTTCTGTATGCTTTCGTCACTATGTTTTAGTTCACCAATAATATCCTCAATATGAAAAATATAAAAGTTATCACTAACTTCTTTAGAATATTCAATTACGTCTAACGGATTTGAAAAATCTATCGTTATTTGTTCATCTGAATGGTTATAAATTTCTGTATAAGCAAACCATTCATTCGAAATAGTCAAGGTCTCAGGGAAATATAAGCCATTTATTTCACCTTCAGGGATTATAACGGGGCTATTGTTAATGCTCACAGGAACTTTGATAAGAGCTAACTCGTGTGCATTTATCGTTATGCTATATGGTTCAGTGTCAAGTTCACGGAAAAATATGGGAATACGCAATGACTCACTAATTAAAAGTCGATTAGTAAGGTCTATGTTGAGATTTAAACGTAGTAATTGTTTTAATCCTAATATGCCGTCAAAAAATGGATGGAAATCAAATAAAATGAAAGTGATAAAATCATCTGATTCAAATTTTGGGAATGATGGCAGATCGGCTTTAAATTGAACTTCTTTCTCTCCTACGCCTGTCTTTAATCTTGAAACTGAATGGTAAATACGTTCTGGAAAGTATTTTTCTACTATTCTAGGGCGTATCATCGAATGTGAACATCCTGTGTCAATGAGTAACTTTAAGGGTGGATTTTGAATTTTGATGTAGGGTAAAGAGTTGTCAAGATCGGAATGGATTTCGATTATGTTTTGTGGGTGCCTTGGCCCTTGTAATAAAAATTTGGATCTGATTCATAATTTGTGGACGAAGAGGCAGAAGCATGTTGAGCTTCAACATTTTGAGTTTTTGAAAATGGTTTTGGATTTCTGGTTCTTTCGGGTTGTTCGGTTTCGTATCTTTCGTCGTTTTGAGTGTCATCTATTTGAATGACATATATTTATATGAACTTTTCTACTTAAATCACCAAGTAACACCTTATACATATATGCCCAAGTCATGACTTCTATAATTAAACTAAAAATATCAAAACCTGGCTGGGCGGTAACAGTTCCTACACATTTCAATAAACAAAATGAATCGTTAAAACGTTTACTTGAACTGTTACATTTTTTCTAAACCTCACATTTTTTTCCAATATTTGATCATCTTCAACGATAGTTTTATTGAGATTTTCTGAATGGAACACATTTAGATAACGTTTTTCTTTGAACCGTACTTTAAAATACTCCTTGCCACATGAATTGATATTGTTATGTACATGTATGTTCCTTGATTTATTCTACGTCTCTTAGTGTTCCAACATATTTTCATCGAAACACTTTTATTTTGGAAATTTTACACCCTGTATCTTGAGGTCGATAACCATCTTAGCCTTGTATTTCTCCGAAACGTTGTCATATATATAATCGGTTGTTGTTTTTAAACTTCTCCTGTATATACACGGCGTTTACACTCTCTAGGTCTTTATTTTTTGTGTACAGGTTACTTTAATAAAACGGTTAAATTTGTTACTGTTTAATCGACGAATAACTGTGATATAGCGATGTGATGATAGTTTAGGGCCTAATTTATATATGATATGTTTTGGTTATTAAAAATGCTCTTGCAAGATTCAGTGTTTTCTATTTCCTTCCTGCGTCGCCAAAAAAATAGAACGTTGCTGTTTCGCCTGCAAATGCATAAACAAAATAGAGGAAGGGTTCCAAGACGGAGCCTTGAAAAATGCGTTTTTTTTTTCTCTCGCATATTTGAAGACGGTATCAGGTAGGTGCCTCTGTATCTCACCTGCAATTGAAAAACTTTGCTATCCATGAGATGAAAAAAACAGGATGTCAACCCTAACACACAAGTAGATGCGTATGCAAGGCTCACCTAGTTAGCTACACAGATATCTTGTTTCCCTCAGAAGAGTCGGAAGTAGACCTAATTTCCACTTTGGAGACATTTGACACCCACGTCACAACACTAAAACACCAGTGAGAGACAATCAAGAACCCTATAGTGAACACCACTACTGAAGAAAAGTAGCTAAACCGAATAGAGCTCTGGACGGAGCTGTGAACACGTAGACATTCCGCCGCGGCGACGGTTGCCGAGAGACTGTAAAATTCAAAATTGCGCGTTAAGACGCGCGTCAAGACGAGGGAAACCACAGGATACGTTTCGGATGCTACATTAACACAAAAACTGATGCCACGACTTGACCTGTGTTTGAATGTTTATGGTGAAAAATGAAAAAATGTTCATATTTTAGTTTGTGATACAATTTACATTCATAACCACAACATAATTGGAGTAGATTGGTCAAGTAGTTTTTGAGAATTTCTAATTGTTTATGCCAAAACACCTGTTTTCCGGCAATCACTACTATATAGTTTATTGAGCAATATAAAGAGTTAGTTCAAAGGTATTTTATAGCAAAATACACTAGTTTACCCTGCCGATATGAATCGCAAACCATTCTGGAAGATAAATGTTATTTTTATGCAAAACAGGGTGGGTTAAGTTTTTTCTTCTAACCAAATTCAACCACTTCGTATTTGTGAGTAACTCGCAAAAAAGATGATAAGCACATCCGCTTTGTTTTAAAATGTGTATAGTAACGTAGGTTTTTCGAATATCGTAGCGCATTTGTTCAATTGCTCACAAATGCGAAATGTTTCAATTTGTTTTTCGCTTAAAAATAGCATTTATCTTTAGGAATGGTTTGTGATTCCTATCGGCAAGGTATACACGTGTATTTTGCTATTAAATGCTCAATAAACAATGAAATAGTGATGGCCGGAAATCCGCTGTTTTGGGATAAGCAATTAGAAATTCTCAAAAAACTACTTAACCAATATATCTACTCCAATTTTGTTGTTATTTAGAATTATGAACCCTACCGATTTGAAGAATTTCAAGCAGTTGCGTGAAATTATCGTCGCATTACCTACCAAGTGCCAAAACCTGCATTTGCCTGGTTTTTCGGCCATAACATTTTTGCTATTAATCGGATCTTTTTATGAGTGGTGTTATTTTGTAGGTCTTATAAATACCTAAAAATCTTATATTAAAAGTGTTTACCATCCACTTTCGATTGAATAAAAAAGACGTTTTCTCACTCTTTGTTGTCAAATAAGTTTTCAAACAAAAATTGGTGTACTCATTTCATGGGTCCCCTTTGAACAACTTGCACCCTTTAAAACCAGACTTTACAATTATTTCGGGGAAATTTGCTAATATGATTAGACTATAGGTCTAAATGTTGATGATTGGACATAAAATTAAAGCTTTCAAATTTTAAAACTGCTCGGTTTTGATGTTATATGATTTGTCATAACTTATATTCGCACTAAATATTTTGAAAATAAAAAAAAATAAAAAATATTTTCATTATCAAAATAATAAAACAGAGTTATGCATCCTTTTTTAAAAATAATGTAACTACGCCCTTGAACCAGAATATCAATGCAAGTTAGTAACCTGTAAATATGTTTAAAAAGCAGGTACGGTTCACTTATTCACTCATAGATAGCAGCACCCGCTATTGATGAGTGTTGCCAGATTTTTATGGTATCAAAACCTGCTTCATAACTCCCAAGCTTTACCTGTGATATTTGTGTCAAATCAAACACCTGTGGTAGTGAACACAATTCGCAATGAAGTATTTATGGAAAATAAAAAAATACGCACAAGTTTTATAATGTCAAATCACACTACGTGAGACAAATGCGTTTCTAAAATCAGAGACCTGCTGTTCAAATAACAAATCTGGCAGCACGGAAGGTACCATCTATGAGTGAATTGTTGAGCTAAAAAGAGTTCTGCTTATTTATACCTGCTATTTTGACCATTACATGTAACTACTAAAATTTACAGCTCATAGGTCATAGGCGTAATAATGCAGTTTATTTTCAGAAACGAGCCGTTCTAGGAGAGTGTTTGAGATTATAGAATATAAACATTGCTCCCGAATTTAACAGGTTAAATGGTGTAGGTGTTTATGATAGAAGAACTGCTTAACATCTTCGAATAAATTTTATTTCATCAAGTTTTCCAGCGGTTATACAATTACCATTTATTTTTTACAGTGATATAGAACAACAACGTGCCCGTGCGTGTCCATTTCAGAAAATTGATTTATTTTGTTTATTAATCTCGTGAGGTAAGAGTGAAATTGTAACGGCAAATTCAAAATGACACTAGTGACAGAAAAGTAGTGGTGAGTGGTGTGTAGTTCGCGAACGTACTAGTTCAGTCCAACAATTGTTATGAACTAAGTGAACTAGTTCATCATTCCACGAAAATCTCTATTCACTTCGAACGACTGATGACGTGACTTGATGATGCCGCAGGGGTATTATAGAAAAAAACTTGAAAAACGACAAAATGTCATCTTGCAGATTAGGTAGTTTTTAGTGAAATAGTTCGTTCCACGTGTGCTCGGTATAGTCTCTGTAGGCGTCATCAAAACCGTTCATCTATGGAAGAATGATTCAACGACATGCCACGCTCATACATGCATTACTGGTTGCAGAAAACCAAGTAGTGTTCATGAGGTACATAGAACAGGAGGAGGAGGAAGCGATCAGCATCGACCAGGAGCTGTTCAACGATTACAGATTCTCTGTGGATCAGCTCATTGAACTGGCCGGGCTTAGCTGTGCTACAGCCATTGCAAAGACGTACTCAATGGAGAAAGTTGGAAACAAATCTATATTAGGTATACCTTCAATGCTATTTTGGTAATTTTCTAGCTTAGCTACACCAGCCTTTTTTATTTCTTCATCTGAATAGGCACTAGGTTTGGTTTGGAAAATATGGGTTAGCTGCAAAATAATAACGGTAATTCTCTAGCAACTAGCTACAACCATTTTTGATAACAAAATAATTTTGGAGCCATTTCTCTCATCTACACACCCAAAAACAGTTGCAGCTTACCATTATTTTTTATTAGAAGATACATTTTTATATTTAGGTTCTAATACAAAAATGATATACATTGAAATCTCCTTTGTACAGACACCAAATACAACAAAAATTGTGTTCTAATGAAAACTGAAATTAAGAAACTGGGACATTCAAAACGTAGATGTATATAAATGCCTTTAAAATAAACAAAAAATTTTAAACATCAGAAAAAAATGGTTTGACACCTTTAGATATATACAAAGTATGTACAGTAATGGACAAAAGTATAAAGACAAATATGAATATTTACCTAAATACCTTTAGAAAACGAATACATGCTTCATTGCGTTATTAGTAGAAAAACTGAATTCCTTGTTTTTACATTATCTGCAATGAACACAATACAAATCTGAATATAAGCACTTTTTTATGAGCTACAAAAATATGTAGACAAATTCTTTTCAACATTAGTTTCGTACAGTTTCATGTCACAAGAGGATTAGTTTGTGTTCACCAAGTATTCTGGAATAAGTTGAGTGATTTTAAGACCATGTCGCGTGGTCCAGAAATTTCTTTCGATGTGAAAACTAAAATCATTGAGTTATACAAAGATGGTCAATGTCAAGTCGACATTGCCAAAAATTTGAAGCTGAAGCGTAAGCAGTTTGGGCAATATTGAACAAATAGGTATCTTGGAAGCCTCTAAGAGAAGTGGTCGGCCTAGAAAACTAAATGCTAGATCAGTTAGATTAAAAGTAATTTTGTCCTAAGATCCGTTTAAAACCCCAAGACAAATAAAAGCCGAAATCGAGGCAAAAGGAATTGGCAGTGTTTCTACAAAATCTATGAGTAGATGATTAAATGATTTGAAGTTATTTGCACGTCGCCCGAGTAAGAAGCCGCTAATCTCGAGGAAAAACCGTAAGGACCGATTACAATTTGCATGGTTGCATCTTGATTGGAGCATCTGTGACTGGAAGAGGGTATGTTTCAGTGACAAATCCAAGTTCAATATGTTTGGATCAGATGGTGTACATTATGTTAGACGTCATAGTGGACAAGGATTGAACCCCAAGTGCACTTTGCCCACTGTCAAACATTGAGGCGGGTCTGTTATGGTTTGGGGGTGCTTTTCAGGGTTTGGGATGCGACCTTCACATAGAATAGATCCCATTATGGAAAAGTTTGTATACACAGACATACGAAAGCATGTCATGTTACCCTATATGGAAGACAATATGCCCTTAAGATCAATCTTCCAGCAAGATAATGACCCGAAGCACACTTCAAATCTCTCAAAGAAATTCTTTCTGGATGAAAAAATACCAGTTCTCAAATGGCCTTCACAGTCTGCCGATATAAACCCCATTGAAAATCTATGGGAATACTTAGATATGCAAATACGAGATAAAAATTATTCAAACAAAGATGAACTTTTTGCCGCTTTAGAGCAAAAGTGGAGACAGAATGATGATTCTTCTACATTCTATGCTGAGTCGATGCCAGGCGGTGATTGATAATAATGGTTATGCTACAAAATATTAACACAAACATGGTTGGTTTTCTATAATTCAATGAACTTTGCTTCTTTTTTTTTATAATTGTTTTGCCTTATCTATATATTTTTGTCCTTCATAGTTCCAGTTTTTTTCAATTAATTTTTTATTGAAGGAAGTCTAATGAACGTATTTATGTATAAGTGAGTATTATGCTATAACGAATTATACAGGGTGACTTCGAAGTTGAGTCATTTATTTTAACAGTGAGTAGATCTGATCAAAAGAAATGTTTTTTTCCTTTACCATTTTTCTGGTAAAATTAAAGAAACAAAGTTATAGCCCTTTGGAAGTTTGAGTACCGCCCTGTCTCAATAATAATATCATGTACTCGTGTTTGGCAACAACGGATATAATCCGCCTTACCGGTTCATCGCATCGGAAACAAAAAAGCGAAAGAATTTGGAACGACGTTTTTGCAATTAAGTGTTTTATTCAGTTCAGTTATACATACAGTCAGTATCTGTCGGTTAGCGTGTGAATAGTTTCTGTTGCGTGGCTCAAACGAAATAAAAAATGGCACATGTTTATGCGGATCGGTTTCCCAATCGAGTGCAACCAACCCCTCGTGCCTTTGTTAATGTAGTACAACGGGCTCGTGAATCAGGTGACTTAAGACCTCACAGGGGACCTCACGATCAAATACAGGTCCGCACTGAAATACTTGTCGGGAGGATACTTTATAAAACAAGGTAAAATTTTTTTTTTAATTTTTTTTTATTTTTACATACATATTCTGGTTTATCTTCCTTCTACAATCATTATCTGAAAATTAATGACTCAACTTCAAAGTCACCCTGTATATACAGGTTGGTTTATTAATAAAACAAGTTAAATAAGAAATACAGCACAATTTTAATTTGTCTATATACTTTTGTCCATTACTGTATGTGTATTCAAAACCTTCAAGGTTGTTTTATATGCACAATGTGTGCATTCATGAATTCTAGAAGAAATGGACGCAATAAACTCAGGATGTTCCTTGATTATATGATTATTTAGTCTATGTTTAAATTTAAATTTCGTATTACAGTGAATACATATGCTGAATTTACATACAGACTCCGGATGTTTCAATGTGTGGCTTGGCGAATGATTCTTCATAGTCGTTTTATATTCACAATATTCACATTAAAAAATTCTAGAAGTAACAGATGCAATACAGTCAGGATGTTCCTTGATTATATGATTATCTAGCACCATTTTAGTTTTAAATTTCGCATTGCAGTGAATACATATGATTAATTTATAGTTACCTACTGACTCTGAATGTTTAAATAACATATGTCTAGCTAAACGAGACTTGATGGTTGTTGTGTAAGCGCAACGTGTGCAATGATGTAATTTACAAGACAAGGACGAAATAAAATCAGGGTGTTCCCTAATTATATGATCATACAGTGTACATTTCCTTTTGAATTTCGCATTACAGTGAGTACATATGAATATGCCGAATTTATAGTTACTTGCTCTTGGCTGTCTTAGAATGTTTCAGCATATGTCTCCTATAATTACCGTTATTGGTTGATTTATACGCGGAATGCGAACATTTATGAGTTTTACTAGAAACGGACTCGACAAGATCAGAATGTTGTTTAATGAATTGATCATCTAGACTCCTTTTGGATCTGAACTTTGCATTACAGTGTATACACGTGTTATGTTTATAGGTAAGATCGTGTTCATTTAAATTTCTATGTTCTTTCATATGCCTAACCAGAATATACTTATATCTAGCAGAATAATCACAAATATGACAATAAACTAAATTTCTGCTCAATTTTTTACAGGCTACAGGCCGCTGTTTCTACACACTGTAACAAAAGAAACTATCATTATTTCAGACAATAATATTCAAGTTTTATGGAGTGACGGCGCTGGACCTAGAACTACGAGGGTGGTCCCAGAAGTACCCGGCCTGACCTAGAGATGGTGATAGTTGTTTGAAAAATATCATTGTCTTAGAATGAAAGCATAGGCGTCAAGTTTGAAGACGCCACGTTGTTTAGTATTTGTTCTAATTATAAACAATAAATATTATAAAAAGGGTATCGAACTTATTGAACATCGCTGGGAAAATTCTATAGAGCTCAACGGAGATTATGTTGAAAAATAAATACATTTTTTTACAAAATTTTTGTGTTTTCTTCGTCGGGTCGGGTACTTCTGGGACCACCCTCGTACACTCTATTTTCCAGTCGGAAATCTTTGCGATTCTGGCTTGTGTATCTCGCATTCTGGAGGAGGCCGGGCTTAGGAGAAGAATAACAATCTTATCCGACAGCCAGGCTGCTATGAAGGCACTAAGTGCCTTGTATTGCAATGCAGGGAGGCTCTGGATCGTCTCGCAGCGAGGCATCCAGTATCGTTAATGTGGGTACCGGGGCACGCTGGGATAAGGGGCAATGAGACCGCGGACAATCTGGCGAAGACAGAATCAGACAGCAAGCTCGTTATTCCTGAGCCAGCTTTAGGAGTGCCCGCGCAAAGAGTTAGAAGGAAAATGGAGACGTGGATTGCAAGACAACACTCTCAGAAATGGAGACGTATCTCCAGACATCTCCGTTAGGCACGGGAACTCAGTGTAGGGCTCCGTATGGTGGCCAGAATGCCTCTAATTTCACGATTCACTCATTCATTTATGGAGTTGAAATTAGAAATATTAACAGAAATAATGTTGTGGAAATAAAAAAAAATTGGTCATACCAAAACAAAAACAGTTTTCTTATGTAACATGGCTTTCCACTAAATTGGTTGAAATTTTGTAGTGGTGATTTTCAACATGGCGAACAAAAGTTCCAATGAGATTCTCAGTAATCCCTGCCAACTTATTTATCTGAGTCTATACTTTTTTGAGAAAAAGCAGTGTTACTGTTACAGTAAGCGCAGATCGGTATTGTGTGATGCTAGAGACCTTTCTGCTTTCTGTGGCCCAGAGTGGCTGCTCTTGTCGATGAGCATGGACCAGAACATGTACGGTTCCAACAAGTCCATACAGCACGTCATTCAATGACACTTTTACGAGAAACGTTTCCTGGACACGCTGTTTCTTTGCGCGGCGACATCGGGTGACCTCCGTACTCACCGGATTTGACCCCATGTGATTTTTTTCTTTGGGGCTGCGTGAAGGTAGAAGTGTACCGACATCGCCCCAAAGTCTAGAAAATTGTAGTTTATAAGTTTATATCCAAATGTTTTCTCTGTTAGCACATTGCTATGAAATAAAGATCATCATCGCTCGGGTTACCTATCCTATTTTCTGCTGGAATCCACTTTCCTTCTTTTTGCGGATTTTGTCCCTTATTTTCCTATTTTATATATATATATATATATATATATATATATATATATATATATATATATATATATATATATATAAAGTGACATATAAATCCGAACACCCAGTTTAAATGGTTTTATTTTAATAAAATTTTGTATAAGTACTTAATGAAGCATAAGTAAATAATAAAAATTTCAAAATGATTGCACTGCTTTAAAGCCCTTTGACCTTTAATAATGTGTGGATGCACCCTGATGTGCTACGCATTCTCCAACGCGCCTAGGCATGCTTCTGATCAGGTGGTCAATGTCTTCCTGTGGTATCTCATTCCAGGCAACCACCAACTCCTCTCGAAGTGCTTCTAGAGTCTGAGGAGGACGTTGCAAATTGAGCAATCTCCTACCCATCACATCCCACACGTGCTCAATTGGGGATAAGTCGGGAGATCTTTGTGGCCATGGTAACAATGTGATATGTTGAAAGAAGTCTATTGTGACTCTTGCAACATGTGGTCGGGCATTATCTTGTTGGAAAGTTGGATCTGCCAGGGTGTCAAGATAGGGTAAAAGATGGGGTTCTAGAACTTCGTGGATATAACACTGCGCGTTCATGTTACCTCTGATGAAGATTAAAGGTGACCTGGAACCATAAGCTATAGCACCCCAAACCATAACTCCAACAGTGTGATGAACATGTCTTTCAACAAAAAACTGTGGATTCCTCCTTTCACCACGTCGCCTTCTAACCCTGGCACGACCATCGTGCATGCCTAAACAAAATCGAGACTCGTCACTAAAGACAATACTGTTCCATTCCTGATCCCAGAGTGACCGTTGTCTGCACCACTCAAGGCGATTACGTCGGTGTTCTCGAGTTAAAGGGAGGACCCAGTGTGACCGGTATGAAAACAAGCCAAAACTTCTCATTCGTCGGTAAACACTTCGCATGCCAATAGGTCTTCCGTGTTCTGCAAACCATTCATTTGCAATGGACCTGGTAGTGGAGAAACCGTCCCTTAAAGCCAATAATCTTAGACGGCGAGCTTCACGGTCTGTTGTTCTACGGCGGCGTCCAGTGCCCCTTGCTCTTTGCGTACGGCCTTCTCGAAGCCATGCCTGACAACACCTAACTACAGTGTCTACACTTCTTTGCACTCTAACTGCAATTGCCCGAAAAGAAAGTCCAGCTTCCCGAAGTCCCACTATACGGCCCCTATCAAACTCACTAAGTTGACGAAATCGTACAGGTCTCCGTACTCTAGGCATCGTAACCGATCGTAAAGGATGTCAAGAACCAAAATCCGCCAACGTTGATTCTTTACTGCGGCTGAAATATTCATTTTTAGAGCGTTAGTGAATTAAAAAAAAGCAGTATAAAAACCGGAATGTCCAACTGATCAGGCTGACAATTTTTTCACTTGTTATTTACAGTAAGATAAATACATTCACCAACTTTTATTAAAATAAAACCATTTAAACTGGGTGTTCGGATTTATATGTCACTTAGTATATTACAAATGTCGTTAATGTATAAAATAAATAGTTGTGGTAGTGGACCTAATTTACTACCTTGTGGTATATCAACAGAAATATGTTTTGAACTGGATAGTGTAGATCCAATTTTGGTTTTTAAATAGTTTTGTAGAATTGTGAATACAGATACTTTAAATCTGTAGTGATGCATTTTTGTAAGTAATTTATTCCTGTCAGTAGTCTCAAACACTCTTTTGAAGTCCAAAACTGATCTGTTCGTAAATAATTTCTTCAAAGACTTTTTCAACATCTGGCAGAACATTTATTGGCCGCATATTAGTGTACAACTCAGAATTCTCAACTTTAGAAACAGGAGTTATGGTAGAACACTTGAAATCCGACATATTTTAAACAGTAATTTATCAGGATTAATATTCTTGCTCCAATAGTATCAAAACATTCATTAAGCACACTATTACACAAAATCTCACTCTTATTTTGGTTTGATTTAAGTTTTGATGTAATCTTCTTGAGATAATTAATGTTTATTGTTCTAAACTCACTGAATGATGCATTATAATGTCGCCTAATCATCTTTAGAAAAAGTTTTGTATGAGTTGAAATTCGGATGTTATATAAAATGCTTTAATAGGTCTAGGTGAACTAATTTTCCACTCTATTAGCTTTAGGAAGAAACTATTTTTTTATACATTATGAGTTTTTCATTTTACTGGATGCATCACGGAACACTCTTTACATTATTTCTCACTTACTACTCCAGGACAGAAGAGCTGCAAGAAAGTGATGTGGGCACTGGCGCCGGGTTGTTTGAGATTAAAAAATTGGGTGATGAATATTTCTGCTTCATCACTGAATGTAAGAATCCTAAGGTGAGAATTATGTGTTACTGTCAAAATTTTATCATGTAGTTAAAATCGAAAGCAAGGACTGTAGTATTCAAAAACATGTTTTTTTTTATGTGGGGCCATTCAAGTATTACGTAAGCAGATTTATTAAAATTATTTACCCCCCCATCCCCCTGGTCAGCAAAAATAAGCAAAGCTCTTACCCCCTCCCCCCATATATATATAATTTATATAAATATAATTTGAAAAAACAAGAAAATAGATTTAGGATAGAGATTACATTTTACTGATACGGTATTCAACATAGAGTAAAGGACAAAAATATTATATCTTACTAACATAACTAACTTATTTTAAATTTTTGGTACATATATTAAATTCAAATTAAGTCTTCAGTCCATGAAACCCGAATCCATAATTTTAAGTTTTCGATGACATTGGATTTTTTCGATTGCTGCTCAGTGTTGTGAGTTTGCTCGCATTCATCGGATTTTTAAATGTCTACGTCGTTCTCATCGAGCCATTCAACATCATGGTGCTCTAAATTTTCAATAATGCACATAGGTCATTAGCACGACGAGCACCGACTCTTACAGGTCTAACTTTCGTATCAGTGTGCGTGTTTACTTTTTTATGGATATTTTCGATATGACGATTTAGTGACTTGACGGAAGCATGATAAAGACCACACGTTTTGCATGTTCGACTTGATACCCTCAATTTTACCGTCGGACAAAAATAATCGTAGGGCATTTGCAGGAAATCTTTGAGTGAAGCACTTAAGCGTAGAGCTAAATTGACTCGAAGATTAAGAAATTGTCCTCCTTCATCCAAAACCAAGTCATCAACTGTTTGTTTTACTTATACACGTGGTGGAAGAAACCTATTGCCTAGTAATCTAAATAGGCCACTTCTTGGACGACAGCATTCTGTATTTCTACATTTTACAATTTGAAGCAACTATTGGCTCTCACGCACATGTTCTGAATACCATTTAATGTCTGGAAAATCAGGAAGATCTTGTTCACCTGCCCCAACATATTTTGCATTAACATTATAGCCATCAATTTCCATTGAACTCCATACTTCAGCTAATACATTTCTTGCAAATTCGAAATTAGATCTTTCTAAATGTTCATCAGTTGTAACGCCATGTTCATCCAAATGAGACCCAAAATGGTCATGAGGCAATATTAAACCAGCCAGTTCCCGACTAAGAGGAGCCATTCTGCGCTCTACTCTGTTATACGCACTTCTTCCAGGAGTATTGGTAGCTAAAAACATTGCATCGAGGTCATGTCGCTTAAAGTGTTGTATAGCAAACCCTATGACTTTTTGATAACGTGGATTTTCATCTGGCTCTCCATCAACCGTCATGATTACCACTGGTTTTACTAGTCCATGGTCAGTTTTAGGTAATGGTCGAAACTCTTCAAGTTCGAGAAGCGTCTCGAAATCCTGAGCATGAGTATTAGCAGTAGATGAACTATGCTTTCCACTTCGAATAGCGATGTATGTTGGTCCTGAATATCAAACAGCTTGCGGTTGTCCTAGCATATTGGAAGTGATTTTGATACCAGCATAAACATATGGTATTAATTTATGACACTCAGCAATTACCCAATCGTGATCAGGCAATTTGATTCTATATTCCATGTGCATTAGAAGAGGTGCTGTTTATCAACTTCAGCACGGCTTGGCATAGTATCTCTGGCAGAATACAAAGCATTCAGATTTTTTTCGGGTAGAGCAATCTTATTTTTCATAGCTTCCTGAGAAGGTTTTGCTCTCTGTTTATCTGTATTTTCATTAATTTCACATTGCTGTTGTGATTCATTACCGGGTTTTATTTTATCTTCTTCCTCTTTTTTAATATTTGAAGCTGAAAATAAAAACGTTCTATGGTTTCTGCTAAAGATTCTCTTATTAAGCTACATAAATACAAAGTATGGCAATATATATGGTAAATACAAAACCCTATGGCTTTAAATCTAATATGTTTCGAGCAATTCGTTCCAGTCACAAAATACAGGGTGTTAGTTTTCTGTATATATGTATAAAACTAACATCCTGTACTTTGTGACCAATTGACGGAATCAATCATAAGAAATGAATCTATAATGTAATGAATATTACCTCTATTCTTTGAGCTAGGCCATAATATTTTCTAATCAGTAAAGAGAAACTTTTTGGCGATTTCTAATATTTCTAGTACTCATAGGTACCTAAAATGATTTTGTCACTCACCCTAGAAAAAAAATTTAGTAGTTTGGATTTATTCTTAGTCGCCGCTTGCAATTCTTCTTCGATTCTCTTAGATATAATAATATCTAGTTCCTTGTCGGATTTTGCTTGTAATTTCGCCACACTTCGTTAACTAACTTTTGTACATTTTGTACTTTCGTACTTGTATGAGATTTTTTAAAACTTTCAAACAATTTTTGGTATAACTTGGATTTGTCTATGTGAAACGACATCTTATTTAAACATAAAACTTTGGCTAATGGAATCAATGGTAACACAAATGTTAACTTGCTTTACTATGCTTACAATGCGTCTACTCGCTATAGTATCCAAACGAAACAATACACTGATAGAGGAAATTTAGAAAAGTGAACACCGCGCGGTAATTCCCCTACTCACTTATCTATAAATATCTTAAGCTCACGACACAAATTGATCTGCATTTTGAAATATCTAGGAACAAAAAAGGATAGCATCGGCTATACTCGGGTACCAAAACGGAAGATAATATAACACTTCGTACGCCACTGCTAACGTGTCATGTCTTTGTATCGGCGAAGTCAATAGATGCATGTCGCGTAGCAGTGGCGTACGATGTGGTATATCACCCTCTTCCCTTTTGGTACCAGAGTATAGTTCTCAATACACTGGGCTCGATAAAGTTAAAATAAAAAGCAGAATAGTGTAGGATTCGTGACAGTATCATGATACAATTCATTTGAATATACGGTATATGGACAAACGTCCAGGCCGCAAATAGATTTGCATTATTCAAATGGTGCCTCTCCAACGAACAAGAATTATCTTGGATTCTCACATATCTACGACTCAGCAAAATCTTACTATGAAAAAGATTTTACAATATTGTTGGCTGTTAAGTAGGCTGACTCCGCACTTCTCACGCAACGCCGTTATGAGTTCATAGAGGATTATGTCGAGCACAACTAGACCCTCTGAGAAAAAAGTCAGTCAAACAATCCAATCACTTAGTCCAGAGTCTATAACGATCTACATTCTGTTAATTGGAGCTTCATCTACACACTACCAGATGTAGACTCTATGGTGGATCATCTTGAAGTAAATCTTAAAACTCTCTTTAATCGCCACGCACCTTATCGTCAAGTGAGGGTTAGTAAGCCGCCTGCTCCTTGGCGTACATATAATTTAAAAATAATGATGTCACTTAGAGATAAAGCTTTTAAAAAATATAAATGTATTAAAAGTACAGCGGCTTACAACTACTATAAGGAGTTAAGGAATTATGTTACTGGTGCGATCAGAAGAGAGAAAGCCTGCGTATTTGAGTTACACCCTCACCAAAAGAAATCAAAAATCAACATGGAACTCACTTAGATCTTTGGAGATTCTGCGCGAAAAAAAGTTATCTGAACTACCACCCAAGTTAAAGAATAGCAACACTGTGAACGCATATTTTAATAGCGCCCCAAATCTGGCTAAAAGTCAATTTCAAATTGATATGCTTAGAAAATACGATACCCACGTAATGCAAGCTCATGAAGATTCTTTTAGATTCACAACAGTTAGTTTCCACGTTGTGTTTAAATTTCTTAATAAAATTAAAAGCAATGCTGTAGGCTCGGATAATATTTCGTTACGTATGTTACTATTAGTTTTCTCCGATTTGATAGAGTATATCACGTTTATTTTAAATTTCTCAATCACATCATGCTTTGGTGAGGCCAATACCTAAATGTAACTCACCTGATGAGCTCTCTGACCTAAGACCGATTAGTATTCTGGAAGACCAAATGCTTACCTATGCTATTCAAAATAATATTATTACCAGCTTTCAGTCAGGTTTTCGTCCTCATCATAGCACCGCACCTCCACGGCTTTAATGAAGATTACGGATGATCTTATTAGAGCAACTGATCAAGGTAATTGCACTTGTCTTGTGTTACTCGACTTCAGCAAAGCTTTCGACACCTTAGACCACGACACGCTTCTCACAAAATTGATATACTTATAACTCGGTTCTACTTCTTGAGAGCTACTTAAAAAATCGCACTCAGAGTACAGTTATAGATGATAATTACTCTTCCTCGTTGAATAAGGTTTTCGGTGTTCCACAAGGTTCGGTCTTGGGTCCACTCCTTTTCAGCTTATACACAAGTGACTTTCATGATTTTGTTAATTTTTCTCAGTTACATCATTATGCCGACGATACCCAGATATATATATATCGTTCTCCGCATCCAAAGCTGTTACTGCACAAATTGAACTGAATAAAGATTTAAAATCTCTTTATAACATATCTATAGCACATAATTTGCAGCTAAATCCGAAGAAATCACAAGTCATGATTTTTGGCAATAAAAATAAAAGACCTAATCTGCATGGCACATTTTCAGTTACTATGCTCTCCTGCTGGAGTATATTATCAAAATTCATGAAGGTCAAACTATGTGAAACTTTGATTTTGTCTAAACTGGCTTACTGTGACTGCATATATGGACCTGCCCTTTTGCAAACAGATATTCTACGCATTCAGCGAATTCAAAATTCTTGCATCAGGTTTGCATATGGTATCCGAAAGTATGACCACATCAGTGAGAGCCTTATGGATTCTGGTTGGCTTACCATGATTAACATAAGAAAACTTCATTTTCTCACATCAGTACACAAGATACTACTGGAACACCTACTTATCTATACAATAAACTTACCACACTGCCTGATAATAAAGTAACTCGCAATAAACATCTTTTGGTTATTCCTAAACATTCAACAGCTCTGTTTAAGCGCAGCTTTTCATACAATGCTGCGAAACTGTATAACAGCTTGGCAGTAGATCTCAAGAATCTGAGCCTCCGCAATTTTAAAAAAAGATTGGAAGCTGATCTCCTGCACGACCAAGGGCCTAAAGTATAAGCAAACCTCGCTACGTTTTAAAGGATAATGTCCCAGTATGTTTCTTTTTAAGTCGCCTTGTTCTTTTTTGCATGAATTGTGCTCTCATAAAAACTGTATTGGCCATGCTCTCGTATGTTCTGTTTTGTATTGCATATTATCTTTTTTATATATATATATATATATATATTGTATGAGTGTTATTTTTTTGTGGGTTTAGTTGAAAAGCAGCTTAGGCTGAACTACGCCTTTCATCATTTTATCTTTAATTTTTTTTAACCTCAAGTTATTTATAATGATGAATAAAGACCATTTATTATTATTATTATTATAAACTTGTCAGGAAAAACGGATGTATTCTGGATCAAATTATACTCGAAGTGGTCTTGCTAGTACTCCTATTCAGTCTTGAAGAAAGAAAGATGGAATTTGATTCGGCCCAGAAATAAACTTGTTATTTAATTTTCGTCCAACTTTTAGAACTTCGCCCTCGGTTATTGCTACGCACTACGCAGGTAATATCCAACAGATCGCATTACTGATATTTTTAGAATCATTGAACGTTTCATTTCCATCAGTCACTTGTCTAGGTATCCTAGAAGTATTATTTTTTTGATGCATAAATTCAAAAATAATTTCGGTTCATGTTTTAACTTTTTTTATTTTCTGCTTAACAGTTACTCTTAGCATGCAAAAATCTTCATAAACATCAGCATTGAGCGTAACTTTAAATTTCTTATGCAATCCAACTTTTTCCTTACCTAGAATAATTCTATACCTAATTTTTTTATAGACTGGCACATGTATATCAAGTAACTCGTAGATATTACCATAGAATCTGTCAACTGCTTGGTTACTATAGCCAATATTTTCCAAAAATGACCAATCAATAGACAGCAAATCCTAATACAAAGCTTTTTTGAAGTTGTATTTTTTGTGTTCAATAGCTGAATTCACAGATTAATGTTTGGGAAAAATCCTCTTAAGCGTTACAGATAAGTCCGGATGATGATGATCTTCATTAACTTAAGGAAAGCAGTCTTTCACAAAAGTACAGTCAATATTACTTATGACTAAATCTAGCATCTTGTTATGACTATTACTGATGTACATGTCATTATAACAACCAAAAACAACTCTCATTTTCGAAAATATAATATAAAGTAAAATGTCTTAAGAATTTTATCAAAATGTGATAATTTACAATGGTTTTGTGACTCTTGCAAGGTTAAAGTGGAAAAGCCGGTCTCCAATCAGATCTGTGGCAAATTGACTACATTTGAATCATCTGAGTTAGCTATCTGCAAGAAAGAAATCGAGTGTTTGCAAAGAGAAAAAGGTCTGATGCAAAAACTAGTAAATGAATTGGAATATTCAAACACACTGTTAAAATCAAAATTATCCGATAATGATAATTTTCCTGCTGGTAGAAATACTGTAACCTATGAAGGTGGACCACTTTTTGTGCCCAAGGATGTAAATAATACAGCTACAGCGATATACTAAAAAAACGTGTAAACAATATTGATTCATCTGTATTACTGGTAAAATCAGCAAACAACAAGCAGAACACCGATGTAGTCAAATGCATTAGGGATGCAGTCAATCCAGTCGAACTAAACGTTCATATAACTGGTACAAAAAAAACTAAAGATGGTGCAGCAGTATATTGCAACAGCTCGCAGGACCTGCAGAAGCTGAAGGAAGCTCTTAGAAACAAGCTTGGAAATGGGTATCACATTGGGGAATCCAAGAAGTTTAATCCTCGTATTATAATTAGAAATGTTTCTTCTAATGATGAAAGTAGTCACAAAGTTAAAGCTGAGGGATTCAAAAAATATGCACCTAGTTCTAGAAGTGTCTCCAGCTATTAGAAAACTTCTACTAGCAAAAGGTTTCGTCTACGTAGGATGGAAGAGGCGCAGCGTAGTTGATCACCTCAATATTATGCAGTGCCGAAAATGCTGTTCATTTGGTCACCTTGAGAAGAACTGTGCATCTAATGTATCTACGTGTCTTAAGTGTTCTAGTGGCCATTCTTATAAAAATTGTGACAGTGATTCTGTGAAATGTGCAAACTGTGTACAGTATAACCGTAAATATCGTACAAAAATAAATGTTGAGCATGCTGCATCGGATAAAACATGTATGCTTTTTGAGAACCATGTTCTCAGTCTTAAAGCTAGAATAGATTATGGATAAGTTAGGATCAATGAAGCTTGGTCATCTGAACGTGCGATCTCTCATGTCCGACTTTGCTGCAATTACTGACCTGATTCAGACTGAGCGGTTCGGTATTTTCGCTGTAAGTGAAACATGGTTGAGCCAAGACATTACCAATGATGCGGTGAGTATCAATAATTACAATCTGTTCCGTAGTGACAGGGGATCCCGCGGTGGCGGAGTAGGAGTTTACATATCCACTGACCTTCAGGTCGAAATTATTAACTTTGATAACAGCTTTGGAAATTGCTTGGAACAACTGTGGGTCAGCATAAAAATAAACAGATACCTCTTGCTTTTGGGTGTGTTGTATAGACCACCCTCACAAAACCTCAATGATTGCATCAGCGCTCTAGATCTCATGTTACCGTTAATGTCAAACAATTTTGATAACATTGTTATTGTAGGAGATCTGAATGTTGATATTTTGAGCGGCAATAACGTCCTTTCTCCATGCTTTCAAATGGTGGGTTTTTCTCAAATTGTCAGTGATCCTACAAGAGTGACAAGTAACACAGCATCCTTATTAGATCCAGTTTTTACTAATAAACCAGACATTATTTCCGACTGTTTGGTTCTTGATTCTAACGGCATATCTGACCACAAAATGGTATCGTGCACTCTATCCATTCCTGATTTGAAAAATAAACAACGGTTTGTAACTGTAAGGAACTTCAAGTGCTTCAACGAAGAATATTTTCCAAGTGACTTAGCTTCTGCAAATTTAGACGACTTATTTTTTATGAACCATATAGATGCTAAAGTTGAGTTCCTAACAAATACACTGATGAGAGTTTATGATAAACATGCTCCTGTAACTACTTTTAGAGTAAACAAACCACCTGCTCCATGGCTATCTCCCCGCCTACGTGACGTTCTTAAAGAAAGAGATATTGCCCATACTACATATAAAACAAATAAAACTGTAGAAAACCTAAATATTTATAAGCAAAAAAGAAATCACGCGCTTACTCAGGTGAGGAAAGAGAAAAGAGCATATCTACAATTTTTATCTGAACAGAATGACGAAAAAAAGGTATGGATTGGCTTAAACCACCTTAATATACATTCTCGGACAAAAACCCCTCTTCCAGATAATCTATCTGATCCAAATGAAATCAATGACTATTTTATGTCAGTTTACAGTACAAATAATGCCAAGGAAGAATTATGTCACCTATACAAAAATCGTCACTTCTTTCCACCTGATTCTTTTTCATTTAGAATTATTGATTCTTCAGAAATTCTACAAACTATTAAATCTCTTAAATCAGATGCCAAAGGAATAGATGGTCTTACGCTAACTATGGTAAAGGTAAGCCTACCCGTTATATTTTTCCAGTTAGTTCACATTATCAATCTATAGTATGTCTTGAAACCGGTTACTTCCCTAAAATTTGGAAGCAAGCACTGATAATACCTATAGGAAAAACTTTGAAACCCGGTCTCCTATCAGATCTTCAACCAATCAGTTTACTACCTATTTTGTCAAAAATCCTTGAAAAGATTGTACAACTTCAACTTACATCATACATTGAAGTACATCAGATAATCCCACCTAATCAATCGGGTTTTAGAAAACATTATAATACAACATCGGCTTTAATAAACATATGCGACAACATCTTTCGTGTTCTGGACAAAAAAATGGGTTTAGCTTTAATATCAGTCGACTACTCTAAAGCCTTCGATAAGATAGATCATAAACATTTATGTGCTAAGATACGTTCTGTTGGTTGTGATGAGGTTGTAATCAAATTTTTTGAAAGCTCTCTTAAAAACAGGACTCAATGTGTTTCAGTGAAGGGTATTACATCTGATGTCACTCGCATACCTTCAGGAGTGCCTCAGGGTTCCATTTTGGGACCTCTTTTGTTTTTAATATATACATTTGACTTATCTAGATCAGTTTACAACTCTGATATTCAATCGTTCGCTGATGACACCCAGCTCTCGCATTGTTTCGGTATAGAAGATATACAGAGCACTGTCCAAGTATTACAAGCAGATATTGATAGGCTATGCAAATATTCAGCAGATCACAACCTCAGCATAAACCCGGAAAAATCTAAGATTTTATTGTTTTGTTCAGACAGCAGAAGGAACGACGTTGTTTC
Organism: Acanthoscelides obtectus; assembly: GCA_963669975.1. Taxonomy (NCBI): domain Eukaryota; kingdom Metazoa; phylum Arthropoda; class Insecta; order Coleoptera; family Chrysomelidae; genus Acanthoscelides; species Acanthoscelides obtectus. The sequence goes on along the minus strand of CAVLJG010000008.1, from coordinate 27,344,983 downwards.
GCTCTTAAATGTGAACATACACAATAAGCAGCTCAAGCTCACCAATAGCACAAAAATATTGGGTGTAGAAATTGATACAAAATTAAGATTTACCGAGCATGTAAAAAATCTGACACAAAAAACCTATGCACGTTTACGCAGTCTTTATTCAAACAGATATCTGCTAAACTTCAAAATGAGGAAAAAACTTTGCGAAACCTTCGTTGTGTCTGTCTTGAACTACTGCAGTATTCTATATTTTCCCTGTTTGGATCAGATCACTAAACACAGAATCCAATTGATTCAAAACAGCTGTGTTCGTTTTATATTCGGCATGAGAAAGTTCGACCATGTCTCTCACAAATATGCAGAGTTGAGATGGCTAAAGTTTGACCAGTTGGTCAAGTTACATTTTTCCACATTTATCCATAAAATTTTAATTAATTCTAAGCCAGAATACCTATGTGAAAAAATTATTTTTAATAACACCATTCACAATAGAGCTATTAGAGACAGGCACGTTATCAGAATTCCGAAGCATACAACATCTCTGTTCCAACGAAGTTTCTCATATAACGTTGCAGCAATATATAATTCTTTGGACAGTAAATTTAAGACTATGAGTTTACCATGTTTCCGCTACAATGTTAAGTTGAATTATTTGAACGATCAACTTTTCCCTCAATATTCATAGACCTTTTCAGAGTAGCAGTATGTGCACACACAATATCTCATTTTCCACTTCTCATATGGGTTATAAGTGAATTTTTATATATATTTTGCATTTTTTTTTCTGTTAACTGTTAAGAACATAATATTTAACTTTAGTGGTTAAGTGTTAGAGTAGCATATTGCTAAACTTCGCCACTATAGTTACACTTTATATATACACATGTATTGTATATATTATTTAATAAAGACGTTTATTATTATTATTATTATTATTATTTAACGCATTTGATTAATTCTTGTTTGGAGCTCCACTATTTTCCCTCTGCATGGAAGCAAGCAGTAATTGTTCCCTTGGCAAAAACTAATAACTCTTCGGCTTATTCCGACCTGCGCCCAATAAGTTTACTTCCGATTCTATCAAAAATACTGGAAAGGATAGTACATGATCAATTGAAAGAGTACTGCTCTGAGAATAACATAATTCCAAAAAACCAGTCTGGCTTCAAAGTAGGGAATAGCACCACCACTGCCTTGCTTAAGGTGACTGATGATATTGTTGAGGCTTTGGATCGGGGTCAAGCAGCGGCTCTTGTACTGCTTGAATTCTCCAAGGCTTTTGACACTATCAATCATTCACTTTTGATCTCAAAATGCAAATATATTGGATTTTCTCAAGCATCTATCAAGTTCATTACTAGTTATCTCATGAATCGTATGCAAAGGGTACATTTGGACAACTCATATTCGACATATAAGGATGTGATATCAGGGGTCCCTCAAGGCTCTGTTTTAGGACCGCTATTGTTCTCCATTTAGATATCAGACATGTGTAAACTGATACGCTCCTCTGAAGTGATGATTTTTGCGGATGATACACAAATATGTAAAACTTTTGATCCAGATGACTGTGTAGCAGCTGTTGACGAGTTGAATTGTGACTTAGCCACTATTGTTAGTTTTTCCAAGCATAGCTCCTTAACGATAAATGCCTCTAAATCTAAAGCTGTTCTCTTTGCACCAAAAAACAAAATCATTTATATCAGAAATAACACGACAGTACGGATTAATGACACTTCTTTAGTTTATGAGGATCTTGCAAAAAATTTGGGTGTCTTACTTGACAAGGATTTACGTTTTCGTGAGCATATATCTAAATCAGTAAGAAACTGCTTTGTTGTACTAAAAACATTGTTTGTTAATAGGCATTTCATGAATTTCAAATTGAAAAAACATCTTTGTGAAAGCCTAGTTCTCTCAAAAATCAACTACTGCCTTATAGTTTTCTATCCTTACTTAAATGAATTCTCAATTCGCAGACTTCAACTGATTCAAAATTCGTGCTGTCGCTTCATCTACGGTTTAAGAAAATATGACCATGTTTCACACTGTATTCGTAGTTTAAAATGGTTAGATATTAATAGCTCTTACGAGTAATTTATCTTGAAGTTCATTCATAATATGATTATCACGGGAACTCCCGAATACCTCTTCAAAAAAATTGTTTTCAGGCAATCTGTTAGAGATCGCATGCTCAGGTATGGCGAATTATTAGATATTCCACGGCACCGTACGGCTTTATTTACTCGCTCTTTTAGGTATAATTGTGTCAAACTGTATAACGTGCTACCTGATGCATTCAAAAATTCATCTCAAACTAAATTTAAAGTTTGTGTCAAGCAGCATTTGCTATCAAAAGTGACTCGTAGTAGTAATTATGTAGTAGTTTGTAGTTTAGATTAGTAACCGCCAGAAAAATTTTATTTGACGTGTTGCTGAATCTGTTTATATTTTCTATATTATGTCTTGCAATATTTTCGTTTTCCTTTGGTTAGCCACTGTATATATACATGTTAATTACATGTATTTACATTGGTTCACAACCATGAAAATAATAGGGTTAAGTGGAAGAGTATCTATTTAGCTAAACTTCGCCCGATACTATGTAACTTTATAAATAAAGACGATTTATTATTATTATTATTGGCGAGAAAATATTAATCGCGAATAACTTCGAAAATGAGATATCATGTCTTTAGATGTTGTATGATATCTACATCATACATCATATATGTGTTTACAAATTAATTATTTCTTGCTATTAAAATCATATTTATCTAATAGACAACCGTTTGTATATGATATAACAAAGATTACTGTTTTCGACCCGTCAAACCACTCAAATGATCTTTGACATGCAATTAGGTCGCACTCTCCAGAGATCGGTTTGACTCAAACACTGGTTCAGTTATAACTCAACGACCTCATCTCCTGTGTATCAATGCGATCCACAGCTTTGCGGCGGTCGTTACCTTGAATGTAGGTATTCAGAGTGCCAAGCCATTCTCTGCCGATGAGCTGGAGTGAAGACGAACAGCGTCTTCGTCTCAGACGAGTAATCTGGAGGCAATCACTGCATGGGGACTCCACAATCTGATACAGTTTAATGCTTCCAAAACACAGTACTGTGTCTTGACAAAAATCTCATGCACAGATACGACCTAATTAGTGTCAAATATTATTTGACTGCTTTAATAGGCGCAATAAAGAATTTTAAGGAACGAGATATTACTCAGTTTTATTCATGACCTTTGGTCTTTGATATCTCTAAGACTGCTACTTAAAAAAATTATCCCATCTAGACATCATAATCTACAACATACTATAAATTCAGCCAACTCCACTGTCACGTTTTTGTGGTCCTCTTTCTAGATCGCAACGTTGTCAGTTGAGCGGGGACTATGAACTAATAATTGTATAGGCCACTTGACTCAATTGACCCATCTAATTTTTTTGTTATGCATGTTCGTAACTATGTTCTCAAAGGGGTTGAATTGTGGCGAACGTAATTCTGTATGAACAGATGTCAGTTTCCCACACTTTTTCGATATTTTTTTGGTTTCATTTCTGGGTGTAGTAGTAAGAATTTTGACCTTACCTATTCATACATTTCGAAATCGGGCATCTACACTTATTAGAATCAGATAACCTATTCATTCATTTTTTTATAATGCGTTTAGCCACCGCGACTATACCTAATAAATAAAATAAAAATATCTCTACAGGAGAAACACAATCAAGATGTACCGGCTCTCCATACTCTGCATCTTCACAATAGCTATATCCTGGGCTCAACAGCCTCTTGAACCACCCATCACAAGCTACGACTACATCGTGAAATTCACTATCAACATGGACGAAAACAAAGTTCCATATTACATCGTAAATGGAATTTACAACCGATTTGAAGGAAACGTAACTGTCGATGACGTCATACAGCTGTACAGGATTAGGCAGTTGTCTCTGAACCAAGCAAAGCTGGTGCTGAATTCGATGGATGTTCCGACTGACACGGTGTTTTCAGGGGATACGTTCGAAACTGTTTTGAAAGACTTGAGGTTGGACTTTACTACGTTCTACAGCAATGTCTTTTTGCTTTCGTTTGGTACTTCTGGTGAACCGTTAAGGATATTCTTGGAAACTTTAGGTGGGTAACAATTATTTCTCACAAGGGCTGACAACACACTATACCGCCCACTAACAATGCATGCACCGCAGGGGTGTTACGTAACTTGAAGAGTGACATTATACAGGGTGTTTCAGTTTATTGTTGCATAACTTTAAGATTCGATAGAACTTTTAAAATTAATGCATAAAGTCTATATAAACATGGGTCGAAAAATGCGTGGCTTCCGAAATTTAGGGTGTTTAAATTTACTTTCTAAAATAGTTTTTTTTAAATATTTCGAACAATATTTGATGTATAACAGTGAAAATTGGTATGCAAGGGTTTTTTGGTACGACAAAACGAACCATGGCATAGTTTTACTGTAGCCGATAGAGGGCGCTCTCTACTGTACCTGTAGTGTATTAAAATGACCGAACATTTTTTCTTAATGCAATTTTTTGCTTTTTGAATAAAAAAACTGATTTTTCGCACTTTTCAACATAAGAAAGGTTTCTTGTGAATTTTCGTTATAGTTAGCCGTTTTTGAGATATTTTGTTTTTTAAGGTTCGATGCATTTTTAATTGTTTATGATAAAATAACGTTAAAAAGTCAGTATCTCGATAATTTTTAGAAGTAGGCTGTGCCTGCAAATATTTTTGAAATTGAAAGCAGAATAAGGTTAAACGTCAATTAGTTGACAGTTAGTTTTGTTGTCTGTTGAAACCTGAAACGTTTTTTTGCAATTGTGAATGCACGAAATTTAGTTTCTTTTAGCTGTTTTCTTTTTGTAAGATTTATAAAAATGCCATTTTTATTCGCCAATCAAGAGTTAGCGGATATTCATTTTGTGTATGGCTTTGTAAATGGAAACGCAGCAGAAGCAGCCAGAGAATACGCACGAAGATTTCCAAACAGACGACATCCAACTCGCTCAGTATTTGTACTGATCGACCAGCCAAAGATTGCTAGGGACGAAAGGGGGAAATGCGATGAAAAAACCTTACCATTAGACGATTTTATATGGAGTCATAGGCGGAGATCGGAGAGACTTGAATTATTAATTGAATTTATATTTTATTACAACTGGTAGTATTAATATTTTTTTGCGATTCATAATGACGTGATACCAAACATACATTATAAGAAATAAATATACACAAACACTGAATATTGAGAACAAAATAAATATATTTTTTAGGCAACAAGTAATATTCCTATGTACGCATTATGATTGAACAGCAAAACAAATTATGCATTCTTCTAAAATAGAATACAACAAGTCAAAAATATCTGACTGAATAGAAAAATATAGGAAAACAAAAAGTAATTTCTTGATGAAATAACCCATAAACAACACATAGAATTAGACTTTCTACTGAGATACTAAAAGCCACAAACCAATAGTATAATAAATGAATATCTAAAAATTCTAAAAGGTAGCCAATCTAGTATAGTTTCAATCCTGATTAGAGTCATGATCACTGTCTGAGGAACTGTCATTGCTATCACTTTCACCTCCTATGTTGATTATTATTTCTTCCTGTATTTCTTGAATGAGACTGTCTTTTTCCCAATATTCATCTTCAATTTTTATAACATGTCCAATAACCTTTTGCCAGTCACTGGCACTTACTGAAGCGATGGCCTTATTAGAAATTTCATCTAGTTTTTTTATAGTAAATTCGCCGCTTGTATTATGGCTTCTAATGAAAAATTTTACTTGTGCCCAAATCATCTCTATGGGATTAAACTGACACATATAGGGTGGCGTTCGAAGTGGGGTGTGTCCGAAACTTCTTATTAAATTATCTATCTTATAATTTTTCTCATCAGATGGTGGCCTATGTAGACAAGCTATTTCATAAAGCTCCATTTTTTTAGCATTAGGATCATGCTCTATACCTTTTTTGCTCAACCACGTGATGATGTCTCTTTTTAGAGAAGATCTAGTTGGAGGCTTGTCTTCCAAAGCTGAATGGTAAGGTGCATTATCCATTATTATAATACTATTAGGAGGAATGTTAGGAAATAGTTTTTCAGTAAGCCACTTCGTGAAATTTTCTTGGTTCATTTGACCGTGATAATCACCAGTGGCACAGCCAGCCTTGAAAATGAGACAGGCTCCAGGAACAAAACCATCTTGCGAACCCGCATGAACAATTATAAGTCGTCCTGGAAATGAATAAATAGCCTCATTTTAGTGTTATTTTAAGTTTGCCAACACCTTTTTGAATCACTATGTATAAAAAACATATTTTTGAGAAAAAAATACTTGCAAGGGATTATGTATTCAATTAGACAAATTAAATGAGCACTTATTAAGAATATTCCAAAATTGAGAAAAATGTATAATAAGCAAAATCGAGGTGAAAGAAACTTTATTACCTGTAGAACTTATATTGCTCAGGACACCCATAATTTCTTCGCTTTGCCAGCATTTCTTGAAAGTGAGGTCATTATCAACCCAAGTTTCGTCCAAATAAATAATATGCCTTCCTTCTTCCCGGAACTTTTTAATAGACCTAAGATACTTGTATCGCCAATGTAAAATACTGGGTCTTTCCATTAGTAATTTCCTTTTGTTGTGGCATTTACGCCAGTAAAATCCTTTTGCTTTTAAAAGCAGCCTCAACGATTCTTTACCAAATGGAAATTCCATTTCTTCCTTCAGTTTGATTAGAAGTTTACTACAAGTAGGTACCACTTTAAAATCACAGTAAAATTTTTCTATCATTCTCCGAATAATGGAAAAATCGACTCCATCAATTTTTTGGATCACAGAAGGGCGTGATCTCTTTTTTCCGGGAGAAGCTAAAGGCTGTGTGGAGGTTGCATTTTGCCTGTCTTTATCTTCTTTTCTAATTTTACTTATAGTTCGTTCACTAACACCCGTATAATATGCCGCCCTTGCATTTCTAGCTACCAGTGGATAAACGAAAGTATTGTTAGCCGCTTCTGCATCGCAAGCACGTATCACGTTTGCTATTATTTCCCTTGCCTGGCTGTGAATAACTTTCCCATGCTTGAATTCCATTATCACCACTAAACAGTAAATTATATTTTCAAAGTATTTGCCAACTGCCTACGCCTATGGGAGTAGGTTTATAAATGACCGTGCCATCGGCACGTTATTCTAGTTTCAGATAAGATAAGAGTTTTGGACCAATCAGCGACCGGATGTTTACCTGCGGCCTGGGTTTTCCAGCTACATTGCCAAATTCAGCGGAACAATTCTATATCTTAAATATGTTAATATGTATGGACCGCATTTTATGTAGAACATCTGACAACTTCGCAATTTTTTGTCCGCATTCTTTCGGCTTGCAATCTTTCGCTGGTCCAACAGTAAGAGTGCATCGCCAAATAATTGAAAATGGTTTTGGAAATCTCCAAAGGGATTAAAACATAAATGTTCGTCAGCGCAGATTTACCCGTATGATTCTGCGTGAGTTTGCTAGAGATCCGACCACAAGTGTTGGGAGAGTTTCTGGTGCCTTGGGAATTTCAGCAAGCCATGTTCACCGTGTTATCAGAAATGACCATAGACGTCCTTACCATTTGCAACCTATGCAAGGACTACAGCCAAGGGACGGAGAACGAAGAATCACATTTTGTCAGTGGATTCTTGATAGAACTGATAAATAATAATAGGGAGTTTTTAAGTAACGTTTTATGGACCGATGAGTCATGCTTCACTAGACGTGGAGTGGTAAATTTTCATAATCAACATATTTGGTCGCATGAAAATCCGCATGCAGTTCGGGAAAGAAATGTTTAGCATGAATTTAGTGTGAACGTGTGGATTGGTATCTACCGTAATCGACTATTTGGACCCTACCTTTTGCCTGCAAGGTTAAATGCTGCGACCTTCTTGGAATTTTTAAAGGCTGAACATGCAAATATAGTCAACGCCAAACAAAGTGGCGTGCACGTCATCACGATAAAAATTCCCCGACCTAATGCCTAGGTTTCTATCACAAACAATTGCTCTATTGCAGTTTCATATTAATGTGATACATAAATTGTAAAATGGTCATTACTCTCTTATTATGGTTAATAGTCATATAAACATTGTTATTAAAATATCACATAAGTTGCTTTCTGATAAATTTAGACGCATTATGCGAAATAAAATGTTTTGCAAACGCTCCAATCACTTATCGACATGTAAACGCACTAAACCGATTTCGCAGCGTTGACACATTGTCACCTTGAAACTTATTTAAACTGGGAACTGACATTTGTATTAATTTTGACACTGAATCAATTTGTGGCATTTCAAATCTTTATAAATCCTTTGGCCCCGCATACTGTAAATCAACAACTGTTTGTTTCAAAACAAAATTATTCATTTTACGAGTAGATAAAGGCAATTTTGGTATATAAAGATGCCCAAACAGTTAAATAGTCGGTGTAAGGAACTCGTGGCCTCGTTAATGCACTACTTTGAGCAAGAAAGGGACAACAACGGGCCTTTGTTGCCTTTAAATGCTGTTCAAGAGGTAGGTTACTAATAATTATATGTAATGTATATTAATAATAGTGAAATTTTATTTCATTTTTTGTAGCGTGTTGCTGCTGCTTTAAAAATTAGTTTAAGGACAGTTAGTCGGATTTCCGAGGGTGTGAAAAGTGATGCAAATTTAGAATCGCCCAAGAAAAAGCGGAGTTATATTAAACGTGTAACCAACACAGCGACATTGGATACAAGTGCCATTCGAGAAGTGATCTATAATATGTATCACAAAAGTAAGATCTTATTATAATAACTTATCAGAAATTTGCATTAATTTGTTAACTAAATTATAATGTCATATTACACATGGTTTCAGAAGAACAAGTTACGATACAAACTTTATGGTCTTGATTAAGAGATAGGGCATTATTTGATGGTAGTGCCACGTCTTTAAGGCGGTTGCTTAGAGATCTTGGATTTAAGTGGCTTAAGGACAATCCGCGACGAGGGCTCATGGAACTACCAAGTATAGCTTTGAAAAGGGTGGAATTTCTAAGGCAATACAATCAAGCCAAGGTTGAGGCCTTATACCAGTTTGTCTTCTTCGATGAAACTTGGATATTTCAAAATGGGACCATAGGTCGCTCTTGGTAAAATGGAAACCAAAAAAGCGTGAAAGCTATTAAAACAGATGGTAAAAGGTATGTACTTTTACACAATTTGCACTATAAAATTTAAAACTAATATATTTTAGATACATTATATTACATGCTGGAAATGAAAATGGGTTTATTGAGGGTAGTGAAGCGATATTTTCTTCGAAAACAAATTGAGCGATTACCATGGAGAGATGAACCAGGACAATTTTTTGAAATGGTTTCAACATCAGTTATTAGAAAAATTGGAGAGTCCATCTATGATTATACTGGATTACGCCCCTTATCACAGCATGATATTGAACAAAGTGCCCAACAATGCATGGACAAAAAAAAATATCCAAGACTGGTTGACAAATCAAAACATACCGGTGAAATGGGGTGAATAGAAACAGTTTCGGACCTTTCCTACTCTGTTGCTAACATGGTAGTCACCTTTTTGACAACAAAAAATAAGGAATCTACAGGTCTCGACTTGTAGATCAAAAAGCGCATAATAGATTTTTTTTTAAATAGGGGGTTTTCCAAATAAAAAATAAAAACGCTCTTTTTCTATTCACCCTTAATGTGGGGTGAATAGAAACACCCATTTAAATTGGTCAAATTTGCTATTCTACCCACACGAAGGCGAATAGAAAAACCTGAAAAAATTTTTAAATTGATAAAAAAATATAAATACACAAAAAAAACTGACAAAAACACCAATTTTACAAAAAAAAACATTTATTTCTATAGAAATGTAACAAGTTTAAACATATTATTTAAATTAAACAACTTTGATGCAAATTAAATTTTAAAATGTCTCTTCTTGACGTAGATGCTTCTATCTCGTCATGAACTGGGAAAACCTCTCCAACAACCTGGCTAAAATGAAAGGTGGAAACATCCGGAACTTCTGGAAATCCATAAATATATCCTGACGAGTGTTTGGTGGGGCGACTTCTTAAGAAAGTGGCTTCAATGTCATTTTCTGTAATATTAATGACTTGTCCGATAAAATATTTATTTCTTTGTCTATTTCGATATTTTGTTGGAAAACACACCAGAAGCCAAGTTCCTTTATCTATTAAATCAAGCGAAATAGGAGAAACACATCGAAACAATTTACCCTCAAAGCAGACTGATGCTGATGAATTATTTGTATCCAACTTATTCTCGGACTTATCGGTGAAACTTGGTAGTGAAGTGTCCATTTCTGAGTCTGCATCTGAAGAATGATCTTGATCTTTTTCCATGTCAGAGTCTTCACTTGAAGAATGATCTTGAGCTTTTGCCATTATTGGCATGAAATTAATAAGGGGCAAATTCATTTCCGGGTCTGAATCTTCATCTAAGGTTTCCATACTTCTTTCCAAATCAGTATCCTCTTGATCGTCTTTATCCAACGTGCTTTCAAAATCTGCACTTGTAACGCTTTTGCCAGCAGGAACTTGAATTTTACGACGTCGACTCTTCACATTTTGACCATCGCCATATCTCATTGTTCTTAGAAGGTTTACCAAAGAGTTATTAAGTCCTTCTTCAATGTTCTGATTCTCATCATTTGTCTCGTCAAGATTTTGCTGCGGAAGGCGTCCCAAGACTTGATCCCTATTTAGTGGAAAAATTCCACACTTTCTAAAGCCAGATTGTATATTTTTTCCAGCATTAGGCTCAATAGCCTTTGACAAGTCATTTAGCAAGAAAGGGAATCTGTCCTCTGGAACCGTGCAATGCTTTGAACCAGCCCCCATTTTCCATTTTTCAAGGATCTGTCGCCAGGCTGTTTTAAGAGGCCGGAAAAATGCCACGTCCAGAGGCTGGGTCAGATGAGTAGAGTTAGCCGGGAGGAATATAAATGAAATATTATTTTCTTCGCAAAGAGATACCGTACTTGCAGAAAAATGTGAACTCAGATTATCGCCAATTAAGTACTTCTTTCCCGGTAGATTTTTTACTGCAGGTATGACAGTACTCTCTACCCAATCTGAGAAGGAAATCGCATCAAACCAACCTGATGGACTTCTATTAAATCTGACGTCCTTTGGTCCTCCAACTGTCCAAGATGTATACAAATTTTTAGCTTTGTAAACCACGTATGGTGGGAAAAATTTTCCATCAGCTGAAGCAGCGTACATAATAGAAACGGCTGACTTCGACGTATTGCAAATACGTTCTGGATAGCGACAGCCCCTTTTCGAGATTACTTTCTTTCTACCCGGATCGTCAGTTAAATTTGTTTCGTCGTAATTTACTATGTTTGATGGCGGTACATTTTTCAACTCCGTGGCTAAATTGTCAAAATAAGCATTGATAGTATTGGGAGAAACAGCAGCTCTTGAGCGCTTGATGTTTTGGCAGATTCTAGATCTTAATTCATTTTTGTGACGTTTTAAAAAAGAATATACAAAGTCTCTGCCAGGGATATTATCTTTAAATCTCGTTATTGTTTTACCTCTACTGTCTAGGTAATTTTTTATCATCATCCTGAAGTCCAAATGGTCAAGTGGATACCCCCAATCGGAACAAACTATTAGTTGATGGACTAAAATATCTTCTTCTTGTTTGGTTAGGGCTGTTTGTCCTCCATGAAGCTTCAGATTTCGGTTTTTGTGGTGCCGATAAAGCACAGAATAATGAATGTTGTATGTTTCGTGAGCCACTCTATAACTCATCCCGTTGTCAATTGAAGCAAGGGCTATATTTAGAGTTTTTTCATCAATTTTCTTATATGTTTTACCTCGAGGGTCTGGTTTATAAACGCGAGGCATTTTCCTGCAAAAGAAAAAACAGTTATGGGGTGGATAGAAACAGCGGGTGAATAGAAACAGCGTGTTTCTATTCACCCCAAAATTACTTAAAAGTGTGGTTATGTATTATATTACATCATAGCAAAAAAAATAAGCAAGACAAGCAATTTCTGAAATAGGCAATGTGAACCAGACACCTTAAAGCTACTTTAACCAAAAACTCAATGTCTTACCTGTTTTTAGCTAACCACTGTGAATAAAGTTTTGCTAGTGATGAAAAAGGCTCATGTGTTCACTCCGACGGGTGGTTGCTACTGCAATCAGGGCTGCCAGCATAAAACATCTTTGGCCTGTTAAAGCAGTTATGGCGACATCTGTTGACCGTTTGAGAACAAATTTGAAGCGTTGGGAGGTTTAATTCCAATGTTGATTTTTTTTAAAAGAAGTTTCCCGTTTTTGTTGCTATTCACCCAGCAGTTTCTATTCACCCCATTTCACGGTACCATTTTTAAACACAATGTTTAAAACAGAGCTATTGAGTATTGTTGCTCGGTACATAATGCTTCTTAATTATATATATTTTGGTCGACAGTTTATATTTCTTTTGTTTATTCCTATTCTTAAAATAACTGCTTTTTTAGAAACAAACCACCTAAAATATACGTGATTGATGAATTGGCAGAACAACATGGGCACAAAGTTCTTCGTCTGCCTCCTTACCATTGTATATTTAACCCTATTGAGTTAATTTGGGGCATAGCAAAAGGTTACTATAACAGACATATTGGTAGAGATGGTAACAGTGAAAAAGACTGTTTGGATATGTGGAACGAGGCTCTACAAACGGTTACCCCAGACATGTGGAAAAATAGTGTTCGACATACTGAGCAAGAAATTTTTAAATGGTATGAAAGAGAACGAATTTTTGATCGACCAGACATCGAACCTTTAATAATCAACTTTGAGAGTGATGAAGATTCAGATTCAGACAGCGCTGAAGAAAGAAACTCCGACTAACTTTATTGTACAGAAAAAGCTTACACCAGTAGCTTACCTAATTTTAGAATGCATTTTTCTGTATGAATTCTGTAAAATAAATACCATGCATAAAATTTGGAGGACCCCATTTGGATTTTTATTCAGTACCTTTAAGCTATCAATTAAATATGGTAGTTTCATAGTGTCATCTGATCAATAATTGTCATACTTAATGATTATGCAAGTACAGATCTATAATTTTATTATACTATTATTTTTGTTCTCATTTGAGGTTAATATTGCTTATAAACCTAGATATGTAAATAATAAATTTTATTATTTTACAAAAAGTTTGGCAACAATGTAAATTTTTCAACACACCCACCTTGATGACGTGCACGCCACTTTGTTTGGCGTTGACTATATGTGGGATGATGTTATGTGAGATTTAAGAAGATTGGCCTGGTTCCAGCTTGATGGTTGTCCAGCTCATTATTCGAGAATAGTTAGAAACTGGCTGGACAAAAATTATCCAGAAAGATGGATCGGCCGTGGAGGACCAGTCGCCTGGCCTCCGCGATCCCCTGACCTAAATCCATTAGATTTCTTTGTGTGGGGATTTCTAAAAGAAAAAGTGTACCAGACTCTCGTAACCACAAGAGATATGCTAATAGACAGAATCAGGAATGTATGTGATCAAATAAGGCCTTATTTGAATAATGCTATACCACGTTCGATCATTCGTAGATGTGAATTGTGTATTGAACAATTGGGTTTACATTTCGAGCAACTACTTTAGATTTTGTATGTTTGTCCTAACTATCCAATAGCATTTTAGTTGTAAATAATTAATTTAATTTGTTAAAAATAATATTGGAAAATTAAACTAATTAATATTCTGTTTTTTTATGTTTATTTGGAGTTAGGAATTATTGCTGTATTTAAAAACACAATCTAAACGATCATCTTAATTACTTGTAATGCCCAAATCGAAAATGTAAAAAAAATATTATTTTCCCATAAATAATTAAAAATACATCGAACCTTAGAAATCGAAATATCTCAAAAACGGCTAACTATAACGAAAACTCAATGGAGAGCTTTTTTATGCTGAAAAGTGCGAAGAATCAGTTTTTATATTCAAAAAGCAAAAAATTGCTCTAAGAAAAATTTGTCGGTCATTTTAATACACTACAGGTACAGTAGAGAGTGCCCTCTAGCGGCTACAGTAAAACTATGCCCATGGTTCGTTTTGTCGTACCAAAAAAACCCTTGTATACCAATTTTTACTGTTATACATCAAATATTGTTCGAAATATTTAAAAAAAACTATTTTAGAAAGTAAATTTAAACACCCTGTATTTCGGAAGCCACGCATTTTTCGACCCATGTTTATATAGACTTTATGCATTAATTTTAAAGGTTCTATCGAATCTTAAAGTTATGCAACAATAAACTGAAACACCCTGTATAGGTTTTTTGACATTATGTAGGTTTTCCTACAAGGTGTTATCTTGGAACTTCATGCTCACTTGGAGCAAGCGCGCAATGAACTATTCACATTAGCCTACTTAGTCAACTTAGTTGAAATTTTGTTTTTTTTTATAATGACCCTGCCGATGCGCACATCTCTTTGGTGATTCAAGGAATCAACAAATCATTTTACTTATCACTAACGTGATGCGTGCATTGGAATGTATCTTTAACATTTTTATATACAGGATGTAAAGTTAGAAGTTGATCAACGGAAATGTGTGGTCCGAAAATTTATAGTTCAGGAGATATTTGCAATTTTGTGAAATTTCGAAAGAAACGGGATAATGAGCTTTCAATCGCAATTACAACTGAACCATTAGGTTTAGAGCTGTGATGTTTTTCTGAGACGAGCTAAATGGTTAGTTTTAGTAATGGTTATGTCACTTTTTAACAGAGCTTATTAGAAATCAACGCAAAAAATCTTACAATTCATTTTGAAGATGTCGCTTGTGTATAGAAAATAATGGAGGCCATTTCGAACATGTTGTCAAAGTTAGTTAAATTAAATTATCTTCCACATTTGTCGGTAAATCGCTATAAAGAGCGGCTAAACACAATAGGTTCTGTACTTGTAGGTGGTAAGGATTCTATTGCGTTTCTTACGGTTATCGCATCGCAACAACGAATGTGACATGATACACTCATCGTAGCAAGCTGAAATTTTCAGGGTTTTATTTACATAGTTTGAAATAGTTTTTGCAATAAAATGAATAGTGAAATACAACCTCAATTTTTTTTACCGCCCTCCAAATTTCAGGGATGGAAGAGATTTTTTACCATAAAGATTTTTTGCGTTGATTTCTAATTAGCTCTATTAAAAAGTGACATAACCATTGCTAAGACTAAGCATTTAGCTCATCTCAAAAAAAAATCACAGCCCTAAACCTTATGGTTTAGTCGTAATTGCGATTGAAAGTTCATTATCCCGTTTTTTTTTCGAAATCTCACAAAATTGCAAATATCTCCTGAACTATAAAATTTCGGCCCACACATATAGGGGTTCATTCGATATGTTTTGAGGCCTTCAATCACCTGACTTCCGTTGATCCACTACTAACTTTAGACAATGTATATTTCTATACAGGGTAATTCATCCACGTGGGGACGGATTATTGCTTCTAAACAAAAAGTGTACTATTTCTTTTTTAAAAGAACATTTGTGTTTTTGTCCACCCTACATTGATGAATCACAATTAAAAAAGTGGTAGCAACCCGCTCTGTGCCACATCTCAGATTGATCATGATCATTCGCTTCCCATCTAGTTTCGCTATTATTTCACTCGCTGTATGAAATTGCAGTAGTAGTTATAGCATTCAAGAATTATGTGAGAAGCAAAGTAAATTAATTTCAAGCCGAAGTGATAGGTTTTAATGCTAATGTAACATTACCAATTAAAATGTCTTTTTACTCCTCTGCCATAAATTACAAAAATATAAAGTGATTAAAGTGCCTTTGCTGTTCATTTTGCAGTTGTGTCTGTTTTGTGCTACTGAGACTAGGCTATGTAACATTTTTTGTTTTTTCAGTGAAATTCGTTGTCAGTCTGGTCTGTATCATTAAGTACTATTTGTTTAATTTTACTTAGGGTTCCAGGTTAAAGGTATTTTAAGTTTTCAACGATTTCATCTACTTTTTCTTTAGTGTTATTTCTGTAAAGGGCACTAGTAGGCGTCTTAGGTGTGTTGAATGGTGCTTTTGTGTTTGAAGCGTTATTGTGCACTTGTGCTTGAACTGTCATTGGTCCGTTACTGTTTTGTTGTCTACCGTTTCTGTTTATTAGGTTCTCATTATCTACCAAGGAGGGCAATAATGCCTCATAACGTTTTTTAAACTCCCTTGTTCGACACTCGTTAAAACAATAAAGGAGTAAAATGTTATTTACTAAAAACACTGAGAACTGTTTATTAGACCTCGTATTCAAAGCAATGCCTTTTTTGCAAAATATTGTGTAGTTTCTTTCAAAATTTGGTGATAGTACCCTAGGAAACTCACGTTACCACTTTATCCTCTCCAGTCTGAAATCCTGGGAGCACCACTGATTGTATAACTCAGAGTATTTTTGAAATAAGCCTATAGATATAATAGTTTTCTTTTTAAAAGTGTTTAGAGAATAAGAATAAGAAATTTTGCGAATGAATATAAAACATACAAAAATTTTCAAAAGTTACTACAAAAATATGTTTTGCGGGACTCTTAAAAATATATAGACCCAAAACGGCACTACTTAAAATCGTGTTTTCCTAAATAACTTGAACGACTCTATAATCCAACGAAATTTTGACTTGATGGTATCTTGATGCTTTAGTTGCAAAAACATATTCCTGTTAGATTTCAATAAAATTACTCTTCCTATCAATTTACACTGCAGTCAGTTCCCAAAAATCTAAAATTCGATACAGTAATCCAGGAGCTTTTCAGGTCGCTAGTTACTTACCAACTTATCGTCAAAATTACCGTGATTAATGATTTAAGTCTATAGGCATCAAACATGGATACATTTTTAACTAAAGGGTCAGGATTTCCCAAAATATTTTTGAGCCATTATTATAAAGAGTGTAAAAACTACCGCCAATATTTCGTTAGGGTTAGCTTTGCATGAGCCCAACAGTCAAAATTGTATTGAATTATACTAAGTGACATATAAATCCGAACACCCAGTTTAAATGGTTTTATTTTAATAAAAGTTGGTGAATGTATTTATCTTACTGTAAATAACAAGTGAATAAAAATTTTCAGCCTTACCAGTTGGACATTCCGGTTTTTATACTGCTTTTTTTTAATTCACTAACGCTCTAAAAATGAATATTTAAGCCGCAGTAAAGAACCAACTTTAGCGGATTTTGGTTCTTGACATCCTTTACGATCGGTTACGATGCCTAGAGTACGGAAACCTGTACGATTTCGTCAACTTAGTGAGTTTGATAGGGGCCGTATAGTGGGACTTCGGGAAGCTGGACTTTCTTTTCGGGCAATTGCAGTTAGAGTGCAAAGAAGTGTAGACACTATGGTTAGGCGTTGTCAGGCATAGCTTCGAGAAGGCCGTACGCAAAGAGCAAGGGGCACTGGACGCCGCCGTAGAACAACAGACCGTGAAGATCGCCGCCTAAGATTATTGGCCTTAAGGCACCGTTTCTCCACTACCAGGTCCATTGCAAATGAATGGTTTGCAGAACACGGAAGACCTATTGGCATGCGAAGTGTTTACCGACGAATGAGAAGTTTTGGCTTGTTTTCATACCGGCCACACTGGGTCCTCCCTTTAACTCGAGAACACCGACGTAATCGCCTTGAGTGGTGCAGACAACGGTCACTCTGGGATCAGGAATGGAACAGTATTGTCTTTAGTGACGAGTCTCGATTTTGTTTAGGCATGCACGATGGTCGTGCCAGGGTTAGAAGGCGACGTGGTGAAAGGAGGAATCCACAGTTTTTTGTTGAAAGACATGTTCATCACACTGTTGGAGTTATGGTTTGGGATGCTATAGCTTATGGTTCCAGGTCACCTTAAATCTTCATCAGAGGTAACATGAACGCGCAGCGTTATATCCACGAAGTTCTAGAACCCCATCTTTTACCCTATCTTGACACCCTGGCAGATCCAACTTTCCAACAAGATAATGCCCGACCACATGTTGCAAGAGTCACAATAGACTTCTTTCAACATAATGATGTCACATTGTTACCATGGCCACCAAGATCTCCCGACTTATCCCCAATTGAGCACGTGTGGGGTATAATGGGTAGGAGATTGCTCAATTTGCAACGTCCTCCTCAGACTCTAGAAGCACTTCGAGAGGAGTTGGTGGTTGCCTGGAATGAGATACCACAGGAGGACATTGACCACCTGATCAGAAGCATGCCTAGGCGCGTTGGAGAATGCGTTGCACATCAGGGTGCATCCACACATTATTAAAGGTCAAAGGGCTTTAAAGCAGTGCAATCATTTTGAATTTTTTATCATTTACTTATTATGCTTCATAAGTACTTATACAAAATTTTATTAAAATAAAACCATTTAAACTGGGTGTTCGGATTTATATGTCACTTAGTATATTCAGTTAAGAAAAACCGACCAGTGGTGTCCTTTTGGTACCGGTATCTTTGTAGAGAAGCTTGTAGCATTTTTATAGGAACTTGTGAAATTGTTTCTTGTGTACTCTCTGCTCTCGAGAAATTGACATCTTGTTCTGTGATATTTTGTATCTTTACGTAATTAATATTTTTTCTGCTTTAGATATCGACTTGCCAGCGTTTACATCATCCATTGTACTCGGAATGGGTGACCCACTGGACGTAATAAAACAAGGCAACTTCTCTAACCTCGAACCAGCTCTTAACGAAATTGGAAAAACTCCTAATGACCTATACAAAGCAAGCATGAACACCTTTGCTGACGCTGCAGTTAAGCTATCACTTCGTGAATTTGTCGAAATATTGAAGAAAAACGGTTTAACAGAAGCTAAAGCTTTGATCTTATGGAACACAATTGGTATTGATGTTCGTGACATATACTTAAATCAGGACTTCAACAAACTTTTGCTCGAAACGAATATGGACCTTAGGAAAGATGTAGTAGGGGTACTTATAGGAAACAACAGTATTGTGACAGATATAAATGTAGGGATTTTTCTCAAGGAAGCTAAGCAAATATCAAGAATCGAAGCGAAGCCTTTGAATGATACTTTAGAACTGAAGGACATCAAACCAGCCTATTCGAGCTTCGAAAGTTTAGCAGTACTGAATTTCCAAAGTGAACATAATACTAGTTACATTTCGTATGGTATGTTGAATGGAAAAGAAGAAAACTGTACTTTCATAACATTGAGAAACGACACTATTGTAACGGAAATTGTGACGCCTGTCGATAAAAAGACTCACGTTGAAATTGAAAGTAAAATGCCTTCAGAATACGTGATCCCTGGAAGTCCTTTGGTGTGTGATGATAAGGTTTACGGGTTGGCCAGAGACAATGGTCACAGTTCTGGAATTGTCATTTTGGACAATTTCAGAGAAATCACTTCCGGTACAAACATGTTAAGTAGTTGTTTAGTAGTCTTGATTATCGGTATTATTAATATGATACTGTGATGACTGTATTTAAGTAAGATGATTCCTGTGACATCAGTGTTCAGAAAAGACTAGTCTTTCTACAGTTTTGAAAAATGATTTACCCATCAGCATTAGAAGTAAACATACCTAGATACATTTTTCTAATTGTAATACTAAAACATACGATTCTCATTTGGCTATAATACGAACTTCATATCTAATAAGCTGTTACATATCGACATCGATGGAACATAGCAAAACTACCTCCAGAGACCAATTATTATATTTTGTTTAAAGCAAAGCCTCAATGTTTGGAACTTAATATGCTGTTGTAGCTGTCTCGAATACTAATTTACTTTGGTATAACCAATATCTCAATTGTTACCTCGCTTTTACTCGGGATAATAAAGATGCGAAGAACATCGATTTTGTATGTTGTATTTGCATTTCCGCTAATGTAATAAAGTATATGACAGCCGATATTTGTTTTTTTCCAAGATTCCGTTTCTCTATGAGAAGCAAGCAGGTATACCTAGTTTTTTGTGCAATGCCAGAGATTTTTACTTAGGATACTTCATGGATAGTGGAAAATAACTTGTATGTAAATAGTATTTACTCAACCTCAACACTTGTTTAGCAGGGTATTCCACAGAGATCCTCCTTGGGACCCCTGTTGTTTTTGCTGTATTGTAAATGGACTCTCTGAGCGATTTATTTTTGGCTCAATCTGTGAGTATGCAGATGTTATAGTTGTAGTCACCGTTCTTGGCGGGTCAAAGTAAGACTACCAGTATCCCTCTATCCTCTATATATCTCCATCTCCCTCATACATACACATGCAACCTACCCCTGTGTGTGAACGTTTGTTCGGTAAGCTCAGACATACGTATTTTAGTTATGTCTCCGTCTCGAAAACTTTGTCGTTACGTATGAGTGCCCTTCAATCATATTTGTCGGAGTTACAACTTACTTGACATGGGCATGTAATTTAAGTTGTCCTGTTATAAATCTTCAATATAAAATTGTACAATGCCCGGAAACACGATCAATCGAGAAGGCCGACAGGTCGTGCTAAGTTTATTAGAGTATTTCCAGGAAAAGAATGAAAACAGCGCTACCTTCTTACCCACTTCATGCATACTGGAGAGAGTAGCAGATGCGCTGATGCTTAAGATCCGCCCATGGTACGGAGACTCAATCTGTTTACTTACTTCATATAGCGTTGATGACGTAACCGGCTAGAACGGTGACTACAATTTTACATCTGTTCACATGCGATAAACGTTATGGTGCAAGAACTATTCGTTTTGAGGTTGAATGCTTACAAAACTGTTACATTCAGAAAACCAGCAAATAAGGATGAGCCAGTGATGGTTCGTTATTGATCATGCTTCGATAACAGAGGTCGATAGTGCGAGATTGCTTGGTTATGACGTTACACTGAACTAAAACTAACTACCAAACTGCATCACTCATCAAGAACTGCATAGCATCTGTGCTAATTCGTCGTCTTCGTGATGAAGCTACGGTTTTAACACTCCGTCAATTGTACTTTGCATCGATTCAGTCTTTAATTGCATATATTCTCATGTTTCAGCGTTCATCACGGGATGCCTTATCAGTTTTTATAGCTCCAGAACTAGGTGCGAGCCCGGGCTGCATCTTCCGATTTGTTCAAGAAGTGGACCTTTAAAATGCGCTATTTTTGTACTGCCTATCACTTGTCTTGTGCTGGAAACATTCAAACCTATTTAACTGCAACCATCACCACTACGCAGGTAATATAACCATTGAAACCAGGGGATGAGGTGACTCAGGCATACCTCTCATGCTACCAGAAAACATTAAAAGTGCAACCGTCAAGTTGAGGAAATTCCACATCACAGCGCGACTTTAGGTGAATGCAAACGTCTTTGATTCAATTCTCGAGGATTGGTGTCAGCCCAGTAGCGCATGTTTTGTTTCATGACGGATGCACACACTGAAAAAACAACATCGTCCTCAGGAGACGCTCACATGCGCTCTTCCGAGAGTTAAGTCACGTACGTTTATGCACATCTTCCTATTCTAACTATACTATAGCGATAGCTAGGGTATCGACGTCCTTTTCTCAGCAATAAGCTTAAACTTTTGGATATATTCTGCATGTGGTAGACAATTTTCCATCCATCAAGGAATTCCATTTTTCCTTCAGCCCTGGATCGCCAAGTTGCCTTTGTGGTGGATCCAGTAAAGGTCACGAAGTTAGCCGACCAATTCGACACTGTTGTTGACGACGTGACCAAGTAACCATTATTACAAGAGTTTAGGGTTATCATAAACGCCAATCTAAGGTAAAAGGTTTAAACTCAGATAAGAATGTCCTACGCGTAAACAGCATGGTCATTTTTAAGTGAGTGATGCGCAATCCATCGTCAAAAAGCTTGTATTGTGATAGTCATCGGTAGTTCTCCTATTGCAGAAAATCATCGCCAATAAAAATTTTCATCATTAATGTCTCTTGTCAGAATTCGGATTTGGTTAGTACATAATATAATTATGATGATTATTCTTCCGATTTCTTCAAATTTTCCTCTGAAGCTGTTAACATAGCGTGTAATAACAAAGCGGTTTGGCGTGTGACAACACTTTGTAGTTGTAGATAGTTCCACTATCCCATATTATCAATATCATACTGAGGCATCACGGAGCAAATTTTGTACAAATCCTTGCTTCTTCCGATGATAATAGTTGAAATCATTCACCATTCTACTCCTTCCAGCAGTTAATGTTTGCAGAATTCTAAACGGCAATTGTTGAGCTTTATGTATAATGTATCAAACTATCACTGTGAAAAGCAATACATGACCGGGAAGCTTTCATAATCTTGAAGTATCTCCATAATATGTCAGTGGCAGCATATGATTCTCAAGTAAGGAATTTTCATTCTGGGCTACCTGGAACCGCGTCGTGAACTCACTCACCTCCCGGTGGCCAACTTACAGTGCACATCCTAGATCCTTTTGCCATAAAGGCACTAAACATCGGCATTTCACCTTTCACTGAAAACCATTCACCTTGTAGCCAACTGTACCAGACTTGCTCAGTACCTTGAAGACCAAACACTTTCTCCTATTAAAATCGAGTCTACACGCACTTGAAATACATCACATCACACTTCAAGCACTCAAAAAATTTGCTTTGATGAGATGAACAAATCCATCGTCGGCAAGTCTTCCCACCATTTTCATGTTGCAGTACCTCTACGTGCATCTCTGACATATCTCAATTTCTTATGTTGAGAACCGTTATCACTTAGAGAAATCCACCGACATTTACAGTTGAATTTTTTGAAACAAAAAAAAATCATTTCGAATAAAAATCATATATAGATAATTGCGCCCACCTCGTATGTCACCGCACCGCTTGCTCTCTGCTTTTCTAAGTCTCTCGGATCGAGTACCAAAGATGAAATATAACCCCATTGCACACGGCATCTCCGTTGCCACTGGAGCGTTTTTCAAAAACGAAAAAGCTTTTTCGTCCTTGGCATAGTAGCCTTGTGTAAAAATTTCATTCGAATCCGACCAACACTTTCCAATTTATACAGCGGTCAAGTCAGACCAACAGAACAAACCGCCGGAAATCAGTGACATGTTTTTTCCATGAATTACATGTCATTATGTATATCTAAAAAACATAACATCTCATTTTCGAAATTTTTCGTGATTACAATACTCCATCACCACTAGGCGTGGGAAGTAAAACAAGGTCCCCCTATTTATTTTTTGAATGAGTCAAGTTAGGAGGCTGAAATTCAGGGTGATGAAACTGATGCATGAATACTATATTTTAGCATAGGAGTGGCGGTTGCAGATTTCAAGATGACGGCTGGGCGTCAATTTTTAACATTTTTTTAACGGACTTGAGGATCCTGTCTTATCTGATTTTGAAGCCACTTAAGAGTTCTTCATAACCCTAGAATCTAAAATCACTATAATTCAAAATGGCGATCTGGCTGGCTGCTAACGCTGAGTTCTTCTGGAACGTGTCTATTCGAGTATGTAATATGATACAGAATTCTGCATTTAAAAGAATTGTCAAAAGATGTCATTTTTTCAAAACTGAATGTCCCATATTAGATTGCACGATCAGATAGATTCTTCCAAGAGAAGAAGATTGATATATGATGCTCCACCGTTTCGATACTTAGTGAGATAAGCGATGTAATATACAAATTTGACATCCTGCCACTCCGCCATTTTAAAAGATAGTAACTTTATGTTCCAGGGCTATAAAGTACTCATAATGAACATCAAAACATGACCCCTTATTCCATTTTAAAAATATTCAAAACATGCCGCCATCTTGGAATTATCAACTATTATTTTTACGTTAAAATATAGTATCGTGCATCAATTTTCCAACAATATCGAGGGGGCAGCTTTCTGAAAAGCACTGTATATTGGGGATTAAATCTATTTAAAACGGAAAATTATATCGCTCTTGTCGGCTACTTTGATTCTACTAAAAACAATTTTATTGAAAACTTGACTCCTGAATAAAGCATTTTAGGGAGTTTTTTATAGGACGGGCGGCACCTTGTATAGTGAATACACTTTTGTAACTCCCAAATCGGTAAATTTGTATGGCAAACCCTCCAGGAACTACGCAAATCTAAAAAGGTCTAATATACCTGAATCCCAAACTCTACATCCTGGCATGCGAACTGACGCGGCGATCACAACTTCCTTCTTCACTAACCTCCAGGACATTTGTTATGCATACCTCTACAGCTCCATCAGCAATAAGTTATAGGGCTCTATCGTTTTCTAACGTACCAGAACTAGTGAGCACGAATCCCACAAAAAATATTCTTGAAGACTCCAGCAAAGTATCACCATCAACACCAGAAGTAACATTTTCCAGATACTGCTTCAGACAAATCCATTCCCTCTTCACTGCAGAACTCACTAAACTTTTTGGGCAACCCTCTTTATACACAAAAAGGTAAACACAAATCAAAGGTTACCTATACATTCTGACTACTGTAAAAAAAAGCTATATACTCGCTTAAACATTTACTGCCTAACATATTTTTGATATACATACAGAGTGTTACTGTTCCAATAGAACATATCCATAAGACATCGAAAAGAACATATATGTAATACTATTTTATACATAGCAAATCTTTCACCTACAGTCCTCTAAACTAGAAGGCCAAGAACTATATTTTTATGCTTTCACTGTGAAATATTCAAACTCAAAACCAAAAATAAGAGGCCTGTTAGTTGTGCCGCTTATTGCTTTTTCATGCGTCTTTAAATTCGGAAATCACCATTTCACAGTTACAGTGATATATTTGCTATACCAGTACTACGCTACTCGTCTCACAAATTGGTCTCCAGCTTAGGCCCGTATCGTCAGTAGTCCCTACAATAATTGTAGTGCGCCTTTATGGCCTCCTTGATTGTCATAGTTTTCTACTTCTCCGTGTCAGCGCTATATTTTGAGGTTATGTCACAAACATCTCTTTACAATAGGAGAGCGCTGACGCTGACACGGGACAAGTGTAATCTAGAAATTTCTGAAGGAGAGAAAGAAGTATTACAATCAAGGAGGCCATAAACGCGCCCTACAATTGTATGGGCGACTGACGATACGGGCCTAAGTCACAGTTGCTGTCCCTCCAAATGGTGAGAATGGTTTGAGCTAGCAATTATGCATGAAATTTATTCAAGTCTGTATATGGGTAATTCTCATTTGTGAAAAATAGTATTGTGATTATGATTTTTCTGTTAGTAGCTAAATAATGTAATAACGATTTGTGGTGATCTGAATATACATGATGTGCTGTTGTTCTAGAAAAAAAAATGCAGACTAAAGACATTTGTCTCTGTGTGATTCACGAAAACATGCAGCAAGTGTTTACAAATTAAAATATTTAAGTATGTTTTCTGATCAAAACTCTAGCATGCGACATCAATTCAGAGACATGGAATTTTACGTAGCAGTAGGATCTGTAAGTATAGAGTTCCAAAAATGAACACTTTCGACGACTCTATTGGAACAACTTATAGATAAATCATGGATCACGCAAAATTATAAAAAGCAAGGAAAATAAATATGTAGAACTGTGAAAAGATAAATTAAAATAGCGAAGAAGACGCTGTTATTGAATTTTATGGAAGCTATGGCTGAATGTTTGCACCACCATCACCAGTACAATATGAAATATAACACAACAATATTTAGCCAGTACCTAACTGAAGTCAAACCTTTCTATAGGAGACATTACAGAAAATTGTGTATTGCTGCAAGTACTCCGGCAAAATACAAGCAATGCAGTTTGAAGCCTCGAGACAACAAGTAGCATTACATACCGCCATATATACTACAACAAATGCTTTGAAACTGGTGAAAAGTACAGCAAAATTGTACTCAAAGAATAAAGTAACACAAAATAAACTACCTGTGATATAAGCAGACTGATGGAGTAGTATCAAGGTATTCCTTGATGTAGATATTTTTTTAAATTTTACCAATCACAGAAGTTGATAAGACATGCTTGTTGCTGATTTTTGCATGCTCTAAAAAATATACTTTTTACTTTTAGTTAAAAGTGCTTTCGTTGACTAGTATTGATGATGAATAAAGATTCAACAATGGATTCCAGTTTTAATTAAACCAATGGCATTGTTAGTCCAAACTTTAGTTAACACTAAGTATAGTGGAAGCTATAAACGAATTTTTAAAAACCCTAGTTACAGCCTATAATCTCACTATTCTATAACTGTTCGGCTTGTACTGTTCCATTATTTTTGATCAAAAATTATTTTTAAGTGAGAAGGAAACTATTCTACACTATTTTAATTAAATAAATAAACCAAAGAGCGGAATCTGTTGAGGGCAAGAAATGAAAGCAGTGAATATTTGACAATACCTCAGACATATTGACATTGAATATATCCACACTGATGTTCTTTTCATACACTTAACATGTTGCATTATTAATGGACTGTGTCTAAGCCAGCCATTTGTGCAGTCCAATGTTAAATTTAAGTATCTCAAAAAGGATTTGATTGAAATAAATGTAAACTATCTACCATCACTAAACACTATATCATAGTTTTTAATAAAACTATAGAATGGTATATTAGCAAAAAATATGATAAAATACTGAGAATAAATGCTGTAGGGAAGACTGTTGTATACTGGGACAGGTTCTATACTGGGACATTTTAAATTTCGCGCCAATGATCCGGAATAAAATAGCACGCACATGTGTGTTACTTGCTTTGGGCCATTTAAGGGTTATTATAATAAACCAATGGATGAATGGATGATAAATCATCCAGGCACCCCGGTAACATTGTACAATATAGCAGAAATTGTAGGAAAATCATTTACAATTTCCTTTACACCTAACAATATAATTAAGGGCTTTGAGAAAACATGTATACATCCATTGAACTCAGAAATATTTCAGGAGAGACTTTTTATACTCTTCTGTTACTGATCGTGGACAATTGCATATTGAAGACGCTGACATAGTTCCTGATATAAGTAAGAATAGTAAGAAAGAAGAGGAGGAAATTTGAATGATTCCCAACCAAGTTGCTCCAAAACTGGTACTGAAAAATCTACCCCTGAAAAAAAAAATGTCACTCCGGAATCAATAAGACCTCATTTAAGAGTAACATCAATGATCTTGACAGATACTCCAATCATAGAGGAAAAGAAACAAAGAGAAGTAGAGAAAAGGTTAAAAGAGAGTCAAAAGTCACAGAAAAAGCCAAAATGAAGGCTGCAACTAGAAATTTGTTTGAAGATTCCAGTGACAGCAATATTTCTATGCAAGAGTTATGCAGACAGTTCTGATAACTCGGACCAATTTGACAGCGACATAGATTATGAAATAAATCTAAATGATTTTGTTATTGTAAAATACCCATTAAAAAAAACATAAAATATTGTGTTGGGAATGTTGAGAAAATTAAGTTGGCCGACTATGTCATAAATTTTATGAAAAAAACAGACCCTGGTAAGTTCATGTTTCCAGAAAAGAAAGATGACGATCTTATTGTAAAGGAAGATATTGTTGCCTAACTTCCAGTTCCATTTATGTCGGAGGGAACAGAACAGAAAGAGCTGCAAAAACAATGGTGTTTCAATTATGACTTTTCCTTGTTTAATATAGAATAAAAACAATTTGTTACAATAAATTTTTGTATGTACCAAATTTTATGTACTTGTTTCTTGTTTATAATATTTTGAATAAAATTTTGTTAATTTTAATGTCTAAGGACTTTTTTATGCCCTTGTTGCTCATTTTTATTTTGTTTACAAGTTGTCCCACTATAAAACACAATGTTGTTGTATAGTGGGACTTGGGTATTTACAGGGACAAAGCCCGATTTCATTTAGCCTTTTACTTTTTATTACTGGTGTTATTATTAAAATAAAGTAGTTCCTTTAGCTAATATATCAAACATAAAAAAAATTGTATACAACAGTATACAACAGTCTCCACTAAGTAGTACCGTCTACTTGCTATGTTAAAAAAATACATCATACTCAAACTTCATGTTGATATTCCAATAAAAAATTGAGCTATAGAGAAGGAACATTTTCCAAAATCAAACTTCAACACCCTGTGCCTCAACAGCAGGCTACCCTTCATTAAGACGGTTAGCTACATATTATTTTCACAAGTTTAATTTTGATGCATTCATAACAGACCATGAAGTATAATTAACCATAACTCTTGATTATTATTGGTATTGTTTTCCACATACAATTATCCATGGTCAGCATATCTTTGAGGAACATTATATTCACCTTTGAATAAGGAAGTTTTCCTCTAGGATAACATAGACCTACCTATCCTCAATGTTTAAAAATTAAGTGATTCTACATTGCAAGCTCAACAAATGATCAAAAAGTTATCTAGAAGGCAGTTGTAAAGCGAAAAATTACATACAGGTGAAACTAATGGCTCTAATAAGTAAAACCACCAAACAATGTACCACAGTCCATGGTGATGGTAAAACAAAATCAAACATTCCAGAACAAAGCACCAGCGCTCATTACTTCCTAGGACACTTTATAGCAATATGCCCCTTATTATTGCAATTGTAACAAATTGGTGCATGTCTACACTCTGCAGCCATATGTCCTGCTTTGCCACATGTATAGCACTTTCTCGAATTATGATTGGTCGGCTCTATATTATCTCTCTCCTTACGATGTTCTTTAGGCTCCCTATAGTCTCGCTCTCGTTCATATGAGATACGTTGTGCTGGCGAAGATAAAACTGGCATTGGTACCTGCATTCCATGATTTGGAAGATTACAGAGAAACTGAGAGTAAAGTATCTCAGGTGTCATGAAATTACTGGATCTAGCTTCAGCTTGCCAAAATGGATTGTCTAATCCATCAATAAGGCAAGATACTGCATTCACCCCTGATATCTTACATGCCTCAAGCAAATACATCTTGCTGAAATAATACTGTGTGATCGTTTCATCTGGGACTTTAACTCTATCCACAAGTAGATGAAGGGTTTGAGCAAAATCAACATTATCAGGAAATGTACGAGTGATGAGCATTTTTAGCTCTAACCAAGTGTAATCATACATGCCCAATGTTTTAAACCATGCCTTGATTATACCTGACATTTTGCTTTGAATATAATTGATACAATCCCTATCATCAAAATTCCTCTGCAAGCATTCTTCATTGATTTGATTCAACCACACTGAAGTGGGAAATGACATATTTCTTGGATTAAACTCACCAGGTTTTGACTCACCACCGACTATATTATCACCACCTCCCCTCACAAGCTTCTTGACCATTTTTTCAAGGCGCTCTAATCTGTCATCAGGATCTTTTCTAGGAGTGGAAGTCTTTTCATACCCACTACGGAAGCTGTTTGACGGAACCTTTATAACATCAGCCTCATCTTTATGTCTACGTTTCGCATCCTCAGGTCCTCTGCTAGAAACTTGCCTGTCTTTGCTACGATCCCTTCGTTCTCTTTCATTATCCCTGCGTTCTCTGCTTCTCTCAAGGTGCTCTCTACTTCTCCCCGTTTGTTCCCTACTAATCTCTCGACCTCGTTCTCTCTGCTCTCTGTTATTCAACTCTCTGCCTCCTCTATCCCTACCTCTATCTTCACGTCTTTCAAGATCTCTGCCTCTGTCCATGTTTCGATCTCGCCCCACGCGATCCAGACCTCTGTCCCAGCTATCGTGCTTCTTGAGATCCCGCTTGAAGTCGAGCTTTTCCTCAACCCTCGGCCTTCCTGGCTCGATCCTGTCCCGAAACCGGTCTTGATAACCTCTGTCTCTTTCCCTTTCCTCGCCAAAACTACTCAATGAACTCATGCTATCCATGCCGTGACTGTAAAATCTATCACGATCACCTACACCACCTGAATGCCTCATATCTCTATGCATTTTTAGGCAAAGCAAAATGGAGACCACTAGGGGCAAAGTGATTTTTCTTCTATTTTTAACACCTTCAAAAGTACGTTTTGTGATTAAAAAGTAGCACAAAACTGGTCAGTCACTAAACAGATATCAAGCTCCGCTACTATCACTTTTCGGCAAGAAATGACTAAAATACCAAGAACGGCGACAATTCAAGAATAACCAACTGTCTGAAATTTGTTTTCAAAAACAAAAAAGATGGCGGACGAAGGTTGGAAAACGCAGTTCCGTCCGCCGCTAGCGCCGAATACTCGAATACCTCCATCTTTGGCTTTAAAAAATCCCATATCAAATTTCAACAAAATTTACCATGTTAAAAGGAAATGACATTGAAATTCGAACACCCATGCCCCTTTTATTGGTTTGTCATGTAACTTTTCGGGAAGCATCGGATGGTTGCAAAATTCTATAGTTCTTTTCAACTTCTGTTAGAATGGTTTAAAATTCAAAACTTGATGTTTTATCCAATTTAAGTGAACAATTTCTGCAAAAAAATACTAACTTGCGGTTTTCCCAGAATCCGAGTATGTTGAATGTAGCCTGTAATCAAACACATAATATTAGACTTTTTGGTTACATATAAAAATGTATGAAATGCCTGAATGGCTTTTGTAATTTTGAGTATAGTTTTGATTCCCCGAATATCTTGTTATCGCGAATAATGTTCTATCGTAATTGATTGCCCCTCACTATTCTGCCATCTCTATTGTTGTCACTGAAATATTTTACGAGACATGAAACGTCAACTGTCACATTAAAGTGCCATGCTTTTGGATTTCGGTGTATAATTGCGTTTTAAAGATTTTTAACATGAAAAGATATTTTGTAATTTGATGATATTCCCGATTTTATGATAAGTTATCCAGTAAAAACTGCCAAAATGTCGGAACTTGTTGCTGTCGAATTCAGAAATGACGAAAAAGTGGAAGATAAGAAAGACATTATTAGGGATAAGGATTTACCCGTCAGTTTTGTGGAGGAAAGACATTTAGAACCAATAGATGAATTGAATGTTGAGCCTCAAATGTGGCGAATGAAAGATAGAGTATGTTGTCCAAATCAACATTATTATTATTATTATAACTACATATATATTTTTTTTAGATGAAGACTGTGAGTGTTGCACTAGTCTTGTGCTTAAATGTTGGAGTAGATCCACCAGATGTAGTCAAAACACAACCCTGTGCGAGGCTAGAATGCTGGATAGGTACAATTTTTATGAGAATATGAAGAGAAAGCTTATCTTTCACACTGTTATAGAATTGAATTTTAATTTGAGGACCAGTTGCATCCAATTTTTTTACTGAATTCTTCTTTAAATACTTCTTTAAAATTCTGTATTGTCTGTGTGTTTTCATTGTTCTTATAACATCTTTATTTTTGCTATTGCAGACCCTACCACAATGTCTTCTCCAAAGGCCTTAGAAAAGATAGGTCAGAATTTACAAACACAATATGAAAGATGGCAGCCTCGGGCAAGGTATAAACAGTCACTAGATCCCACCTCTGAAGAAGTTAAGAAATTGTGTACTTCATTAAGAAGAAATGCCAAAGAAGAAAGAGTTTTGTTTCATTATAATGGCCATGGTGTTCCTAAACCCACTTCTAATGGTGAAATTTGGGTGTTTAATAGGGTAAGAACAGTTTGTTCTAAATTTTAGTATTGGTATTACATTTTTTTAAATGTGTCAAATATATGTTATAAAATATTTATTACCATTTTATATATTACAGTTCACAGGATGTATTGCTGGAAATATACTGACTTGATGGAAAACTCAGGCTAAAACTAGTTAACAAAGTTTGATAACCTGCCATTGAATACAGAAAAGCTCTTAATTATTATTTTGAAAATTGCAACTCATTAGTTTGATTCTGAAAAACAATATTTTCACTGATTTTATAGGGTCCCAGTACAATCAACAGTATGACTTTCATACATACATCTCCCTCACCCATACATATTTATGCAATCTGCCTTTGTGTGGAAACATTTGTGTACAGCAAATTTACAGGCATATGGTACATTTTTTGTTTTGTCTTTCCACCTTGAACATTTTCTATTCAACATATGAATTTTCTACCACTATGATTATCACTGTCAGTATGACAATTCACTTGTGATAGGCATGGGATTTAAGGATGCCTTACTTTTGTTTGTTTGTTTAAGATTTACTTAGCATGATTGCTACAATCTTCTTTTAAAAAACTACAACTCTTATATAACATACAGATATTTAGAAAAACAAAATTTGCATCTCTAAGAATTTTCACTGTCCATGAAATATTCCTTTAATTTTTTTTTGAAAATCTTTCAATTACAAGTAGACTTTATATCATTATTTATTTTATTAAATTCAAGTAATCCTTTCTGAAATATTGATTTGCTACTTATATTACTAGTGCAATTTTGTAAATGAAAATCTGTATGTCCTCTTGTATAATAATTGTGGTAATGATTATTTAATTCTATGTAGTATTCCAAATGTGGCAAAATATGATTTTTTATTTAAAATATAAAAATAACTAAATATAATATGAATTTTTTATATTCGACCACTCCAATTCTTCTAGCATAGATTTCATTTTTGTATAGTTATTTTTATTCAATATTATTCTCATAGATTTATTTTGCAGGACTTGTAATTTTGAGAATACAGCTTCATTGGCAATGAACAAGATAGTTGAACAATATAGTAAATGCAGTAGCATAAATGTATTATAAACTATTTTTTTTTTTTTTTGGAATATGTACTTGGACTATGAGATATTCTTTAAAAGTAATTTGGCTTAAAAGCAATTTTTGAAATAATGTATTCATAGTATTTAATTGATTCAACATTTTCAATTATTTCTTAGTATTTTCATTTAGGTATTTCCCTATTAGCATGCATTATAAAATATAACAATGCCTGAAAATACAACTCATGGACAAAGTAGTCAGTGTGCTTATGGGTATTTTCAAAATATGAATAAAAACACTGATCATAATTCATGTGTGCGAGAGCTAGTAGCAGCTGTACTAAAGATCCATTTGTACAGTCGAAAGCTAAGCTCCACACATAATATTGGCCACAAGTGTCTAACTTTTTGAAAAGACCTATAGAAATTTTCATTTATTCAAGAACAGATATTTTATTTCATTTCAGACATACACCCAGTACATTCCCCTGTCTATATATGACCTACAAACATGGATGGGTGCCCCATCAATATATGTCTATGATTGTTCCAATGCTGGAATCATTGTAGACTCTTTTATCCAGTTTGCCATACAACATGAAAAGGAGTATGAGGTATGTGATGCTAAATAAAAATTACAATAGATCAGAGGGATGACAACATAAATCCAAGATAAGAGTTGATGTAATCACAGTCATGCACTGTGTGTCATATAATGTGTACTCGTGATAATGTGAATATGAATATTTACCTTTGATTTTTAAATGTGAAACATTTTCAGCAACAGGTGGAGCAACAACCAAAAATGACCAACAGCCCCCCACCACCTAACTACAAAAATTGCATCCAGTTGGCAGCTTGTAGTGCTAAAGAAGTGCTTCCCATGAACCCCAATCTACCTGCAGATCTGTTTACTGCTTGTTTAACAACTCCCATCAAGATAGCCTTGAGGTGGTTTGTGCTCCAACCGAAAACCAAGCTAATGCCCAAGGTCAATTTAGATCTGGTTGAAAAGTAAGGTTTTTTGAACTTTGTAAAATTTCTACGTGATGGATGTTTGTAATGGATTTGGTGTTTATTTACTTTCTTGTCACCACCCATACATGGCGGTCGACGAATCTGAATGTAAAATAGGGTGTTTCAGATGTATATTTCGCGGATTTAAATACTCTGAGACAGCATAAGGGCCATTTGGTTCTCTTAACAAACCAGATGACTTATCCTTCCAATTTTAGAGTTTAGAATTTTCACCAGGCTGAGGTTCATTGCGGTAATCGAGTCGGGCATGGCACGTACTGAGATTTTATTTTTTATTTTCGATGTCCACTGTTATCATGTATTCAATTTTGTAGGCTGTACGAAAGTTGATACGCGGGGTGACACACGTGACATGAATCAAACTATGGGTGGATTTGGGATGTTGCGAGTCAAGCGAATAATTTAAAATTTCATTCATTATTTAAACTCCCGGGTGTCTGAATATCCGTGGAGTACGTTCATCCTGACTCCTTCCCAGTTTATATAAGCTTTGAATTAGATACCCATCTCAAGAAAATCAGATATACCCCTAATTCGACTGTATTATTGCTTTGCTGTCCCATCAGACCTGAGTTATCTTGCAACTCAACTTTCTCTCGGCCTTAGTATACCATCTTCTGACGTATTCGTCAAGATTTTGTGTTGTCTAAATCAGGTTTGCTGTCAGGCATATTGTCTATAACTCTCCAGAGTAACACGTTCTTGCTCGAAGCACTGATCTTGATGCTATTTTTCCTTTACATTTCAGAGTTCCTGGACAAATAACAGATAGAAGAACAATGCTGGGGGAGCTGAATTGGATATTCACTGCTATTACAGACACTATTGCTTGGAATACTTTGCCAAGAGGTAAGCATTTGCGCATTTAAAGCCCTTATTGAGAATGTTCTGCAGATACTATAGCTGTTTTTATTATTTCTCTGACTCATTCAATCCCATTTCTCCATAGACCTGTTCCAGAAGTTATTCCGGCAAGACCTGCTGGTGGCGAGTCTATTCCGCAACTTTTTGCTAGCTGAACGAGTGATGCGTTCTTGCGACTGCACTCCAGTGAGCAATCCTCCTCTTCCTCCTACTTACCAGCACCCGATGTGGAATGCTTGGGACCTTGCGTTAGACCTCAGCTTGGGTCAGTTGCCGGCTGTGGTGTCTGGCAGGGAACCGTTCAAGCATTTGCCATTCTTTGAAGAACAGTTGACTGCGTTTCAGGTGTGGCTGGAACTGGGTATGTGAATATTCTTAATTGTTTGTATTCCCATCACTATGTCACACATTTCTTGAGCAAAATCGAACATTTATTTTGCAAACATGTCTGCCATTTTTGTTTTTGACAAATGGATATATTCGTCCGTTTTGAATTAGGGTATATTCATTGATTCTTTAGCAGAGCTATCGGGCAGCGAGAAACGCCGTCCTCCCGAACAGCTGCCTATTGTACTTCAAGTCCTGCTAAGCCAGGTGCATCGCACCCGAGCTCTCGAGCTTCTAGGCAAGTTCCTCGACCTTGGCCCGTGGGCGGTCAATTTGGCCCTTAGCGTCGGCATCTTCCCATATGTGCTCAAACTACTGCAGAGCTGCGCTAAAGAGCTCAGGCCACTGCTTGTTTTCATTTGGGCTAAAATATTGGCTGTGGATGGCGTAAGTATATTTTATTTTTGAAATAATCACATTGTATACCATTTTGTCTGTCTTTCGTCTACTATAAACTTAACAGACAGTAATCAAGTCTGTCAGCTTGGAATTAATTTTTGTTATTTAATGTGTAACATGTGAATTATCACAGAGAAACAGAAAGTGTATTAAAAAAAGTTGTGTGTTATAAAATGTCCCATATCTAGATACAGAATGTTTTACATGTCTACTCTACTAACGTCACTGACTGGGAAGAAAACATGAATGTTCTTCTAATAATGTTGTGGTGTGATGACATTACTTCACTAATTTACTACGAAAAATTTTCTAGTTTTTTATATGGAACTTACCTCAAAGATTCAATCCAAATTTTGTACAAAAGAAAGGTCTGACAAAAATCTTAATAGATACAATTGATGTAATGTCACATTATTATTATATTAATTATTATCTTTTTACTTTCTCTTCTGACGCGATCAAAATTCCATGTCACTGGTGTAGTGTCAGCTACAAAAACTTGTGTTTGCATTGTTTATAGTACTACTTCACATAAAATTTTGAATCAGTACCATTATGATCTCAAATACGATTTTTTATTGCTTTCGAAATAACAACTTCAACATCATCTATTCTAGTTAGGAAGGTTTTGAAAACCCCTGTTTATATGAACTGTCCATGTTATTTTTGCACCTTCTCTTTGTCCTATATGTATTGTCAATTTTTTTTGATCACACTGTATTACAGCGTTGGAAAAATACCTTCTCGCAAGATTTCGACTAAAACTCTGTTGCTACATGTTTAGAAGTTGAAATTTAAAACATTTGGAAGCAGTGAATTTAAGATAATTGTAGCATAGAAGAATGCAGTTGTTTAAAACATTAGAATGATATCTATGCAATACTAATCAGGTTTATCTTTTTGTTTTGTCTTGCTTGTTGGTCAATGGTTTTTGTCTTACCGGACAAACTGAACTTGAAGTTTTTTGTTTTTAATTTTCTAGCGCTCGTAGTTTGATTTGTTTTCATTTGCATGCACTCACTAATTATTATCCTTTAAAAAGGATTGCGATTATTTACAGAGCTGTCAGGCTGAAATCGTTCGCGATGGAGGCCACAAGTACTTTTTGTCAATTCTGCAAGATACATCTTTATCGGTAAGTAAACTGTTTTCATCATCAATAGCGACATAGTAGTAGTAACACTACCTTACGTCTGTATCATTGGGCGAAATCTAAATTTAACTTGAGACGTGCTAAGTATTCTCGAATGTCAAAAAAATGTTTCAAAAATAGCTTAATATATCTTAAACAGTTTCCCAATGAGGGAGAATCGATGTAATAGAATAAAACAAATTGTGTGAAAGAAATTACCGTTATTTTGTCAAATAATAGCTGGTGTTTGGCAAGCCACTCATCAGTCATTGACTTCCTTATACAGGGTGGCCCAACGAAAAGGTCACACCCCCATTTGTGACTTTCCTGTAGCTGTAGGAGTCCCATTTGTCTGCCAATAAGTTACAATACATCGTTCAAATTCAGCTAGATTAAAATTTATATTTTTCAGTCTGAGCACCGTACTCAAGCGGCATTCGTGCTTGCATCGATAGTGAAAAGGTATCGTGAAGGTCAAGAGGCAGCTCTGCAAGGTTCCCTAGTCAGCGTGTGCTTGGAACAGTTAAATGACCCAACTCCTGAATTACGACAGTGGGTGGCCATTTGTTTGGGACAACTTTGGGACCACTACGACAAAGCTAAGTGGACTGGAGTCAGAGACACCGCACACGAGAAGTTGTACACTCTGTTGAAGGATCCTTGTCCTGAGGTTAGTTGTTCCACTTCCGTAGAGTGTTGTAGTGCTTCCTAGGCTGCAAACCATAACATCGCAAGGGTTTTTAGTTCAAACTATCTTTTTGACAAATACTCATACTGCGTTGTTTTTTTTTTTGCATGGTTCACTATCCCTGATATCAAAGCCACTTGGCACTGGAATGCTCCAATGCATGTCAGCAGAAACGTTTGTAGTGTCCGTTTGAAGGAACATTGATAGAATTGGTCATAGAATAAAAACATATTTTAACAAAAATGTATCACTAAAGATGCTTTGTAATTTTGTTCTAGGTTAGAGCTGCTGCAGTATACTCTCTAGGCACATTCATCAACTCAGTAGGAGAAAGATCAGAGCATGCCAATAGTATAGACCATTCGGTAGCGATGACATTAGTAAATACAGTAAGCGGTGATATGAGCTGTCTGGTGAGGAAGGAATTAATCAACGCACTGCAGTGGATTGTCCTTGTTTTTTCTCCTATATTCCAAAATATATACTCCAGAGAGATGAAGGAGAAGGAAGAAAGAAATATTATCCACACGAATTCAACACCTATTGGCTTCAGGAGAAATGCGAGCAGGTAAAAAACGTTCTTTTATGTATAGGTCTTTTGAAAATATTGTCATTGAAAAGCGGTGTCACTAATTTATATCGGTTTGTCACGTTTATCTCTTCATTAAATTAGAAGGCTTATATCAAACACTAGTTGAATGCCACATAATCTATGGATTTATTATCTGGATATCCACGAATAACAACCATCTAAATTCTTTACAAATATATTATAATATCCCTACAAATCAATGTTTACTTTTGAATAGAAAAAATAATTTTGGTATAAGGTTATATTGGATTTTCATATATACGATCATTTATAAAAGTTATGAATATAATACTAGAAATAATAATTGCAGGACAAAAAAAGAAATTATGTTAAAATCATTTATATACTTAGACCCCAAATTATTCTACAGGGTGTAAACGTTATGATAGTCATTATTTAAATGAGTGATAGAGGGAGTTAAAAGAAGCAAAAAGTTTCATATAACATAGGGGTCAAAACGGCATTTTTTTAGAGAAAAGCGACTTTAAAGTAAAATAAAATCTGACAACGCCGCAATGCCAGACGCAAATTAAGACGGGACGCAGTGTAAATAAAGATGGAGTTTGTTATTTTTGGCTCTTAGATATTATTTCATTATTTGATAATGTACTCGTAAAATGCAAACAATTAAAAAAACGGACTTACCACTATCTATCTCAGCACTTCACCTGGTGTGTGAAAGTTTATTGAACGTATTAAAAAAATCCACTTATAAATAGGGAACACAATTTTGATTCATACATTGTTTTTCTTTTAAAACCCACACTGCACTTTTTTTGTATTCGAAGAAGGTGTTCAAAATATCGTCCTCCACTTTCCACAGAAGCGTCATTACGTCGAACCCAGTTTTTCTTACTCTAGGTCGTCGAAGTTGTCCATTTATTCTTTCAGCCGCATTAAAATTTTTTTCGCGAAGTTGTGCTTCAGTTGTTATTGAACCAGCCCCATAAACCATCCCTTTAAGTTCTCCTCATTACCAGAAATCCATCGGGTTGAGGTCAGGAGATCTTGCTGGCCATTTTCGAGGTTCAGGAGCATTTCAACCGATCCAGCGATTTGGATAATGTTCATTCAAATACTGAATGATGCCTCTGAAAATGTGTGGTGGTGCCCCATCATGAAGAAACCACAAATGCTGTCTCCGTTGTAATGGCATGTTGTCTAAGGTATGTTCCAAAAGTTCTGGAAGGTTATTGGCTAGAAAGCTAAGATATCCTTCTCCTGACAACTTTGGGGGTAACTCGAAAAGGCCTGATCGTCAAGAATACCCGCACAAATATTTATTTTAATACGTGGGAAATGACCTTCACGAATGGTATGAGGATTTTCTTGGGCCCACGTGTGAGTATTATGGAAATTTAATATCCCGTCTCGCGTAAAAGTACATTCGTCCGTCGCTAGAATGTTTATAAAAAAATCCAGATTTTCAAGGTTTTTGTGCAAAGACCACTGACAGAATGTTAGTCTGCGAGGATAGTCTTCTGGTAACAAGGCCTGCACTCGTTGTACATGGTAATAATAAATTTCCACGATATTTAAAATTTGTTCCTCCTGCTCTTCATTAACCTGTCTTTCACGAGTGCGAATATTAGTGCACTGAACACTTTCTGTATCTCGAAGTCTTTGGTACACTTGCTCAAATGTCCTGTCTGAGTGTACCCGTTGGCGAAATCTATCGCGATAAATTTGAGCTGCAAGATTTAAATTCTGACGAGCTTCACCGTAAACTAACAACATGTCGGCGAACTCTTGATTCGAAAACATTGTAAATAAACACGACGACGTACGCGAACAAAAACAACAACACGCCCGATGTTCTGCTCGAAGAAAACGATAAAGTAATTTACCTATGCAAAACGATAACTAACCACTGTTACCGTTTGCGATCGATTGCCGGTTCGATAAGAGTGATGAAAGACCGACGCGCTGTTGTCATGTGTGTTTTAAATATTTAATTTAATGTAACTTACTTACTGACTACAAATTTTTTCTTAACTTAGATAAACTTATTGCCATTTATTTGTTAATTACCCAATTTAAAACAGTTTTAGATTCGATTATAAAAATTGGGAAGATTATGGTGATTGTGGTCGATATAAAGCACTTAAAGTTGTAAACTATAAAGCCATTTAGACAAAAATCTATTGACTTTGGACCATGGGTCATAAGAACCTTTTGACTTGTGTTGGACTCCCCCCTATTACCCATTTCAATAATGACTACCATAACGTTTATACCCTGTATAAAACATCAACACGTATGAAAAAACAAAATAACATCTTTAAAAAAAGATCTACATGAGTGGCTATTAAATACAGATAAACATTATGCAGTTTATAAAAATTCTGATATAAATATTGATTGTCTATCTTTACAGTTTTACCCGTTCTACAATACAAAATTATTGTATTATATTCATATTGTATAACCATATATATTAATCAAAATGTTGGTCTAAACCAATTTGAAATTAATTACGTCATTATCAGAACCATTCTAGACCACTGTCAACGAATTCACCATGAAGACTAGAGACAGGAGGTTAAACTCATGGAGCGAGGTTGAAGCCAAAAAATGCCTACGTTAAAGTGAGTTGGTACACTACGCAGTAAATCAATTTCAGGTGCTGCGCATAAGGAAAGTCTGTCGTGTGTACACTGCGCAGAAAATGAATTTCAGGTTCTGCGCATGTGGCATCTCTCTTTGTTGCTGTCATCATGACAGCAGATATTCCGATTTTGACAGTTCGGACGAGTTGCACGCAGAAATATTGGGTAATATCAATAACCTACAAAGTTATAAACCTACAAAGCATGGCAAAACATGAGTGAAATGCTCATAAAGATTACGTCAGTTTGTTTTGACATTTTTCAATGCGCAGTTGCTCTAGGCCAAGTCCTACGCCCATACGACTTCCGACAGCAACACCATCCTTGGCGACATTATTGGCTTCATATGAATACGTGTTTCAACCTCTTGTCTCTAGTCTTCATGGAATTCGCTTATAGGCTTTTTCACGAGTATAAAGGACACATAATTCTGATTTCGATTCATTATTGCCACTGCTGCAGACACAACACAACACAAAAATGTGACTTGCTGATCAGTTGTTCACCTCAGTAGACGTCAAAGCGTGATGGATACTCGTGAAATAGGGTATATGGATAATATGGGGTATATTAAAGAATCAGCTGTTATTTGTCGTTGTATTTTGACCTGTTGAAGTACCCTGGAAGCTAGTATATAGCTGATTGATGACTCACTTTTCGTTTTCTAACCTACTGTCAATGGCAGTCAGAAATGCCATAAATGAAATATAAGAAACACTGGCGGATCTAAGATACAGCGTGACAGCGAAATTAAGGTTCTCTGCCTTTCGAAAACTGAAGGGCGGGGGAGGGAAGTGCAGGAGCGTCATGATCCTCAAAATAATAAAATTTTCTCTACTCTGAAACACATGGAACTGTCTGCGTGTCACTCTTTTCTCCTAGGCCCAGCGCACGGTGCGTTGTGTGCGTCATCTTAAATCCGCCTCTGGTGCGGGGTTTTTGTATCCTAGACGTAACTAACAAGCTATGGCACACCAGGTACCAGTAGTCACCTCCTTGCATCAGTTGACTCGCTGATTTACAAACCTTTATCTGATATATTGTAATCGTTATTTCTTGCAGAGACATGCTCCGTATAGGAGACGAAACAGACCGTATGAAGCGCGTGGCTTCCAGCTCTGCCATAAACAGTATCAGTCAGCAGATGACGCAAAGTTACACCGGTGGCAGCATGACAGCTCTTTCTAGTCTCAGTTGCGGTTCCGTGTGTACAAAGATTTGGATGGCGCTCTGTGCGCTGGAAATCGATCCTTCACCTAGCGTGGCCAAACTGTGCATTAGTGTCACTGGATATATTAAGTCGATGATCAAGGTAGGGACTTTACTAGAATCTCATTTGCTCACATCATGTTTCAAAATTTTAGGTGAAAAATGGTCAGATAATGTTTACTGCATAGATGCAAGTCAACTTCTGATGATTTCTAACTGGTTCCTGAAGAATCATTTTCACTTTGTGCATTGAGGATTTTCAGTCTGTGATTTTGGATGTGCTCATGCGATGTATAACTTATCACAGTCATTGACTGCGAATAAAACTATGGCTGGTTGCTCCTATGACAATGGATTGTAGGCAACATTCCTTTGTTTTTAAGCATAAGCTATATTAAGCAATTTTTGACTACTAATGCATCACATACAATGTTGATGATCAGGAATGCGTAAAAATACGGCATCGACACCTGTAAGGATCGTCATTTTGTCCGCCTTATGAAAACAAGTTGTGTGTATATATTTCATAAAAGATGGGTGCAGTCACAAGCGAGAAACGTTTGGGTTGCAGCTGAAATATGTAATGTTATATGAAAAGGGTCTCTTACGTATGTGACCGAACTTTTACTGTTTTCATTGATTTACTTCCGTAAAAGCCGCCCCACAGCCACGCGAGAATCTCTCCGATAATCTCGTCAAGAATCTCAGCGAAAATCTCGGCGAGAACTTCTTTGGGTCCACACTCGCAAGGTTCTCAATACACTTCTCGTGCTCGATAGCGATAGACGCAGAATTAAATGTCGTCGGCACCAGCACCAGATTTTTCCGTTTTCTTGACTTTATTTTTATACCCTCTGCAGCTGGCTATATAGAATTTTTTTGCTATTTAATTCTCCATTGGGTAATTCCATCAAGGTACTAATACGTTTCCACGCATCGTGGGTTTTTAGTTTATTTTTATAATCTTTTAAATTTGTTTTCTACAAAATCGATTCTGCTTGAAAATATTCTAGGAATGCCATTCCAGTTCGTTCGTCCAAATCCGGCTGATATTGATGCACAACTGTTCTAATCGGCGAGTCAGCTGCCAGTGAGAAACATGCGAGTGTGGAGTGAATACAAGTTCTCGCCTGTTCTCGGGTTCTCAGCTCTTTTGTCTCGCGCAAAAAAACCGACAAAAATCGGAGAACAAGCCAAGAACCTGCGAAGATTATGAAAATCGGTTCCACATTCACATTTCTCATGTTTTTCTCGCTTCCTCGCGAGATTCTCGCGTGAGTGTGGAAAGGCCTTAAAACATCGTTAATAAGGAATTTCTGATAAACTATTTTTACTTTCCACGCCTACTGGCGTCTGTCAATCGGTCTGTCCGTTGGCCGGTCTCGGAATAGGATGTAACACAAGGTTACTACTATGCCAGGACGAAATTGCTTTGTAGTGTTTGAAAATCGATCCACTAGCGACGGAGATACGGGGCAAAAACGGAAAGCGCTTAACATCGTTTTTGAGGTTCCAGAAGCTCTTGATAATTTTCTGAAAAAAATGAATAGGGCTTAAAAATTAGGGTTTAGCGGTTGTAGCGAGTAGGGAAGGGTATACGCCTCCTACCCCAGTAATTCTACGCACGTATTAGACATAATTTCACCCGTAATAAATGTCCCCGTACATTTACCTCTGAAACTTAGAAGGATCTCCAACAGAGTAGCTTGAGCCATGTTCCGGCCGATGGTCGACAGTCACTTCCGTACTGCTGTTGGCTGTAAAGGTGAAAGTCAATATCGTCATCCACAGAGGATTAGTCAGAGCAACGATCATGTGCGCCCGCAGGAATTTTTATCAGGCGAGCTATTCATTGGCAAGAGATAACTGCGGGACAGCTTACCTCTCTCCAAAACTTTTGAAGAGGTGGAGGTAGCATATTTGGGGGTGGTCAAATCTTAAAAAGCTTAGAAAATGCACATAAGAGCAAGTTAAATAAACAAACTTTAGTTGTATGAGCCAATTTGACTGATTTGATCCATTTAATTTGATGATATACTTGTTTGTTTTTTCTTTTATCAACTGATGACAGCGTTGCGTGAGAACCGACTTGAAGCCAATTTTTCTGTGTAGGAACAACTGGAAAATCAAGACAATCGTGCTAATAGCATGAATACTTCTAGTATGAGTTTACCGCCAAGTCCAAATAGAGGAAACTATTTCTCTGGAGAGAGTCCTCCAACACTGCATCCTACAGGTGACATGCAGAAACTTAATAGGTAAGTCAACCATGTACATTTTTGTAATTTCTTGTTCGTTTTTGAAGCAATTTGCACTAAGCAGTTGTGGTTAATTTAACAACCAAAGCTCAAATGATTGATTGTTTATGCTTGCTTTTTATGTACTTTTATTTCATTTGTAGGTCTGCAATGTCAAACAGGAAGAAAATGTATAGGAGTGCCATAAATGAAGAAGGTGATCAAAATGCACAGGCACATCGAAAGCCCTTGATAGAAACAAAATTTGTGGAATGGTCTTCTAGGAGATTTGCTCAATCGAATAAGAACAGGACCAGTAATAGGGATATTGAGTCGGCTGTGTACTATGAAAAGGACTGGAGATATGCAAGGTAGGAGATTTTTTGTTCACTTCCTATCTAAATTGCAGTTTATATAACCTTAGTGAACTTTTTAAACTGGAGATTGCCGATTTTATACGAGACC
Source organism: Acanthoscelides obtectus (assembly GCA_963669975.1). Classification (NCBI taxonomy): domain Eukaryota; kingdom Metazoa; phylum Arthropoda; class Insecta; order Coleoptera; family Chrysomelidae; genus Acanthoscelides; species Acanthoscelides obtectus. The sequence continues at coordinate 27,300,701 of CAVLJG010000008.1, read as the reverse complement.
AAAAACCATTCCTCATGTAACACATATCAGTAAAATTGTTGTAGAGTCATTCATCTTCCAATGATTCTACTTATTTGAATGATGCAACATTTGTTCAACAAAGTTCTGGTTTTATCACACTTAAAATTATCTCGTCTAATTCAAATTTATTATGAGGTTATCTCTCTGGTACACCGCGTTTTCTGTATATAATAATTCAGATTTTGATGGTTCAAACGTACGGTATTTCCAAAAGTGCAAGACTTTTCGAATAAGATTATGCACAAAATATTTTCCCCAGATTATTGGGAATAAGAGAGTAAAATAACGCTAACAGACGGGAGGGGGGGGGTTGGTGATCAATAGACAGATCTGACTTGTGATATCGCAAAACATCAAACACTTTTTATTTCGTATTCTAAAAGTTTCCCGATCATACTATCCTGAATGCTCGGCATTAATAGTAAAAGTCATTAGTCAGTATGTAACTATTTTATTATTCAATACAAGTGCATTTGTTTCTTCTGTCAAACATCTATACCTCGCGTTTTAGGGCCCCTACAAATTTTGATATAGGGTTACTCAGGAGCCACGTATACGAATAATTCGAATAAAAGGCAACAGCGGTGGCCTCAGTAGTAGACTCTTCAGTCTCCTGATCAGTCGCCGTGCGCTGTGCGGGTTCGAATCCCGTCCCAAGAGATTGTTCTCTTGGCTATGTGATTGTCCGTAGGTGGTAGACGGTCTCTGACTGTCGCACGCAGAGGTACCACCCGGCGGATCTCGTAGGCGGGGCCAGAATGTGTGCATGTTGCATGCACACATGTTCCCTCGCCAGAGTCCGTGTGGCGTTCCCCCTTTCCCTGTATCCCCCTATAGCTCCATGGTACCCCATGGGTGTTTAGGCCTTCATGGTGGTTGGAGTATAAAAAAATATATCTTTTCTGTTTTTAGGAATGCCAGCATACGGTGTGAAGCATCAGATGAGCAGCGGAGGGCGTTATCTTGCAGGCTGGATTACCAAGCTTTCAATACAAGAACAGCTGTACCACCTACGTTATTACAGCTGCATCCGTTTGATCAACAAATCGCTGTTGCTGGAAATGACTACTTTGCGTGAGTAAACATTATGTATAAAAAATAAAAATGTTAGCTACAAACAAGTATGTGTAAAAAGTTAAATGTCAAGCCAATTAGTCTCATATTATAAGTTCATTTGACAACGTTATTATCTAGAGATTTCTCCCCTTCCCTGCCGATAGTACTTTCTACATTGCGTTGCTGTGACTAACCTAGCCACTTGCCAGATAACTACCGGTCAGACCTCGATGCAGGTTGGTCTACATACACACGTTGCGTGGGACACGTGTATTGAAAATATTTCTCTATTATTCAGGCTAAATGTAAGGGGAAATCTATGATGCATGAAATATGTCTTAATAGGTTCGTAGAATTACTGGGGTTGGAAACTTAAATATACTACCATCTACATCCTCACACCTCCCAATTTTTAACCCGTATTTTTTTTTCAAAAATGAGCAGGTGTCTGAAACGACAAAAATGTTGAATTATACTTGAGTGATTTTTGTTTCTTTCTTTTTCTGTAGCTGTGGTGGAACAAACGATTTCCTAAAACATTTTTTGTGCTTGACACAGTAGTAAAACCTTTCTTTAAAATTCTATCAAAACCCGAGCGCTACTTTCCAAGTTTGGAGACGAAATGTTTGAATTTGCTTAGAAGAAAAAGAAACGATAATATAAATTTTTCGGTCTAATGTTCGTTTTCGCCACCAAAGACATTGTTTTGTGTGGAATGGACTAGAATATGTCTCGGGGTCCCTCAGAATTTTTTTTTTCGGTTAACAGAGCAATGAAGTTTTTTATGTTTTAATCTTGAGTAGATATTATGACACTAGTTAATTATAAGTGACACGTACTTCTTTTGTGTCCATATAATAAAATATTGCCTTTCTAAGGATTACTGGGCAGTTCCACTGATGTTAAAAAATTACCAGCCCCAAATATCGTTTGCGTCCCCCTAGACGAAATCTTAAATCCGCCCTTGGTCACGCCCACATTCCACTATCTACCCCCACTATGCAATTTGCTCCCCGCAAATGCTATATGTTTACATTGTTAGATTCTTATAGCACCGCATTAAATATTTTCAGCATATGGGATTGGGGAACAGGTGCAAAAACGACCCTTTGCCAGAACAAGTCGACTAGGATGAACCACAGTAAAGTGACGGCGCTGGAATGGATAAATGCCCATGATACAGCCATGTTGATGGTGGCAGCTGATGACGGCACCATAAAACTGTGGAAGCCTTGCGAAGGGACGGGTAGGGGACCTACACTTATCAGCGCTTGGCAGGCTTTCACAGATCTCAAACCGCCAGTGCACTCAGGTTAGGCATAAATAATTGTTATTGTAACTAAGGATTATTATATTATATATTCCAGGAATTGTGATGCTATGGGAACAATGGACCCAAACGCTTATAAGCAGTGGTGATACTAGACTTTTAAGATTCTGGGATGCTGAATGTGAATTGAAGGCTTTTGATATCCCGACAGGTGAGAACTTGAAGATGTTCGTTTTCATGAGTAGATTTATCAAATTAATATTTTTATGAATTTATTTGAAACGACGGTGAAATTTCGATGTTTTCTTTTTTGTAAGTCTTCGAATTTTTTCAATAAATTGGTTGCATCTTTGTGTGAAATTACCTTGGTAGACCTGAGTCGTGAGATGTCCCCTCTAGACGTACCGCACTCCTCGTATGCATCGGCAAGATGCAATCTCCGATATCGCCCACCCTGCAACTTTCAATCGTCGGAGACAAACATTTTTCTTAACATGAATCCGTTCTTATGAAAATTAGATGACCATATATGATGACGTCCGCACCAAAACTGCTACAGTTTGGTGCACAGTTCAGGAAATAGAACCAAGGAAGCATGGAAAGTAAGAGGCAAAAATCCTACCTCATACCTCCTATAAATTCCGACGCACTCAATGATTATTTCTGCGCAACAGCAGAAAAACTAAAAAATACTTATTCTAAATACTGATGACCTGTTAACAAACCTAAATCATATAAATATAAATCAGAAATTTTCACTTTATCCTACGGACATTTCTGAACTGCAATCAATATTAAGTTCTATCAAAAATAAAAAATCATCCTGGCATTTAGGCGTCTACCGGCGCGGCTGCTTCGGTGTAAATAAAAATTCTCCGAATTTCTTCTAGGTACCGACAGTTCGGTAACATGTCTCGACTCCACCTACTCCTCCATCTGCCACGAGTGGCAGCCATCGTTCAACCTATTGGACTTCTCCGTGTCCGACGAGAACGGTTGCCTGTTTTCCGAGGAGGCGGAGCCTGCGCAGGGACCCCGTACGGGTCTGTGTGTGGCGGGATGCGCCGACGGGTCGGTTAGGCTGTTTGACCGGCGGTGCCCACCAAACGAGGCGAGATGCAAAATGTGGATGGAACATCCAGGGAAAGTGCTTGCCGTGCAGATGAGGGATAATCTGGTCATATCCGGCAGGTAAGTTGGATTTAAAAATATCCAAAAACGTTCGATGGCAGTGTTAAGTATGTAACGCTCATTTGTTAATAATTTTTTACGTCATATTGGGTATGTTAGCGGTTTTATCAAACAATGATTACAGTTTTGTATCTTTTTTCCCAAATTAAACAAATTACTTCCAAATTATTGTGAATGGCTGAGCAATGGATTATGTCTATTTTATAAAAACATATTTTATTCAATTTGAACTAAATATTTTGTATACGTTATTTGCAGTTCTGAAGGTGATATTAGAATATACGATATTAGGAGAAACGATTCGATACATAGAACACAAGCAATCCAAAATTACGGAATGTCTTGTTTATCCATTCATCGCAGCGCACACACATATGCTTGGTAAGTATTTCTGCTACCATACTTATATGATCTTGGGTAGTTCTTCCAAATTGGAGTGCAAAGTTCTGTGGGAAATTGACCAGACGACTGTTGTCATTAAGATTAGGAATATTGATATACATCATTTATAAAATTAACATTAAAATGTGAAGAAATCTCCTATTACGCATGTTCAGCCAGGAAAACTTATTGATACTCGTACTAGAACTGACATGATCGTACGTCCTTAGTCTAAATATAAGCCTGCAACAACTTTTTGTAATCTTTTAATTCTAGATTCATCCTGTAACTCTGAATATGGTCCATTAAATCGTCACCATATTTCAATTGAGGTATAACTAAAGATTGACATATACTTTTTAACTTGAAGTTCAGTGTGGATTTATTCGTATAAAGCAATTTAAGCGAAAAGCATGCTGCTTTTATTTTATTGGTACATTAAATTTCAGTTTTCCATCAAAAATCAGTCCCAAATTCTTTACTGATGAAACAAAATCCGTGTTTAATTCCATATTTTTGATCCGTTGTGCGGATTTTGTATTGCCAAACACTAGAATTGCAGATTTTCTAGGATTAAGCTGTGAGTTGTTAATTTCTGATCTTACATGTAGTTCTTTCAAGTCAGAGTTAACTCTGTGCTGGATTTCTGGTATTTCATCTGCATACATAGAATATATGAGCGGAGTGTCATCTGCATACGCGTATTTATAGGTTCTGAAGTGAATTTAAAATGTCTGCAGTATAAATAATATACAGTAAAGGCCAATAGATTGCCGTAGTTTTACTCATCGGGACTCATAAAAATGAATAGAACTCTCAGATTTTGATCCGTGTGGAGTCAAACATATTTGTATAGTAAATATGCATCAATCACAAACTAGGGATTTGTTGTCTCCTGATGAATAAATTTAGGATGATCCAGGGGTATTTCGACAATTCTGTTTGATGTTGGAAGTTTAATTATTTGGCCAATTTTTGCAGTTGCAAACTCTCAGACTACTTGTTATTGCAAGCAGGTGAAAATATTTTTTGTCTGATAATCCCATAACCGCACTGAAGAGTCAGAATCATTTTATCGGGTTTTGTTGCTCCAATGTAGAACACCCATATGATGCTTAGATAATTTGTATGTTTCCCTTCCAGCGGTTCCTTGAACCAATTCATAAGCATCTACACCCTGAAGGGCACTTTGATCAACACGATTCGCGTCTACGAAGGTTTCATGGGTCACAAAATCGGCCCCGTGACCTGCCTGAACTACCACCCACATAGGGTCGCTCTAGCCACTGGAACGCAAGACTGCAGCATTAGCGTGTACACCCTGGAGGCAGGTAGTAAGGGCAGGTGACGCGATTCGCAGCCCTAGGCCTTCCTGTGGGGCCTGCTGGGCTATTACTAGGATGCTTTGAAGAAATTGTTCGGTGCAATCATATGTGTTGTTCTTATGATGTGATAGATACTGATTGTTGATGCTACTTGTATGTTGAATCTACCTTTGGGCAGGTGACTTGATTCGCAGCCTTAGACCAAGGAGTAGGTATACCAAGAGATGACATTGCGCAGAATGCCTTTGAATGTTGCCGGTCACCATGATTCGCCTTGCCCCTTTAAGTTGTCATGGCACTGCAATACTGGTTCTCTATTTCACGACATCTTACAACAAAAACAGTAATTTATGAGCGAACGGCCAAACCGAAGGCAGAAGAGTCCATGCAGTGTTGACTAGAATATATTTAAAACCTGCTATACATATTTCAAACAACAACGTTTTATTAGTAGAAAGATTTATTTGCAATTATCAAGTATTATCCTCAGTCATTTTGTGACTTACTAACGTTTATTAGTTTATCTGCTGCGTAATCTTGACAAAAGCCAATAGTTTTAATGTGGCCTTTTAATGATTTCTGGAACTTATATCGCATAATTTGTTGGCATTTTTGCTTCATTTTCTTTATGTAATTTTTTAATATACCTCTTGGTCTTACATTGAATTTTTACTGCACCATCTTTTAGTTCATAAACTTTTTCAATTCCTATTTTCGATCGGATTTATAAATTCAGCAATGTCTTGCGCTTTTGAACTCCTGATATTCATTTGGCATCACCATGACTATAATATTTAGGGATTCTAATTTTTGAGAATGGTTACAGCTCTGATGATGAACATTGTTCTGCATTTTTTCTTGTTGCTTCTTTTCGATTTATTATCATTTTTGAGCTTTCTACTATACCTCGCCGATATACAGAAAAATCCGTATACTTCTGACGTCGTAATATGTGCGACAGAGAAGCGTGCAATACATATGTAAGAAATATATATAAGCACCAGGTTGCCTAGCAACCCTAGTGACGGCGTATCCTTTCTAATATACATATTGCACGCTTCTCTCTGGTACGTATTATGACGTCAGTGATATTTGGATTTCTTTGTATTTCCATTTGTAGATGAGTTCCGCATGTTTCCAAATTGCTTGTTTAGTACATCCGTTTTTTCGTACTTTCACTAATTTTTCTTATATTGAAATCGTGTAATCCGTTAATTTTAAAATTTCTTTTGAACTAAACTTTTCATATCATAGGTTTAGACTTACATGTCGTGCTTTTTCACCCTCTTGTGTATACATTTTTAACTTCATAGCGTCCTTTTCCAATAAACTTTTTTCCTTATATTTTCCATCTTGGCTTGAATCCTATTTGTTTAGCTTGTTTCCAACATTAATTTTGTATTTCTGAAAAGCTAAAAGTGGGTCAGCAATACCAAATACTAACTCGCAGATACAGCAATTATGTCCAAAGAGTATCTGGAATACCAAAATGAGGATTCCCGATCACCTGTCTTTACCACGCGCCGCGCACCAGGATCGCCTAACACCGCTATCCGACCAGCAATTAAAAAAATTCCAACACAAAACTATCAAAAATCTTTTTACACTCGACTGCTAAATTCTGTTTATTCTGCATATTCCTCACATATTCCCTACGTTCATTTTTCAAAAAGATGTTGCACACTATGACAAAATATTTGATACAGAGTGCAATTTAACGATCTTATTTGTCAAAATATGACTGTCAGGTCTAATAAAACGCTATGATTGTCTTACCGCTAAATAAATCCTCATATGTGTGAATCACATTTTAATGATGTTTTGGCCAGAATACTTTATACTAGGGGATCCACTGGTGCACGTGAAAGAATTATTAGAATGTCGGATACCTTTTGTGATTGGTCTGATTAATACAGTTGTATAAATATTTTCCAACATACGACGTACACTGTACATAAAAAATATATTTGGTATATTGCAAGTAGGTTAGAGAGAGCCCACCATGAGTAAGTGTAAGTTCAAATGAAATATCGTGAAATTTGAACAAAGAAAGCTTGATCTTACAATAAATTCGTCCAAAAGAGTTACCTATCTGGTAACGCCGCATTTTTCTTCGCCAAATAACAACACGTAATTAAACGATATTGACCCTTAAGTTTCTTAGGACCGGTATTTTTCTAATTTCTTTGCCTTGTCTGTCTTCCCTTAGTGTATCCCTTTTTGCTTAAACCTTCCTGTGGGGCCTATTGGTCTATTACTAGAACGATTCAATGCAAATGTTGGTGTGATCTTTGCGTTGGTGGTAGGGTCCCTACGGTAGTGATTGTTGAAGTTGTTTGCAGACTGACAGTGCTGATAGTTCAGGTTATCTGCATGACAGATAAACCATCTATACCGCAAATGGGGTATTATTTACCTAGACAAAATTGAATTTTTAATAGTTGAATTATTTTGTTTTTTACATTACACGGTAATAAGAACTCATTTAGATCCGCTGAATTTCCCGCTGAAGAATATGATTTGAAGTTTATTCGTGGCAGATGTAGGATCCCATTCTGAGAACCTGGTAAATCTTAATACTCACACTACGTTACAGCTTTGTCGCGAAATCTTCGATTGAGCTTTGGATAACAAGTTTGTAGAAAAAATTGAAAACACTCAGATCATACTTTTTCGGTGCAAAACAATGGTTCCGTTCACTAGAACCGAGCAGATGAATCCCAGAATGTGCAATATGATTAAACAGGTCATCGTCATTGTTAGTGATTAATTTAGCCATCGAGATAATCTCTAGAGAACTCTTGGTCTGAGCCCGTCACCAAAGACCTTACGCCATATTCCCTAGATACTCGGTATCAATGCATTCTACAGATGAGCTAAACCATACTCTCAACAGTTCAAATTCTGCAGCCAGATGCTAGTATGGAAGGTACTTAATTGCTGTACGTTGTTTTACACTTATAATAACGTATTGCAAGTGAACTTCTGCAACCATTATAAATTGATTTTGAACATACGCACATATACGATGCTCGTACCACCTATACTGCTTAAATATTTCCATGGTGTTTTTATGCAGTTTTATCTTTTGTGAACATATTGTTTTAATGATATACGTTACATTCGCATAGATCGTCACTTGAATTTCTTTAAAATAATTGCTCAAGAATAACTAGCTTCATTTTTTACCGTTCACTTTATTTTATTCGAAATAATATTTCGCATAGAACTATGAAGTGTACCAAAAATTCTTAATCTAAAGTCACTTATGCATATTTGAGATGATTTGTTTATGCATTTATTATTAAATTCATGTAATCTTTGTTCCACACTAGTCGAATGCAAGCAAAATTTTGACTGCAATATTAACATAGTATAAAACGGGTTATTCATTGTGCAAACAGGTAAAAGACGCTTAAAATCAATTTTCGACTCTGACGACAAAATGTGTTTTTTGTCAAGATCGCCAAGTTCCATAGATTGCTGAATATACAGGGTGCCCAGTCGGAAAGTTCACTTTTGGATTTAAAAAAATATTTATTACTATCAACATATTCGTAAATTCGGGTTTTATTTCTGAAATTTCATTCCGTCCAAATGTTTGCCATCCCTTGGACATACTCTTCTTCCGGAGTGATGTTTTTTATTTCTCGTCGAATGTTATCTTTAAGCTTATCCAGTATTCGTGGATTATTGGAACACACTTTTGACTTTAGATAACCCAAAAAAAGAAATCGCATGGCGTGAGGTCGGGTGACCTAGGAGCCCAGTGAATGTCTCCAAACTTCGATGTAACTCTTTGAGGAAAAAGTGCTTCCACCGTGCCCATCGATTCTCTGGAAGTCTGGGCAGTGGCCCCATGGTGTTGAAACCATCTGTTTCTGTTAAATCGACGTTCTGTTCTTACAATAGGAGTAACAAAAGTGTCAATCATGTCCTTGTATCGCTCAGAATTGACTGTCTATGCATGACCGTTTTCATCTTCAAGAAATACGGTCCAATAATACCGCCAGTGGGCGCATCAAACAGTCCCCTTTGGTGTTGGTGTTTCTCTTTTGGGCTTTGGCCCAATACATGCAATTTTGCTTGTTGACCATCTAAGTGAACTTGGGCCTCGCCACTGAAAACAACGTTCTCGCGACTGCGCTGCGTAGGAAAATGATTCAACATCCGTTCAGCACAAGATTTCCGTAATACGCAATCACTTTACTTTAAAGCATGGACCGATTGGATTTTATAAGGATGAAAACCCATTTTTTTCTTCATTAAGCCATGCAGTGTTTAACTACGTACAGAACGCCTAGCATTTGCAATGATCGAATCACTTACTCGACGCACATTTTCTTCGGTTGGTACAGTAGGTGTCGAGCCAGGAATGGGTTGACTAAGAGCAGAGCCTGTTTTTTCAATAGATTCTTATTTAAGGCATATCTTGGTCGGCGAATGTTGTATCGTGTACAAAATTTCCGAAGGGCAGCTGCCTATGAATCACCACTTTTAAAGTAAGCCTCTATAGCAAAAGCACGTTGAGCTCTGGTCCAACGTTCCATTGTGACTATTTAACCCGCACGCCGAACGCGTCGATCAAGACCTCTCCCCACTTCCTCGCGTATTCGGTTGCCGCGTAATTCAAATTTGAAATGTGAACTTTCCCACTGGACATCCTGTATAATCTTCAGGTGATGTCTTACTGCAAAGCTTCAATGCAAATATGTTTTATATCTGAATTTTAATTTGTGTTCATTGTTCAATATGCTTGTGTGATGTAATTGATACCTAGCGATAAAATTATAGGTTGGACATAAAGTGGGTAATGTACATGTTCCAGTCATTTTTAATCTAGTTCTACATACATTTTGATAATGATTTATTTCTAGATATATGCTAGCGTTAGTTTGGTGATTCTTTTGAGACTGATGTACTCTACAGTACAGGAGTACATTTTAAATTTATCTATTAAGTATGAAATACGTGCATATATCTAGAAAACCAAATATAAGTTCGAACAGATATTAGCTTAAGTTGTTGGAATGAGGCATATATTATTGTTTGTGCATTATTCGTTTAAAGTGAGATATCTTTATTTTTTAATGCTTTTGTGGATATGGACAGTTCGATTATAGTAAAATCGTTTTGGAATGGAATTAGCAAACTATGGGTACATGGTGGTTAAAAAGGTTTGAATATTTAAACGAAATGATTACAAAATTGTGGCAGTATCAATTTTTCCATGATATTAGTATGTAACTTCAGTCACTCCAACTAAGTTTCTTTCAATATTCTGATAATGATCTAAGAAGTACATATTGGTATTGATTGGAATTCAAAAGATTCTAGTAACTCCACATTTTGACAACTTGGGCTGCAGAATTTAAAATAATTGTTAACACATCTGATTTTTATTTTTCAACATCAAATGTTGCCTGCCTAGGTTAGTGAATAATAACACCTTTTCTACCACCTTATCTTTGGCCTGTAAAATGCAAGCAATTAGATTTACATTGATGTCTCTGCTAAGCCCCAGAAATAGCTTGTTGAATCTGATCCTAGCATTTTCATTCGTTTATCAACTTGTTGCCGGCGAATATAGAGGCAAGTTTTGCTATGTTTCAAACTTCCATAGACTTCGGTTTCAGTCGTGCGCATTTTCAATCTACTGATATAAAATTTTGTTGAAAGAGAACTGTAAATATTATGTAGTTATTATTCACTTTGTAAATTATTTTGTATACAGATTGTTTTATATATTTTTGTTGCCAATAAATCTTCAATATAAGGTGCATTTTTATTTTCAGCCTGATGCATAATCTTTTGGGCACAGTGGCCCTTCCTTCTAACGCTTTTGAAATTTTGCTGTTCGAAACAGGTGAAATTCAAAGCCCATGCAATTACCTCTCATCCTGTCATTGACACGGAATTTTAATACTCGTCCATATTTCGCATTCTAATAAGACTGTCAAATCTTCAGATATTGTAATTTTAATAATAACCAATATGTGGTATTAGGGTTACAGAAATCCAAAGATATGTGAAAAGGCCTACACTCCTGGTGTAATGGGCGAAAATTTGCTACCAGGATCGCATAAACGGAATACGTAATTGAAGGCACATTATAGCTGTGAGTAGTTTATCTCATCGTTTCTGCTCTCCGGATACAGAAGCCTGATATTCGAAGAATGAAAATACTCATTGCAAAATTACAAAGTTTGATACCAAGACCTCTAAATGTGGTACGGAAATGCGTAAATATACATCGCATATACATACTATTTCATCAACTTTGAAAGCCTCAATATGTGAAACTAATGAGAGCAGAGACCTTAAGAATTTAATATGTGTAATTATTGTTTGTAATATGTTGATTGGGTATTGGGAACTATTTTTATTATTGATAAATAAGTTATTTGTTGGTTATCACTCTTTTCACACCAAAGTATGTTATTATTAGTGTATTTCCGAATAATATTAAATATTGTGTGCATTTGTATTTTTATAAGGAACCACTGAGATTGTTAAAGTGATGTGTGTTATGATGTAGCCAGCATTGTTCACGTTAGAAAGATGACTAAGAAAAACCGGTGTTTTATTCCACACGCCCGTAATATATGAATTACAATATGAGTAGGGATTCTACTCTACAATTTTTGTTTTGTGGTATCTGCATGATGAAAAAACAATTCAAGATAACTTTTTTTATTGATACAAAATTTTGTGTATCACACGTCAGAAAGTAAAATTTAAGCCCAGTCAGCGGAAGCACCCCAGTTGGTTGTGGCTGCCTGTTGGGGCGGATTGGTCCACTGCTCCTGGGCCACTTCAGTAGCCCAATCGTCCGTGGCAACAGGGAAGGCTGGGGCTGCGCCTGCTAATGGAGCAGCAGGGGCTACTGCAGGTGGCTCTGGGGCCCATTCGGCAGGCTCTGCTGTGGTCCAGTCCAGATCCTGAAAAAAAAAAAAGAACAGTATAGTAAATCATTTGACAGTAGCATATTGGCAGTATTTGCACCAAATGTTGAATAAATTTTATTTTGTTCTTTTTAGATTTGAAGTTTAATCGAAAACATTACATAACAGGCCTTTGTAAGAATTTAGATGAGTATAGACAAAAGAAATGTTTCAACAATCATTGAGTCTTTACCTGAGTATCCAGTGGAGCAGGGATCTCAGCTGGCTTAACGACTGCAGCTACAGCTTCTTTGGCAGCTTGTTCCTCCTTCTCTGCTTCTTCAGGTTCACGGTAGAAGAAGAGGTCTACCACTACATCCCACTTGGTGTCACGGGTGATGGTGCCGCGAAGACGCAACACCTAAAAATATTTACAAAAAAAAAAAATGAATATACTTACTTTGATGTAACATGTTGGTGGTGTAACAACAAAATATCAGGTGGAAAAATTATTTGAATATCACGGATAGTCAAAATAAAGGGAACAGATTGTATCATCATATATATATATATATATCTTGTATGTGTTGCAACCACCACTATTAACAGTGATATTTCAACTTTAATAAAAATGAGTTATTACCTCACGAGCCAGAAGCCACCATAATAGACCAATACTGTGTGGGGCCTTGTTGTTGCCTGGTATAGCAATATCAACAAATCTCAAAGGTGAGTCAGTGTTGCAGAGAGCAATGACTGGAATGTTGACATAGGAGGCTTCAGTGATTGGTTGGTGGTCAAAGGCAGGATCAGTGACGATCAGAAGGCGAGGTTCACGAAAAGCTGCCTGGATCTGATTGGTGAATGCACCTAAAAAGATATACGAGATGAGAATTTTATAGGTAAAGCAAATGTAGGGAAATACTTGTCCGAATGATCAGACTCAAAGTATAATCAGGAAGTCAGTGGTTCCTTAGTTAGGTGTCATCAGACTGGTTTAACAACAATGTATCAGTTGCTGACATAAGACAATTTTTAAAATCAAATGACCTTTGGTTGCATTTTGGTAGTAATGTATAATATATTGAATTTGAAGTCACAACACTATATAGAAAAGAAGCAAGATAGAGCAAAATGTGCTTCACAGGTTGTACCCTCACATTACCATTAATATTTTATCTATAAAGTTCAAGGTAATTACTAAGCTTGGCAATGTTTTGATGTCAAATGTCAATTGATTAACACAGGTTACAAAAAAAATGGTAAAAAATCAATCAAACCTGTAATGATTGACAAATTATGAATGTCACCCAAAAACAGTATCTACCAGAACAGAAGAAAATACAGCTAGTGTAGCCAAGCTACAATTTTATCAGTTTTCTCTCTGTACTCTCTAGTGTGAAATTTGGTGCATTATGTTGTTTTAAAAAATTAGTATTGATCACGATCAGAGTGAACTGCTAAAATATCAATCTCTGGTAAAAACAATTTCAGTCTTACAACTAAAACATGCTAAAGAATTTGACGACTTCTCTACATCAAGTAAATCCTCTTACCAGGAGTGAACCTTCCTGCAATGGGTGTAGCACCAGTGTGGGCAGCAAATTTCAGCACAGCACGCTGTCCATAGGGTCTCGAAGAGATAACGAAAACCTCGCTGGAGTGTTCAATAGCGACGATGGCTCGTGCGGCTAGGAGAAGCTTTTCCCATGTTTTCCTGAGATTAATAATGTGCACACCATCAGCACGTCGCTTGTATACGTACTGTTCCATTTGGTAGTCCACGTTTGGGGTACCCAAGTGGGTACCGGCGGCCAACATCTTCGTCACATCCTCTTCTTTAAGGCTGAGAACTTCTAAACCTCCCGACATCTTTACGTTTTTATAGAGTTACGGAAAACCTGTAAAGTAATTAAAATTGAGTTTTTTCTTTATGAAAGAGGGAAGGAAAATAGCGGCAAAAGTTAAAAAAATGATCACATGAGTTAAGACAAGTTTTTCACTTTATGAGCCATTCGGCCCCAAACTACACCTTAATAATATTACCTCATATATTTTGATTAATGAATTTTTCAAAAAAGACCATAAATGATTTTTGATTTGTGAAATATTTACAGATTTTGAGATACGTACGTTTTTAAGATGCCACAGGGAGAACTTGTTGACATAAAAGGAACGTCAAAGTCAAATTGGGTTAAACGTCATGTCAGTAGTCAGTTGTAGATAAATTCTATATTCGATATGTCATTGAAACTGAACTCTGCTTTCTAGGCTGCGTTCACATTTACTCCCGGACAACAACTCTGTTCATTTTACCCCCCGATAAACTGATGTATGTCATTTGTCCGACTCACGCACTAGATATATCAGTTTGCATTGTTTTATTTAGGTACTCAAATACCTATAATTGAAATTTGTCAGTATTGCCTTCTGGTTCTTTTCAAATGAGGTTGAGGACTGTTTGAGAACTTAAAACCTCTTTTGGGACCCCAAAGTCATTTTGAAAATTCATAGATGAGTAATTATTTATAGTCATTTGAGAAAATATGCTTATTCAATCCCCGACGAAAGCGTACTGACTGCCTTGTATTGAACAGGATGATATGAAAAATCATTCCATTTTTAAGAATACGCTGCGTCAAGTATACTCTATTATGCATCATGCAACCGTCAAATCGTTCATATTTCAAAGCCATTGAGAGTTCAACCACATAAATCCTCAAAATGCCCGTATTTCGACAACGCACGTCCGGCACTGCTGGAGACACTAGATAAGCATTCCTTTGAACCGTTTTCATCCATCTAATCTAAATGATTCATGAAATGGAACTCATCGACGAAAAACAAAAATGATGGTGTGTAACAAAATTCTCGGTATATTCGACATGCTGACAAAACAGACTGAAGTTCAATTCTGGACCATATTCACATGTTTTCTTATACCGTAGTATACCATAGGGCACAAATATGAATGTAAAATTGAATTGAACAACCATATCTAGAAATGAACAATTCAATCCTTGTATTGTATTTCAGCGGGAGTTCAGTGACGTTTTCATCTGAAAATAAAACAAATAGAAGTAATGAGAAATGGATATATATATATATCTCGACGCGACGAAGAATCAAGTTGTACAAATCAATAGCCATCTCCATCCATATTTAGCTGTGGCTGTCCAGTTTCAGTTGGCGTGATTGCTACTTTCTATACATACCTTACATACTAATGTGGGTCCCACACGATGCTTCCAGCGTTGTATACAACGTTTACAACGTTCGACACCCCACAATTATCAAGTGTGTGTCTCCTACACGATGGAATGAGCTTTTTTCGGACGTTCGACGCATGGTGGCGCCAACGTCTATTATCGGTGTCAGTGTCGCGCTTGAACCTTTACAACTGAAGGAAAAATTATACAAAATGAACGATGAAACAATTTTTTTGAGCACCGAAAAATAATTTCAGATCTGTCTTCAGCGACCAAAAATTCTGCCAGAAGCCTCAGAAATGTTGAAAAACGAAGTTTGACCGTTTTTTGTTCGTTTTTCGATGATAACTCCGCTGCCAAGGTAGCAGTTTTCAAAAACTGCAGATCTTTTTCGTCATTTTCATAGTAATAACCTAGGGTCAAAATTTCATCAAAATCCTAATAGTACTTTCAGCCTTATCATTTATTTAATCGTTTTCGATAGTTATGAAAAGCCAGTCAATATATTCCCCAATTAGTTTTGCATTGCAACAGGACATTATAATGAAACAACTGTAAGCACTTGATACTTTATAATTTACTAAAATACATATATTTAGACCAGCCATAACTCACCTGCGAAACGTACAAAATATTAGCAATATGAAAAAAGTGTTGTTATGGCAGCCTATATGCTTTGTACGTATACTAATTTAATTCATTCTCCTCAAAAGTTAGTTAAGGAACATACATTATTAGGTATTCAAATCAAAATACTTCCCACATACCACTACTTCACCACAATCACAGCAAACAAGTAAATAATTTTTTTTGTCGCTACTGGTTCTAACCTAAAACCATCAAACACATGACATCTCGAGTGGGAGCGTAACGAACCATGCTTCCTACATTGTAACGTCCTTTGACGCCGGTCAAATTTACCGACAGGAGCCCGAACGCGTGCCATGTGGCGAACGTTGGACACATGTAATCCGTCAGCGCTCTACCACACGATGTGGCGAATGGCCATGTGTCCACGTTGTAAGGTATTCGCTACATTGTGTGGGACCAGCTTAACCCTATCGTATGTGCCTGAGATGTCGATAGTCGATATTTGTGGTCGATACATTTGACAGCTCGATGTTTTTGACAAACATGATCGGGCATAACCTAAAAAGCTAAAAACACCGGGCTCTGTTAAACATAGTAAACATTCAAAGTTAATAAATAAAACATATAAAGCTTTATTTTTATACTGATTTGAAGTATTATCAAGGTGATATGATTAACTTGTTTTTTTCCAACAATGTAACTTTGATCTATGACATAAAGGATTGGATAGTCCTGAGGAAATCATACAGAATTGTGGGGGATATTGCAGGAAGTACAGGTCGTATACCGTCTTTACCCGTGAGAATCCTCCCAGAAGAAGCTCTTCTACTAATAAACAAAGAAATTGCTTCAATGAAAGTCATAGAAATCGACAGAAGCAACTCGGAGGAGTTCAAAAAATTTCAACAGTCCCTATTAGCAGCTCAAGCAGTTGAGTATAAAAAGGCTAGAAAAAAGCAGTTGGAGTCCATTATAGATAAAATTGTTGAAGGGAGGAGGAAATATGATGATTTTAGGTAAAATACAGCTAAACATTGAAACATCTATTGAAATATTAGTTGTAAGCATTGTAATAAAGACCATTTACAGAAATTTGTCATACAGACAAGACACCTTAATATATCTGTTAGTAGTATTTTATTTCTGGTACCAGAAGAATTCAAAAAAATTATGCAAAGTATTATGAGCATATAGTGCACTACAATCTTAGTGTTGATGATTCTAGTAAATAGTCCATGGTTCACCATTCTCTTATATTATCATGTCATCTTAAATACCTCCCATATGATACTAATTTTCAATCATGTGCACAGCTAAATTTCAGGGATGCTGAAGAAATTCTGAATGAAGAACTGGAAAAATCAGCCACCATAACAGACTCCAATATGTTATGGCCAACGTTTCTTACACTGCAGACAGTACTTCCTTTTAAGCTAAAAACTCTTAATTACAAGGACATCTACCTCAACTACACCACTGAATTAAAATGTGCTGTTTTTAGTGATCTATGGAATAGAGGATACTACATAACAGAAGGTGTGAGATTTGGTGGAGATTTTTTAGTATATTTTGGTGATCCAATTTGTTACCACGCAGTTTTCATAGTGAAATGTGTTACTGATAGTGAATCATTTTCATCCAGTGAACTTGTGGCACATGGGAGACTAGGGACTAGTGTTAGGAAGAGATTTGTATTGGCTTCTGTTGTGGATGGAACAGTTTGTTATGTTACTGTTAGCTGGATAGATGCTTAAATATACAGGGTATACAAACATATATGCCAGATGTTTTAAATACCCTCACCTTTGGTATCTTGGGAATGATAGATACAAAATCCGTAAATGGCGGCAGAGCGGCACATTTACGTAACTAAGAAAATGGTGCAAATCTGTTGAGTTGATGATGGGCAAAACTTCATATTGAAATTGCAATGATGTCACCCTGTATGGGCAAAAGCATGTTGTTTTTATTGTGCGAGTCTTTTTGAACTCGCATATCAAATAGTGCTATCAAAAACTGAAAACGATTTTAGAAAAAATATATTTTTTTTGTAAATACACTGTTTAGAAACTTTTTAAGAGCTATCCCATAAGCTCTCTGCTCCATATTAATGGCTTTGCATGACTTTACTTTTCAAAGTTAGCAATAGTGGGGGTCGAATATGACGCATCCGGTATAAGTTTGAAAAGTTTCTATTTGTCAGCAATACTGCTCCTGCATGAAACATTTTTTAGATGCCATAGGGGTCATGCGATACCCTATTTTGAAGTTATATATAAATATAAAATCAGCCAGTAGTCAAAAGGCTATAGTATATCTTTCTGCTTCCCCTGGAATAATTTATGCAAATAAGTAATAAGTCCCTTATGGCCCACATACTCTAGGGTGTTGATGATTAGTTATTGGGTTATAAGGAATTCAATACACAAAGACATTTAACCCTCATTTATTTATATTGTTGGGTTATAAAGTACCGATAAGAAGTTTCAAAATAAGATATCACATGACACCCCACTCAATTCAAAACAATGTTTCAAGATGGTGCCCAGCCGCCATCTTGTAATTTCCAACTCTCTTACATTAAAATAAAGTACTCATGCGCTAATTTGATCACCCCAGATTGACCTGTTCAAAAATAAGTGTAGAGAGGGACCTTCTTGGATAGAACTGTTTATTTCTAGTACGCTTTTTCGCGACTGAAATTATTTCCCGATTGAAAACTTCTTCAATAATTCTTCTTTAATTGCACATTATATTTATATAAAGTTGTTATATGTATAATATTGGTACTAAAATTTTTTTAGCAGGCTATCGGACGTCATCAAGTTCCTAAGTCACTATTATGTATTATTTGTACATAATTTGTCGACTGTAGAATTGCATATAGATAATAGATATAAATAAATCGGTTTTACAATTTTTTACTATACATGTTCAGAGAATTATATTAGTGGTAACTTGTTTTTATGACAATTGCTTTTGTTGGAAACAATAGTATAATAAACATTTTTAATTTATGTTTGACTTTTATTTCATTCATTTCGATTTTATTCTCATTCTTATGCAAACTATTATTTTGCCTTTAAGTCCTTTTTGGAAAAATGAGCTTGATCTGTGAAGTTGTGATGCATCGAGCCGATATACGTTCCATTAGATATCACGGTTTTTGTCGGATATTTACTGTTTCTCACCGTTGTCTGCGTATTTTAGGACTGAAACTGGATTTGGCAGAAGGCACAAGAATTTTTCTAGGAATTCACAATTATTACCATTAGCGATTAATATTTCATTGATTTATATCGGTCTACACAAGAATTTCATTGTGCAATCTGAGATTAAAAGGGATGATGTAGGAGTGAATATTAAATTACAAATCATAGACAGACGACTTAAAAATGCGAAGTTTTTGGGAGTTTTGTATATAATCTAGAAGGATGAAAGTTCAACCCAGTCCAAAAAAGGAGATCCAAGACCTATCCTTACAACTACAGGTCTATAGCTCTGCTTTCTGTTATAAGTAACGTGATGAAGAGGTGTAAAAATCGCGACCTGGTTTCCGGCACCAGCGAACCACGGGGACCCCTAAAAGCTTACGTCACGCAATTATGGGGTAGACTCATCCAGTTTTATGGTGAGCCTCATGTCGTTGCTCTCGATATCACGAAAGCCTTTGATCAGCTATGGCACGCTGCCCTCTTATTCAAACTTCCATCCTATGGCCTCCCAGAGAAGCTTTGCAGATGGTGGTTGACTTGCTCTCTGGCCGCAAGATATCCGTCGTAATTGGCAGGTTCTCCTCTTCATCCCACAACGTCAACCCGGGTGTTCCTCAGGGTTCGGCCTTGGCTTCGACACTGTTCCTTAGATATCAACGACCTCCTTTCCTGTAAGGTCAATCCAATCCTCAGCTTTGCTGATGACAGCACTCTTCATGCAGGAATTCAGAGCGATAAGTCTGTCTCTGCTGGTGAGCTGGAAAAAAAGACGAGAGTCCTGGATGTTATCACTGCTTGGGGACGCAACAAATCTCGTCAATAGCGGCAATTTGCTTAGGGTTAAGAAGTAATTTTCTCCGCATTACCTCTTCACTCTGTACAAGGCCCAGATAAGACCTAGCCACGAAAATTGCTCACACGTTTGTGGTGTTGCCGGCCCGACTGCATTATTTATGTTCTTTGCTGTAGAGAGGAGGGCTGTATGATTGATTGATGACTCTTCGCACCGGCGGGCCATGGCCGATACAGCTCTCTTCTACCGTTACATCAACGCGCAACAGTGTCGAATTTTGTACATCCAGAACGAGATTGTGGAAAAACCTACAATAGGAAGCTTTTTCTAGTTCTACTAAACTTAGGCAGTTCAAAAATCGGATTACACTTTTTCTGCGATCCTCATAGGCTGCTTCGGTGTAAAAAAGGTGTGTACCTACGAAGAAACATGCTAAATACTTGTATACATGTATGGATGGCAAATTTCCAGTACCGTGAAACCAAACAATCTGATATTTTAATTGTAATCTGGGCAAGAGCAGATTCAAGAGGGCACGGAGAATCGGGAAAACGTGCCCCCTCTTAAAAGATTTTTCATGGGATAATACGATTTTAACGTGTTATGCCCAGACAACAGTCCCACCAGCAACCTTGGGTTGGCTCTATTCAACGATAAGCAAAAACGCCCATCCTTAGCGCAGGGCCTTAGGATAAGTTCCCATGCCTGATGGAGATATCTGGAGATGCTTCTCTATTTCTAAGAGTGTTGTCTTGCAATCCAATTCTCTATTTTCCTCCTAACTCTTTGCGCGGGCACTCCTAAAGCTGGCTCAGGTCCAACTAGCTTGCTGGCCGATCCTGTTTTCACCAGAGCGTCTGCCGTATCATTGCCGATGCATCGCTGCTAAAGGATCCAGATTATTATTCTTCTCCTAGGCCGTCCCCCTCCAGAATGCGGGATACACAAGCCAGAATCGCAAATATTTCCACCTGGAAAATAGTGATGTATCCGCCAAGAGGCAGAGATAGTCTAGTTCTAGGCCCAAAGATTCCGGAGCCAGAGCCCTCTTCAGTGACCGAGCCATCCGTGTACCAGACCTGCCCACTCACTCCGGAGATCCTCCGCCCTCGTTGGATACTCCACGGTTGAAGCGATATTTAGGGTGATCAGATCACCCCTGCTCAAGACATGATATTCCCTTTGCAGTTCACTCAGGCAGCTGTGTGACCCGTGACAGAATTCAAGATGCCCAGCTGCAATGACTCCAGGTTCGATGTGCGACTACTCTCGCTTCTCCGCGGATCGCTAGATCCAACGGTGGGAGATCCAGCAGAGCTTCCATTGCACTCAATGGCGTTGTCCGCACTGCGCTTGTAATACTAATAGAGGCCAAACACTGAATTTAGTCTAGTCCTAAAGAATGCCGGCAAGACAAGCCCGCCAAGCCTTTTTCTCTCAGTGAATAGGATCAAATTGGTCTTTGCAGCGGTGACAGAGACTGCTCTACAAAAACGACCCCTAACTGCTATGCTTAAGTCATCAGCATAGGCTTGCACATAAACACCCGCACTACTGAGCCTAACGAGGAGTTCGTTCACCACGAGGCACCACAGCAGGGGTGACAGGACCCCGCCCTGCACACAGCCCCGAGCAACGCTGTCGCTGCAGCATACGTCCTTCAGCATAGGATAGAACCTAATCTACTAGGACTGATCCAACCCCGTGCCTAGCCAAAGACCACAAGTGCCACTTCTCACTGATGTAGTCTTCTCTAGCCTACCGACCAGATTATGTAAGGTCATATCAGTCGGTTTCCCAGTTTGGTATGCAAACTGATCGGAATGAACGACTCACCTTTCGAGCGGGCCATCCCTCACAAATCTGTCAACTAACCTTTCCATGGCTTAAGCACAAAATGGTGACTTTCTCCCTTGCCATGCGCCAGTCCTCACTTGAGCTTGCTTTAGTATCTTTACATAGGATTCTGTGCATCCTAGCTGCACCCAGAGTGTCATTAATGGACTGAGTGAAGTTCCTCCAGGATTCTCTGAAGGCCCTTCTAATCTCCTTTTGTATTCCTGCAACGCCTTCTTGTACTCTTCACATTGGGGAGAGCATCTCCCGAGCCTAACTTCACCACAGCTGTGCACAGTTCGTTTCCTATCCTCTAACCCGTCGACCAGAATGTTACTTTGCCATTATCTTGAACTTTGCGTAACGGACGGTTTTCCTCATATAAAGGTGTCAGAGAGGTGTTCAGAGACTTCACGACCGCTTCTATATCAGAGCCCCATTCAGCCCCACACAGGCTGTATGGAGACCCTCGAAGCTTACTATCAAGGTCCACCCTAAAGGATTCCCAATTAGTATGCCTAGGATTTCGAGCATATTTATCTGGAATCTCTCCATCAGTCTTAAACAGTATATAACATACCTGTGATCTGATAGAGGGTGTTAGATAAACAGTCCAGTCCCTAATTTCCTGAGCTAACTTAAGCATATCCAGTGTTATGTCGATAACCTCTTCTCTGACAGTGTTACTGAAAGTAGGCGTATTATCGACATTCAAAACCTCAAAGTTCGATAATCCTAGGAAATCCATGAAGTCTGTTGGTGTTGGAGCTGCCCTACATAACATGGTGAGTATTGCTGTCGCACCCAATCACGAGGTCGTCCAGAATCCCTACAACATGCAACAAGGTGGTTCCCTTGAATCTTAAGGAAGGTATGCTGGACATACGACCAGGTCCCTGTCAGCGCCTCCCTTCTTATATCTAATTCTAACTGTAACTAAGTCTCTGAAGGTAAATTCTTTAAGTTGCCATTACGCAAGCTTAGAGCTTAGTGTCCGGGGTATCGCTAAAAAGCGTATAGCCCGGTAAACTGAGTCCGTTTACTGAACCGTTTCTCATGCAGGCTTCCTGGATGAGAAACGGCCTCGCGGGATCTCCTGTGTGAGAGCCCTCGAAGCCTCTATGCAGTACTGTACGTTAATTTGAATAAAGAGACCTACCAAAGGTGTTGAGGGGCCCCTCCTGCACCTTTCCGGTGGCTGGTATGTATGCTCTATTCGGGCGTACGCCGCCGCCGCCACAGTCTTCCCTGTCGCAGCCGCCCTCATCCCCGCTTCCACGGGGGAGTTCTCGGACTTCGTTTAATATCCCTCGTCCGAGTCGCTGTCACTGCCCTCTAGGGAACGTTCAATCGCCTAGCCTTACAGGATGTTTCCCGTGGATACCCCGCTAGGACCCGCCATCTTCCTGTCCGTAACAACCGGAGGTACCAGTGAGAGCTGCCCTGGCTGACCTGTCCCCTGTGAAAGGACCTGGCCTACCGCCACAGCTCCCGTCGGTTCGGGCTGGTCAGACCTCGGGTTAGGAGCCAGACCTGGTCCGGCAGGTGTCGCCCCGATGACTGACTTTTCTTTCTTGCTCAGGAGTGTAAACACCTCCGCATTACAGCCTGTTGCCGTTACTATCAATGATCTTTCAGCGTATGAAATCCACTGAGAGAACAATTCGGACCCCTTTGGGTTCCTTCTTCTTCTCCAGTAGCCTCCACGTACTGGGAAAGGTTCCAGGATTGTGTCTCATTTCCCAGGTTGGGATCCTTGCTATCACGGTGCCGCTTTCCGTCACCAGGCCGCTTTGGGGTCTCCGATGACACACCGGACCGACCTTCCGTGCCCCCCGTCATCCACACTTTTCTTCGCTTCTGCGCCCTTTACTTTTCGGAACCTGGCCGAGATATCTTTTTAATTTTTAGAGAGCCCACCCTTTTAGTGAGCTCTCTAGCTAGGTTTCTGACAGATTCCTCTGTCAGAGTACGGTCGGGGTCCTCTGGTGAGGGGCCGCCCGGATGTTCGGGGTGATTGTTCCCACAAGTATTGGGGAAATGATGGTCGACGTCCGCGGTGCCCCTGCACGGACGCAAGTCTGAATACTCTGGTAGGTCGTCCGGTGTCCCAGAGGTTTCGTATATGACGATGCATCCCCACCGCCACGCACCTCTCGGTACGGACCCACCGAAAAAACGGCTCCCCTTTGCCGGCCCATACACGGTTCAGCGTCAAAGGCCGCCCCGCAGAACGAACTCGAAGACGTACGGGTTGGATTTTTGTAGGGTCCTGTTTTTCATTCAACATTATTTGTATACAGGTTGTCCCAGAAAAGTGCTATCGAATAAAGTTGCATTTTTCTTAAAACTCATGTGTATCCGAGTTCGAACCAGTTAGCATTTAGGCACCTATGCAATCTGGTATCGGCAGTAAATATGATAGATGACACACAAAGTTTTTGACTAACGTAATAAAACTAACATTGAGAAACTATATATTTTTCAAATCAGAAAAAAATTGACCATCATTTTCACTAAACATATACATAAGAAACTCCGTATTAGACCCTATAATTTTTATATACAACCTTTTCTTCTACGTCATATAAAAAAGTTAAGAGGGAGAGGCGAGTTAATTTATAGCCGGCCACCCCGTACGGAAGCATTCACCATAATTGAAATTATTCGAAAAATGGTGAATGCACATACGTTGTATAAATTCAAATAACCTTCTGCGGCATACTTACTGGTGTACTGGCCTTCTCGGATGACGACCAATTCATAGTCAATTTACTTGACTCCTTATAGTATTCTAATGCTACCACGATAATTACTTGTTGTCTATGTTTTCGGCTTCTTACCAGCAATCAAATCACAGCCAACAAAATAGCTCAGCTGGTAGGAAGAGCGGGTATAATCACACGCACTTTGTGGAAACGTTCGACTTGCGATGTGAGGTTTTGTATCAAGCACAAAAGAGGTTGTTTTGCTGAGTTCCATTAAATAATGTGGTGTTTTAGCTGCTCACTCATTTGAAGCTAACAATGCTTTAATAATTCATTTTTCGCTCGGTGTGATTTAAGTATAGGTATAGTTCTAAGAACCTTAGTTCCTGAAAAGAGCATATCCTTCAGGATAACAATCATACATATCCAATATGTAATAACGAATATTACAGCAGGAGTCTATATTCCATGACAGGCTTAATGATGTTTCCTGTCCTAATGTTGTCTGATTTGGCAAATTGGGAGATATTACAGTTAGAATCCTTCCACTAGGCAGGCATCGTCAAGTCACCGTTGCCATTTTTACCTATGATGACCTGCTGTGTAATGCTGGTGATATTCATTACTACTAATTTTGTATATCTATACTAAGTGACATATAAATCCGAACACCCAGTTTAAATGGTTTTATTTTAATAAAATTTTGTATAAGTACTTAATGAAGCATAATATGTAAATGATAAAAATTTCAAAATGATTGCACTGCTTTAAAGCCCTTTGACCTATAATAATGTGTGGATGCACCCTGATGTGCTACGCATTCTCCAACGCGCCTAGGCATGCTTCTGATCAGGTGGTCAATGTCCTCCTGTGGTATCTCATTCCAGGCAACCACCAACTCCTCTCGAAGTGCTTCTAGAGTCTGAGGAGGACGTTGCAAATTGAGCAATCTCCTACCCATCATATCCCACACGTGCTCAATTGAGGATAAGTCGGGAGATCTTGGTGGCCATGGTAACAATGTGACATCATTATGTTGAAAGAAGTCTATTGTGACTCTTGCAACATGTGGTCGGGCATTATCTTGTTGGAAAGTTGGATCTGCCAGGGTGTCAAGATAAGGTAAAAGATGGGGTTCTAGAACTTCGTGGATATAACGCTGCGCGTTCATGTTACCTCTGATGAAGATTAAATGTGACCTGGAACCATAAGCTATAGTACCCCAAACCATAACTACAACAGTGTGATGATCATGTCTTTCAACAAAAAACTGTGGATTCCTCCTTTCACCACGTCGCCTTCTAACCCTGGCACGACCATCGTGCATGCCTAAACAAAATCGAGACTCGTCACTAAAGACAATACTGTTCCATTCCTGATCCCAGAGTGACCGTTGTCTGCCCACTCAAGGCGATTACGACGGTGTTCTCGAGTTAAAGGGAGGATTCAGTGTGGCCGGTATGAAAACAAGCCAAAACTTCTCATTCGTCGGTAAACACTTCGCATGCCAATAGGGCTTTCGTGTTCTGCAAACCATTCATTTGCAATGGACCTGGTAGTGGAGAAACGCTCCCTTAAGGCCAATAATCTTAGGCGGCGATCTTCACGGTCTGTTGTTCTACGGCGGCGTCCAGTGCTCCTTGCTCTTTGCGTACGGCCTTCTCGAAGCCATGCCAGACAACACCTAACCACAGTGTCTACACTTCTTTGCACTCTAACTGCAATTGCCCGAAAAGAAAGTCCAGCTTCCCGAAGTCGCACTATACGGCCCTTATCAAACTCACTAAGTTGACGAAATCGTACAAGTCTCCGTACTCTAGGCATCGTAACCGATCGTAAAGGATGTCAAGAACCAAAATCCGCCAACGTTGATTCTTTACTGCGGCTGAAATATTCATTTTTAGAGCGTTAGTGAATTAAAAAAAAAACAGTATAAAAACCGGAATGTCCAACTGATAAGGCTGAAAATTTTTCCACTTGTTATTTACTGTAAGATAAATACATTCACCAACTTTTATTAAAATAAAACCATTTAAACT
Source organism: Acanthoscelides obtectus (assembly GCA_963669975.1). Classification (NCBI taxonomy): domain Eukaryota; kingdom Metazoa; phylum Arthropoda; class Insecta; order Coleoptera; family Chrysomelidae; genus Acanthoscelides; species Acanthoscelides obtectus. Next base: position 27,274,182 of record CAVLJG010000008.1, on the reverse strand, counting down.
GGGTGTTCGGATTCATATGTCACTTAGTATATATGAACTGTTTATCAGGGCATTGAGGTTTTTGTACAATCTACATAGTGAGACGGTAAGATGGCGAAAAATATTTGTACTTAGAGGCGTAGCTACCACCGCATCAGCCGAATCAAGGATACAAGAACCCAGCTTAAAAATGCGTAAAGTGTTTTTCACAATCTCATGAAAGTTTTTGGGCTACGCTAAATAAAAAATTCTCAAACGCTAAACTTTAGGTTCTACGGCTAGGTGACAGTAGCATGCTTTGCTTTGTTATCCTTCTAGATTAAAACTGTAACAGCTGAAAGAAGCTTTTCGAAATTAAAAGTAATTAAGGTCTTAGGACTTCTATGAGGCAACTTTGATCAAGTTTTCAGAGGCTGAAAATTTTGAAACACTAAAATCGTGTTCTGATATGGATCAATAGAACATTTTTGTGAAAAAATAGTGGCAAGTAGATTGACACCGTACTTCCCACGTATTTACATTTGCCTACTTTCAAATTTCTCATAAGTCAAGATAGGCCTTGATAAAGAAACGAAATGTTTGAGCTCTATAATGTTTTTGAATATGCCCTAACTGATGTCTGATTCCCTTAAAAATGCCCAGAAAGTTGTATAGCGATCTGAAAGCTATTTTAATTTTTACACAGCTGCCATTTAAAACGATTTCCAAAGTGAAGTAGCACCACCTTCTCTGACCCCACATTGATTTACGTGTTGTAGATACCACAAAACAAAAAAACATTTATTTGAAATTTCTAAAACCTTCGCATTCACAGTGCTCTCCCTCTCCGTCTCGAAAAACTCTGACACCGCTTGATCTTCAAAAAAGCTTTGAGGGTACGTAGAATTTTATAGAAAGTTATGACTTCCTGTGGGATTCGCCGCAGTTGAGTGGAACCCCCCAACAGATTTTGATGTGGGGCCCCTGCGCCACTGTAGATAGATAATACAGCTTCTTCTCAACATATAATGCCACTGACGCGACGTGTTAACGAATAGTTTTGTTTACTTGTCGTTTCCAATCTTCTTCGATCTGACTCGTTTGCGGTCTCTACATGTAAAACTGCTGTATCCGCGAAACAGCGGATTCCATTTATTCCACTGGAAGAATAGTTGCTATGCAACACAGAGAAATGGAGAATCCAACCGTTACTACGGATGTTTTAGACTTGCGTTATTCAAACTCATTCACACAAGTATAATCCGGATAAATGAAAAAATTTGGCATTTTTAAACGGATGAAACCGTCGTGACACTACGCTAGCTAAGGTCAATATATATGCAAATAACTTCTTTTGAAAACGATTCAATTCGTCTTTGAAACTAAATATATCACACGTTGTACACAGTTTTCCATGGCCTGTAACCTATGTAGCTCTGTAAAGCGCATATCACGGAATCAAGAACGATCGGCAATAAGCTTTCGCGCCGAGAGCAAGCAACGAGTAACCGCAGGCACAGGCCAAAGTGTTAAAACCCTGTCACAGTCGACTAATAAAATCCTAACCCGCAGACTGTCCACTAATGATTTTTTAAAGCCCGGCGAGCCCACCACGCAGCCGACTCGTATAGTCATGCCATCCAGCCTGAACCGTGCCACCACACCACCAACAACTTTTGCGGTGATAATCTGGTTTCCTACATAAACGTAAACGAACGGCTTTATGGATACGACTGATAACTCTTGACAAACCGATCCTTAAACTCGTTGGCCACAAAAATTTTGGTCGGTTTTAGAAGTACCTATCTGGTGAAAAAAGTCTACTTGTGGAATCACGGATTGATGGTATTATTCTTTCTGGTGACACTACCAGTGCTACATTGTCACTGCGTGTAAGATGTTTCGTGCAAATAAATATCTAAGGAACGATTGATTGAAAGCTGAACTTCTGTTTCTCTTAGTTTTTCGTAAATTCGCCATATAAATTGTTTTTCATCTTGGGCTTCCCAGTCTGATAAACCTTGTTGTGTTGTCGAATTCAGTTTTGGGTATCTCTTGAGTAATGATGGTAGGTCTGGCCAAAACTTGATATGGTCATTAGCATGATGTTCGTAGACAAACTGGAGTAATTGGGAAAGGCAGTTATAGCTCTGACTATTCAAAGCTTCACCCCTCACTCTTCCCACAAACGGATGGGATACACCCCTGTTAGAAATTGCGCACCAGACAAGGATTTTATCTACAAATTTCGCTTTATGTTTGTATCTAAAATTATCTGGGCATTCCTCTACCTTGATCTTATAAAATCCGTCGTTACCCTTCATTTCAGAACTACTCAAAGTGAGATACTTTTCGTCATCTAAAATACTTAATGATTTTTCCATTAGCAAATCGTATCCGCCTGAGTGGACTACAGCATCTTGGTATACGTAGGAGTTGCGCTTGAGAGTATTTGGTTCAATTAAGCTTCCTTCGATATTCAGGGCCATTCCTCCTCAATTCCAACGATATCGTACTCTTAGAAGATCTGTATCGACGAGTCAGTATCCTTGTTGACATTCCAACTTGATTTTCTGCTCTTCTCACCAATCTCTCTGGCCTCTGTGCGGTGAATGCACGTGGTCTTCCACTTTTATGGGAGATTCAGACATGGTATTCCCTGATCGCACCCCTCTATTGTTCGATAAATGGTTCTGCGTAAAATGTTTTCATTCTGGAATAATCGACAGATTTCAGCTTTGGGTACCCCCAACCAACTGTAGATACTTTTTCTTATTTCTAATTTATACGACATCTTAAAGCGATAACATCAAAATGAATAAATGTCAACTGACAGTAAAGTAAGTAAACAAACTTTTGTTTCCAAAGGCAACTTGATATTATTTTGTGTGTGTTAAAATTAAAGTCAATGAATTTTGTGCCAAAACTTTTAGGACATACGTTACGACTTGTATAATATAAAATCATAGATGCTATACATACAGATGTGAAACTCATCGAGAAACATACGAATGCGCTCTTGAAAATCGTTGTCAAGCAAACAAAAGAAAATAGCTCCGATCGAAGATATCGTGCGTATGTCTGAGCCCCTAAAAGATTTTGAAGAGCGGGGGAGGCAAATTTTCCCTGGGGTGGCGAAATCTCAAAGATCAAAAAGTTTTTGTATGATTTACAAAAAAGTGCTTTCTCATATAACGTACGTGTTACATTAAGTAATACCTACTTACTTTTCCTGATGACCATTTGAACCAGTTGCTTTCAAATGTCTCAAACTAGCAACTGTAACTGACCACTATGCTGCAATGCTTTTTGTATTCTGTAACTATTTTAACTGTTATTGGTAGCCTAAAGATCCTATCCAACTCACTTTTTGATATATACAGGGTTTGTCCGGAAAGTAATAGGACTGAGTCGGTTTAAACAAAATTATTGAGCCAATCGTTACAATTCTTTAAAAACTTTCAAAATAGGCTCCTTCTGCGTCGATGCAGCGCTGCCAGCGCGATTTCCAAGCATTGAAGGCGTCACGGAAGGCATTCTCCGGAATAGCCTTGAGAGCCGTGGCGCAAGCTGCGGATCCCCTCTGTCGTCTCAAAATGCTTGCCTTTCATCGGCCTTTTCAGGCGAGGAAACAAAAAAAAGTCCGGGGGGGCACATCTGGGCTGTAGGGCGGCTGCGGAAGCGTTGGGATGCCGGCCTTGGTCAGGTAGCTGTTCACAAGAAAGGCGGTGTGAGCCGGGGCGTTGTCGTGGTGCAACTTTTCCCAGTTTTCATTCTTTCTCACCCCTTTTGTTCAAAAATCAGATTTTTTCGAGCAAGCCGTGTAACATAGGTAAGCTAGGCATTCTTACCGAGAGTGCTGCGAAATGGTGTAGGTAAACACGCGGATTTCTGCACGCGCACCTCTCCACCATTCAGGATTAGCAACATAATTTTAGCATCGAGATACAACAGTCTGTACCATTTTACCTATTAAAAAAATGGCAGGCTTGGCCGTAGAGGGGAGCGCGCGTTCCCTCTCATCTACATCCGCCGTTGCGTTCTGGTTGTACTATTTTTGAGGCTTTTGTTGTACATGATCAATCAGGGCCAAATACGCACTGTGATTCGGACCCCGGTACTCACGGGAGCTCCCGAATGCACGTTATAGAGCCCCAGATCTTACAAAGTCTATGTTCACATTTTGCTCCAGTACGCATTCTCCCTCTCAACCCCCTCCTCCCTCCTTCAACCGCCCACTCTTCAACCAATCACCTATCAGTAGCGGGAACCCAGAACAAGCTATGTGATTCAGGTTAGTCGGCCGCCAGCGATCTAAACGCTTAATTATTTGACACGGTCACCACTATATGAAGTATCAAATAGTTATCAAACTATCCAAATTTTGTTTATTTATAAAGTGTCATTTAAAACATTTAAGAAAATTCGATTTAGGCACCTGTCCTCCATCGAGGAGAAACTTACGACAGTCTGCAATTTGATTTATGTTTTATATGAATTCGAGATATTGTTACCTTGTTCTATACCTTATGCCGGAGCTCCCCATAGCGCTAAGCTGGAAACTATTCGTTGTCCAAGTATGAATTTTATTTTTCTAATCCAAAACAGTTTTTATATCTTATCACTCAGTTGCTGAGTTTCCAATTTGGTACAGATCTGGCACCTGAGCTTCAAGCTATATTTAACAACAAAATAAATACAAAAATTATGATATTCAAACGGATATACCACCAATTCACAGGTCCGTTCGTCAGTCGCCCTCCTGAGCAGGTGTTTTAGAAAGGAGGATCCGATTTGTTACATAATAAGGCTCGAGAAGGTGAAGGTCTCCTTCTGGGACCGAGCTTTAGGAAGTGCCTGTTAAGGATCGTAGATACATACGAAGAAATAAATTACATCTCTTAGGATACCTAATCTTGTATCACCGTCGGGAATCTATGTTGAATGAATGATGCGCTGGCTCCTTATGGTGGCCGATATGCCTCTAATTTCATGTTTCAGTCATACCTATGTTCTTCGACTTTTCATGAGGCCATCACGATTCAGATCTTCTAAAACCTCCATCGAAGAATTTACATTCAAGCGATACCTAATCAGCTTGAAGCTGGGAACGAGGTAAGGGTAAAAATGTGCTTTCTTCGCAGTTAAAATATGCAGTCTGAACGTTTCTCTGCCTGAGCATGAGGTCTGGGGCTGCTATTGGCTTTTTTAAGGCTGGCGCTGAATCATTTAGCACCGCAGTACCTTACGACGGTGCAATACATTGAAATTGCGATGGCGTCAGGCAACAAACAGCAATTTCCCAAAAAATTCCGAAGTATCCTTCCACAACCAACATTGTTATCACCAGCAAAACCAACGGGCAAGCCGAAAGCATGTTCGGTTACGCCCCAGACCCCGCCTTTTTCCGGAAGACGTACACCTTATGCCACCGCGGAATAGGAATCAAGACGGCCACAACCAGCCTCCTACAATCCGCGACGGCGCGGTTTTCGTTTGTTTCGCCGCCGCGGCCTGCTAGATCGCGGCTCAGTCTATGGAAACTCGCGGTGAGGTATGAATAAAACGACATCGCGGTAGGTCTGGAACCGAACAAATCGCGGTCGCGGCGTGCTGTGGAAAAACAAGAGAAAAGCGCATGTCACCGGAACGACCGCGTGTCACCGGGTTTTGGCGCGAATCGCTTTTTTGCTGGACGATGTTTTTTTGTTTGTGTGAAAAAGTGGGAATTACGCTGCGCAACTAGTGTGTTACGTAAATCGGGGAATGATTCATCAATGGAACAACATGTGAAAGCTTGGCGGAGCGATTCAACAGATATCGGAAAGGTTTGGAATATTTCTTTTTTCAGTAGTTCTTAGAGAATATGCTCAGTCAGAGTTGTAGGCGTTATGAATCACTTGATTCCTCACATGGCATAGGTTTTTTGTGAACGCTACTGAACACTCTACAGAACTTTAGCCGTGCGCAAAATGTTTTGGAGACTCATCGGCACCAAGATGATTGATAAAATACCTTCTGTAATCTTTTTATGAACATTATAACATACTGAGATAAAGAAAAAACCTGGAAGCTATTCCGGCTTTACCCTATGGGGTACCGAGTCCATGCTCCATCAAGCCAAATGCCCAAAAATCAAACGAAAGAAAATGAAATGTTTGAGTACCCCACTCCGAAATGGCAAAGTAGGACCCAGGATTTGGCTCTGGGCTGGTGCCCCCCTTCAGCCGCAGGCACCAAGCTTCCTGAGTGCCCAGTAGCCCGTACCCAGGAGAAGACGGCCTTTATTCTGAGAAAAGAATTAATTGACCAATGAAAATTTTAATTGGGCAAATGAAAAAAGTTAATTAACGATGTGACAGCTAACAAGTCTGCAAACTCCGATTTCTAAAACAGTTAACTTGAATCTAAAAAAAACTAGTTTAATTAAACCAAAATGTAATCGTTTGATTAAATTTATTAAACCGTTCACTTAAATTGAGTACACTAATTTATTTAAAATTAAAATGAGTTTACCTGGCCCAAGTAATATAATTTAATTATGTTTAATGAATTTGCTTAAATAGTTGAGGTAAAAGTATTTGCCTAGATTTAATGACTTATTTTATTTAGGTTCAAGAGGATATTTGAATAATATTTGGAATTTAAAAGAACAAATTGCATTATATTATAGCTGCTCTGAAAAATCTTAGTTATCAAAAAAGTTTGAAAACTTGATATTTTTAGTTGATGTTTTCGAATCCGAGTTATAACTTCCAAATTTTATAACAAAATAAGATATTTTTATTTTAATTGATATGAGATCAAGTTTTACCAATTATTTTTATTTTTTATATTACCATTGACTAGAAGCAATTCTTTGTTTTAAATTCAGAAGGTAGAGAAAGGGATATCTGAAACTGAATCAGGCCACTTGATTATGTGTACAAGAATTGTAATTTTATTCCTAATATTATTATTGTATATTATTATTACAACGCATTTACATATTTAAATAAATTCAACATCACTTTAAGCAAACTATAGGTCAAGCTCAAGCATATGTTTGGTATAAATGAAATTCATTGACCTAAATACGGTGTCATAAATAACATTTCAAAGTTCTTGTCATTCCGTCACCTCAGCAGTGACTTTCCTATACATAGTGTTTCATTGCGAGCAAGAAATATTCTAACTATAATTGGCCCACTTCACAGCTACTACACCAACAATGGCAACATTCGAACATGAAGCTCCTCGCAAAAATCACAAATGAAACTGAGGAGTTCGAAGCACATCACCGGCACTTCGTCTGTTGCGTACTCAGGATCATTCATCATGAAGGGTCGAGTCCTACCGAGTCCGTTATTCTGATAAACTCTTTAACTGTTAACTGTTTCTGTCAAAATGTTTAATTGTTTTAAATGTACCTTTTCTATATAAATTACCTAAACTAATTAAACAGTTCATTGAAACAGGTACATGGTTTGCTATTTTCAAGCGAATAAGTTTAATATCATGTTGCTTTTAATCAAACTGTTTCCGGGAAATTCAGTTTAATCGAACCGAATAATTTAGTTGCTTAGAATAATTAAAAAATTAATTACGGCTAGTGAACATTTTCTAGAACAACTGTTTAATTGGGCACGTTTTCTCAGTGTACCTATCGTACAACTCCAAAGGTCTCCACCCTCTTTGTTAGAATACATTTCATTTTCGTACGTTTCTAAGTAATCTGAACATGTAAGTAATTTTGAATGCGTTTGCACCTTATCTTGAGTCTTATGTTCTTAAAATTCCAAACAGTAGGCATGGGCACTCGCAGGAATTTTTCTTAGGGGCATTCAAATCCTAAAAATCCCCAAAATTGTACACAAAATCGTACTGAATATACAAATATTAAGGTCCAATCGGATTCGACTGCGGATGAATGGACTCCAGGCGAGAGCGAAATGCAATGACCAACTTTGAAGTTGCTGTGTGCCCATAGGGTAAAGACAGAATGGCGAATAGTTATGAAGATTTGTACGTTTAGTCCGTGTCAATGTGCAAGACCGGAGGGCTTCACGAGAAAAATCAGCATCTTACCGCTCCTCCCAAATAAGTATATTTGGGAAAAAATGTCATACAAAACAATGAAGATCAATAAAAATGTAACAATACATATCAATGAACTATTGATACCATTATGGACGCAAGAGCAGGTTCGTACATCCCAAGTACTCAGCTACACTAAATTAATTTGTTAACAACAATTTCTTAACTTTTAAATGAAATAAAATTAGTAATTTCTTGAATTTCAATTGGTAATTTGTTAAATAATATGACGGTAGTCTGAACTATTTTCAAATTTTATCTCTTGTGTTATACTCGTGATAAACATTGATGTTTGGAAATAAACTATTATATATCTTGACTCAGGTTACGCATTTCAAAATGTATGTACCTACAATCCCTTGACTTGAACATTTTTCAGCAGCAAAACATAATGTTATGATTATTTTTTGGGTCATAAATACTCTCTCAATTTTACATGATTTTCTCCATACCTCAATATTGTAAGATATGTGGCCAGTGCATAATATACCGGGTGTTTCCAAAGTTGAGTAATTTATTTTAACTGCTTGTAGGACTCGTCAAAAGGAGTTGATATAAGTACCAAAAATCACCTGTATAAAAGTTGCGTAATCAAAGACATAGTAAAAGATTGAAAATTTTATAAAATAAGAATGGTATTACACAGATTTTTTGATATTGTCAACCACTGACGTGTAAAATCTTGACGTTTTTTGTTTACTACTCGTATCATTTATCAAAATTTGGCAGTATGTCTTTTAATAGTGGATATACTTTCATTTGTCTGATTAGATTGTGCGAAAAATTGGCCCGTGGTAACGGAAACAATGAACTAGTGGACATAATACTATCATACGGAGAGTGCCAACAAAATGCAGCCGCAGCATGCAGGTTGTACGCGGAAAGGTTCCCTTGAGGAAATCATCCGGTCCCACGGATGTTTGAAAACAAAAACACACGAAAGTATCACTTTTTATTTCAATAAGTACTCAAAATGTTGCTCGTTATTGGCCAAACAATGATATAGGCGATGTTCAAATTCCTGACGGACATTTTCAAAAACATGTTGTGGAATATCATAGCAACTTTCGATGATGCGTTGACGAAGTTCATCCAAACTTTCAGGTTGGGGAGTAAACACGATAGATTTCAAATGGCACCATAGAAAAAAGTTTAATGGAGTCAAATCAGGAGATCTAGCATGCCATTCTAAAGGCCCTCTTTGCCCTATCCATTTATCTGGAAACTCGTCGTCTAGCCATTGCCGAACCGGAAGAACATAGTGAGGAGGAGCGCAGTCTTGCTGAAAATATATTTCAGCCTTATCAAGCGTTTCCATCCTCTTTGATTTGGTTTTCAATGGTTTCAGTTATAAGCGGATTGATGGTATTTTCCAAATTTCCATTAATAAACAATGGCTCAATCACTTTGTTTCCTAAAATGCCTGCCCTTACATTAATTTTTAGGGGTACTGGGCATGCCCTTCTACAAAAACATAAGGCTGTTCATTGCTCCAACACCTGCAGTTATGCTTATTAACAAATCCATTTAGATAAAATGTGCATTCATCACTGAAGCAGATATCCTTTACATAAATGGTATTATCATTTATCGCTGGAGTTATTTGTTCACAAAACTCCGATAGTTTGAGTATATTTAGTAACAAGGTCCAAAACATACCAATGCGAAATTATCTTCCCGGATGTCTGGCGTTAAACGTGACGACAGTTTGCCGAGCACATTGATTTTGGGTACCATAAATTAGAATCATTTCGGCTAGTATTTAAACCATTTTTCAAGTAAAATCTGAATCAATAAATTAATTTTCACTATCCCAAGATTGTCACAAAGGTAACTGATAGAAAATTAAATTCCTTCTTTGACTTATCAACAAATAACTAAACAGGTAGGTATAACAATAAATACTGTACACCCAGGATATCTGTGTTGATGAAAAGAATGCGAAAAAAAAAATCGGGTTGTAATTTTGTTGTTGCCACGTCTAACCTTCCGAATTGGTGTTTATGTTGGTAGTTTCCGTTTTAAATTATAAACGAATTCTAGATTTGGCAAACCCTAACGGGCAAAATTTTGAACGCTTATTGAAATAAAAAGTGATATTTTCGTGTTTTTGTTTTCTGTCTGACCAAATTAAGATGAATACACATTTTTCTAATTTTCTTGAAATCCAATCGACTGATTTGAAAAAATTAAACGTTAAAATAAAGGACTTCGGAAGACCTTTCAATCAAGCTCTTACTCGATACCCCTTGTCATTTAAAATTTTCAAAGGAATGACCATGGGGGACGAAGATGAAAGGGGGTGAAGTAGTTTCTGGTTAAAAAGTTGTTCTCCTTAACAAATCTTTTGACGTGTCTCGGAGTTTTTTCTTTTATTCAGTGGTTTCGGATAAGTCCGGGGTGAGAAGTTTTCAAATGAACACCCTGTATAACAAATTTTCAGACTTGAACGTCTAGGAGGGCGCGCGCCCCTCGTCTCTTCTATGTTAAATCCGCCACAGGAAGATTTTTGAACGTTTTTCGGAATACAAGTAGTAGGCTGAATTGGGAACAACGTATTGCACTCCAAAGGTGTACTCCTGGCGTGATAATTGCCACACCGTTATTACCATTCGATTTTGTTGTTCACAAAAGCCTTGCTTATGGACGTTACTAAAGGTAATTTACCTGGATTCATTTTGTTTAGCTATTATAAAGAGTACACTACGTACATCTAGGTGTACTCGAAGCAATGATTCATCTTCATCCAATTGAGAATTTGGCTTTATAGTTGCGTTTTGACTTTTGTCTCTGGAGTCCTGTCAGCAACTCTTTCAGCAATCGTAAAAATGGGCATGCTCTTATCGTAACAGAAATGCGGAGAGAAGATCCTATAAAATTCACAAATCGTAAGAGTTACATTATTATTCCGATTCTAACTATTGCTTCGACTGCGTTCTATACTCGGGAACTGATAAGGAAGAAAGCAGCAAAACACATCGTACGCCTATGCTAACGCGGCATCTTTTCGGACTGACAAACTCCACGCGTGGGTATCCTGCCATATTCAAAAAGATGCCGCATTAGCATGGGCGTGCGATGTCTCTTGCTGCTCTCTTCCTTTTCAGTTCCCGAGTATACCGTAGAGTGTCATACAATAAAAGAGTGGGAGTAAAGGTATCGAAACATCACTGAAGGAGGCGGGAATGTCTGATCCTTTGATAGCTGATGAACAAAGGTTTTCGTATTGAGAACAAAACATTCCTTCTGGGAGATACGCGTTGGTATCCACATAAATATCTTTGCGATGTTACCTTACAATTCTGATATCCAAAACGTACAAGGACCCGGGATATTAGGCTGCTGGGAGCACCAGGAGGCAATCAAGAAAATAAGAGCTTCTATGTTGTAAGTGAGACCCGTTTTAGAGTGTATGATGAATGAGATGGTGGATACTACAGTGTGCGTACAGCACTACTAGGTGTACTCGAAGCATTGATTCATCTTCTGTCTCTGGAATCATGTCAGATGGTCTTTTAACAATAGAAATAATGGGTATACTACCATCGTAACAGAAAGGTGTAGGAAAATCCTATAAAATTCACAAATCGTAAGAGTGACATATTTCGATCTGAAATATTGCTTCGACCATTCTGTACTCGGGAACCGAAAAGAAAGAGATCATCGAAACACATCGTACGCCCATGCTGAAGCGGCATCTTTTTGGATTGACAAAGTGTATGCCGCCATATTAAAAAAAGCCACGTTCGCATGGGCGTGCGATGTCTCTTGGTGCTCTCTTCCTTTTCAGTTCCCAAGTATACCGTAGAATATCCTACAATAAAGGAGTGGGAGTCAAGGTGTCGGAAGTTCACTGAAGGAGGCTGATCCTTAGATAGTTGATAAACAAAGGTGGGTTTGGTTACAAGGTTTTCGGATTCAGAACAAAACATTTTTTCTGGGAGATACGCCTCGGTACCCTAATCAATATCTTTGCGATATTAGCTTGCGATTCTCATATCCAAAACGTACAAGGACCCGTTGGAATGAAAAAACATCCCAGTACGGTTGAGAATTTACAACAAATATACCAAACTTTTCCAAAATATCTCAGTTAATTTTGGTACAAAACTGATTTGTGATTTGCTATTGGTTGATTCTTGTGGCGCTAACTCCTCGATGAGTTGGCAGGCGTGTACACAATCTCTTTGTATGTAAATATTAGTTAATGGTAAAATCTTTATTCATGATTCACAACATTGAAAAACCGATATTAATCGCTGATACCTATCCATTAGATTCAATGAATTAAGCAGCAGGCTCTGAATGTGGTAGCCTACCACTGGTAGGTGTATGAACACAATGAGAAACCGCATATGCACCGCAGGAATGTTGCGTTTTGGGTTTTCAACTGGACAAAAATTATATGACAAAAACTTCGGATTAGATTTGTTTTTGTTTTTTGTATTTTAATAATAAGCTATTTGCGGTACAGCTCTGAAGGACTGTATAAACTCGCAAACTGGTTATCGCAGTTTGTTAGCGATAAGAACAAATCGTTTTACAAGTTGCGGATAAGAGATTGGTCTTTGGATGAGTTTGACATGAACAAACTGGGTTTACTGTAGACGAGCTACTATCGAAGTGTCTATGATAGGTTTCCGTATACAGTCTAAAAAAAATTAACCTTTTTAGCTAGTGATCGTAGTCTGTTTTATAGTGTCGATGGAAGCGTGCCTTCGCGTTTTATATTTAACTTAAGACGCGTTGTAGGTATTACTTTAATAAAAATAAGACAGCGCAAAGCGCCATCTATCATACCAAAATCGACCACTGTGGAAGGCGCATAACTGCTATTAGTTGGAACTGCTAGAGAGTCAGCTGTCTGGTTGACTTTGTGGTCGAACTGACGGAAGCATCATTATTGGTTTATTCAATGGGGTTTGCTATGTTCTCTTGAAACTCTTGTTTTCGAAAAATCAAGAGTTTCAAGTCCTCTACTACTGGTATGCTACCTGGTCCTGATGGGTCCTGGTCCTGGTTGGTCCTGATGGGTCCTGGATGGGTCCTGGTCCTGGTATCACGTTTTGCCCTGTAGTCATTGCTGGTCTAATGCTTGTCTTGCATCTTGGCCTTGAGTGCATCCAGGCGGGTTATGATGGATTGCATCATAGCTAGCAGTCTGTCATCGCCGTGTTGCTTCTGCGCCGTAGTTCCAGTAGCAGTGGCGGCTGCTGGGGCAGAAGTGGACTTAGTTTTCTTCGCTTTTTCAGCGTAAGACGTCCTATTTGAGGTGGATGCTGCTTTGGGGGCAGCAGCAGCTTTCCTCGGGGCCTTACTACATCCTTTGTAGTTTGCTGGGTGTCCTTCTCCGCAAAGGCAGCAGTTGGCATTTCGTTGCCCTGTTGGCGGCGTCGGCAGACTGCAGTTGGTGCTGTTGTGGTCCTCACCACACTTGACGCACCGTTCAGCGAGACGGCAGTTTCGCTGCGTGTGCCCGTACCGCTGGCAGCGGTAGCATTGGCTGGACTCGGTCGATCTCTGTTTCTTCTCGAAGCTGACCGTGAGCATGGCCAGCCTCAGAACCTCCTGCAGCTTTTCCGTCATCCTCGTCTTCACGAGGAAGAGCGGTAGCGGCTGCTTGGTGTTCCTGGTCTTCATCTGTTGAACCTCGGCGTCTGCGATCCCTTGGCTCACTAGATCTTCTCTGATGTCTAGCAGGGTAACTAACTGCCGGTAGTCTGCGGGTGTGTTGGTAAACACCTTCACACTGTTTCCCGCCGTCCTTGTCTTAGAGAATTGGATTCCCTTATTGTTGATCATCCTGCTTAAGGATGACCAATCAGCGGTGCCCTCAATGTTGATTGGTGGAACTCCTGTTCCTGACATGGGGGCTACGATGGTCCTGGCTTCTCTAGGACTCTTCTTCTGGGTGGCAGCTGGCTTCTTTGGCTGCCTGGGTGCATCGTCTTCGTCGGAGGAGGAAACCCTTACTCTTTTCTTCCGCCTGGTGACGACACTGTAGTCCGTGTCGCTCTTGTTGGCTGACGTCTTCTGTTCTTCTGTGTCGTCCTGTTGCTGGCTGTCCACTTCTTGGGCATCCATCTCATTGTCCGATGTGGTCTTCTGGTCCTCGTCTTCTTCTTCTGCTAGGGTCTTCTTCGCCTTGAGGAGCTTCCCTTTGACTTCCTCTATCTCCTGTTGTGCCTGCATGAAAGCTTCTTGCAGGTTCTTCATCTGCTCTGCAAGCATGGTGGAAGCATCTTCTTTCTGCTTTAGCTGACTTGTCAGCTTCTTGATTCTCGCCATCGTAGATAGCAATCGTATCGCGATGAAAATCGCAATAAGATCGCACAGTAAGTCCGGGTGGGTCGCAGTCGCACAAGTGTACACTCGCAACGGCTGCTAGCTCGGAACTGGAGCTGCGATCTCTAGCAGGTCCAACTAATAACAGCCATCCGCTTTACGCAGTGGTTGATTCTGGTGTGATAGATGGCGCTCTGCGCTGTCTTATTTCAATAGAACGTACCTCCGGTATAGAGGATAGTTGCGATGTTTTCGTTCGTTTGTCCAGAAACAAGAGACCAAGCCTAGACCATGCTGGAGAGTAGCCAAGAAGCACGAAACAGCTGTCCATGGTTGGATGTCTTTTTGGTCAGAAAGACGAAAGCATCATGTTTGATTTGGGTCTGCCCAGATAACAGACAAAACCAGGAAGGAAGAAGGGAAGAGAAGAGATAGGAAAGGAAGAGGGAGAGCAAAGAGGACATAGTGCGTTAGTTTGAGGTGTGCCTTAACGTTCTTAACTAGCATCCGGTAATTTTGAATTGATCCTAAAATTAATTTAGTAATTGGTTCTTGTAGAAAAATAGAAATTTTGGTTAGACCTAAAGTCGCACGATTTACCTGACAATTAGGCACATTTTCATTTGACGATGCGGTGGGATTATGTCAGGACTCTTACACTAAATGTTACATTTTTAAACAATATGCGCTTTCTCACACGCCGATCACCCGGCAGGGTTATTACGTAAAAAAACTAAATAATTTTAATGTGTGCCGCTAGTTGATTCCGCGCCTATCAGGTGAGCATGAAGTTAAGGTCAGCTAGTTCAAAGGTGTCTTTTTGTCACTTGTACTTCCTACGTCACTGGGTGGAAACAGGTACACGAAAATGCTTTGATTGCTACAAACCCCGGTAATTCTATGCACCTATTAGATCATCATAGATTTCCCCGTACACCTGCGTAAATACAAAAATAAGGACACATGTGTATTATCTATCAATTATCTTAGCTTCTTTAGTAGAATCCATATTGAGATATCTTGAGTTTTTCAAAACACAACACGGTGATAATGTAGAACTTCACAAATTCTACCATAAAAAACAAATTAGGTAGTTACCACAAACAACTGTCATAGATAGCTAGAGTAGTGTAAGCAAAGTCTTTTTGTTTATGGCCAACTAGTTATTTCAAGTATGACCTTTTAAATACGCGATGAATTAGATCAGTTTCAGTTATTGGATTTTTTGACAGCCTTTCGAGTGTTCCGGACAACTGAACTATTTGTGATACAAAGGCTTTGCAAAATCTTTCCCCTATCCTTCCGACAATCGACAATCTGATAACGTTGCTCTGACTAACCTCGTCACGCGCCACTCCCCAGCCACCTATGTATGTTCGTCTGTCAAGACACCATTCAGATATCTATCAGACCTAGAAGCAGGTGTATCAACGTTAGCCGCGTTTCGTATTTAAAATATTTGACTATCAGTTCTAAAGGAAAATTCACGGGCAAACCCATGACGAGCAAATTATGCCTGTTGGGTTTGTAGAATTACCTGGCTTGAAAGCATATAAATAGGTATACTAAAGCCAAAAAATTGAGAAACTTCAAAAAACACAGTATGCGAGATTATTTTTTTTTTCGCTTTTTTGCCTCTCGCTCTGCTGTCACTGAGCTGATTGTGAAAAAATACAATGCTTTTATGTCCTTGGCAAAGTAGTAACTTTGTGTAATAATTTCATTGAAATCCGAGCGGTACTTTCCAAGTTATACTCGTATAGTTAGCGGTCAGACCCACGGAAACGATTCTGGGCATTTCCGAAATACTTCGCGATTACAATATTTCCTCGCCAGTTGCGTAGGAAGTAAAAAGGAGGTAGTACAGACATCGGTATAGTTATAGTGGATAATGACACTTCTTCACTAGAGCTCTAACATGGCATAAAGTATCATCAAAGTTTTTTCATACTTTTTAAAGTGCTGGAAATAGCATTCTTTATCAGTTATGCAAAAAATAGTCTTCCAGGAACCCACTTCGAGACTCTACTATTTGAAAATTTTCGCCACCCTGAAATATTATCTATTCAAGGTTATATCCTCATGTTTTTAAATTATAATATTACTATAATGGTAACGGTAAGTTTTTTCTTATACGCAAGCCTGTGTTCTTTCTGCAGAGCATATTTTTTATTACGGTTGTGAAACTTGTAGCTGCCATTTTATATAAATTATTCAAAAATATTGCATACGTTGAAGAATTAATGCTATCTTTATCTCATTTCTTAGAAGATATTTCTAATGCTGCTGTAATCTTATATAATATTCTTAATGCCGAATTCTGATGTACGGATTTTCCCAGAAAAATATGGTCAATCGTATGTTCCTTGAAATAGCTAATGTTTGCGGGGTTTTTGTGTTCTCTTAGTTTGGAGCTTGGATTGATGTTGTATACAATATGAACATTAAAGACATTCAAGAGAGAGAAAGAGAAAAATAATAGAAACATTATTTGCCCGTTAGTGACCTGCTAGATCGCCCGAGCTAACGCCAGTTAAATTTCAGTTTATTTACAGAGTAAACTATACTAAGTGACATATAAATCCGAACACCCAGTTTAAATGGTTTAATTTTAATAAAAGTTGGTGAACGTATTTATCTTACTGTAAATAACAAGTGAAAAAATTTTCAGCCTTATCAGTTGGACATTCCGGTTTTTATACTCCTTTTTTTAATTCACTAACGCTCTAAAAATGAATATTTCAGCTGCAGTAAAGGATCAACGTTGGCGGATTTTGGTTCTTGACATCCTTTACGATCGGTTACGATGCCTAGAGTACGGAGACCTGTACGATTTCGTCAACTTAGTGAGTTTGATAGGGGCCGTATAGTGGGACTTCGGGAAGCTGGACTTTCTTTTCGGGCAATTGCAGTTAGAGTGCAAAGAAGTGTAGACACTGTGGTTAGGTGTTGTCAGGCATGGCTTCGAGAAGGCCGTACGCAAAGAGCAAGGTGCACTGGACGTCGCCGTAGAAGAACAGACCGTGAAGATCGCCGCCTAAGATTATTGGCCTTAAGGGACCGTTTCTCCACTACCAGGTCCATTGCAAATGAATGGTTTGCAGAACACGGAAGACCTATTGGCATGCGAAGTGTTTACCGACGAATGAAAAGTTTTGGCTTGTTTTCATACCGGCCACACTGGGTCCTCCCTTTAACTCGAGAACACCGACGTAATCGCCTTGAGTGGTGCAGACAACGGTCACTCTGGGATCAGGAATGGAACAGTATTGTCTTTAGTGACGAGTCTCGATTTTGTTTAGGCATGCACGATGGTCGTGCCAGGGTTAGAAGGCGACGTGGTGAAAGGAGGAATCCACAGTTTTTTGTTGAAAGACATGTTTATCACACTGTTGGAGTTATGGTTTGGGGTGCTATAGATTATGGTTCCAGGTCACCTTTAGTCTTCATCAGAGGTAACATGAACGCGCAGCGTTATATCCACGAAGTTCTAGAACCCCATCTTTTACCCTATCTTGACACCCTGGCAGATCCAACTTTCCAACAAGATAATGCCCGACCACATGTTGCAAGAGTCACAATAGACTTCTTTCAACATAATGATGTCACATTGTTACCATGGCCACCAAGATCTCCCGACATATCCCCAATTGAGCACGTGTGGGATATGATGGGTAGGAGATTGCTCAATTTGCAACGTCCTCCTCAGACTCTAGAAGCACTTCGAGAGGAGTTGGTGGTTGCCTGGAATGAGATACCACAGGAGGACATTGACCACCTGATCAGAAGCATGCCTAGGCGCGTAGCACATCAGGGTGCATCCACACATTATTAAAGGTCAAAGGGCTTTAAAGCAGTGCAATCATTTTGAAATTTTTATCATTTACTTATTATGCTTCATTAAGTACTTATACAAAATTTTATTAAAATAAAACCATTTAAACTGGGTGTTCGGATTTATATGTCACTTAGTATATATAAAATTAGACAACAAAAGCTAGACGATCTACTAAACTGAATTTTGCAAGAATCTGCTTTAAGTGACAGGCATGACTCGTAGACTAGTTTTTTCATTCGTTTAGCTGCTTATCACGAAGTTCAAGGATTACATTTGGAACACATGTGCTAGATTCTACATAAACAATTTTTTCATCAATGAGTCAAAGATGAAAAATGTGACAGGCAAGGAGACTCACGTCAATCAAGCACCCCAAGACGTGAGAGGCAAAGGGACTCACGGGAAGCAGGCACTGCAAATGGGAGCAGTATTTACTACCTCCACGCCTCCTAGATAATGCTAGAAGTAAAAACCTAAACATCAGAAGATTAAATCTGTGATTGGTGACACCAAAAATCCAACCAAGTTGTGTTTCCAAAGTTTTTCAGACATGAAGTAAGAGATGTACTTGTTGATATCACCTGGGTGTGGTCTTCGCCTTAAAAATTATAAGTCAGGGTAAAATCAAAGTTAAATACGTTTCCAGTTACAAAAGAAGTTGATCGTGAAATGAGCCTGAACTTGAGTTGGTCAGTAGAGGTGTCCTTGAACTTTCATTTTAATACAGTTCCGGGCGTAAAATTTCCGTTTATTTGATTGCCGGAGTCAAAAAGGAGTTTTCCATAAACAAAGTTGATCCTGTTATAACCTTGATGATGATCAAGGTCAGATTCAAGGTCAACATTGAACTCTCTATTTAAAGTTAATGCAGACCTTGGCCTTGATTTTTTTCAAAAATCTTTTACCTGGAAAAATGCTGAGCCGTTCCTATACTTTTGTTACAGCCCAAAACTTACGCCTTCACATTCAATCACAAGTGCTAGTGTATCATCGTAAATTATTTCAATTTTCTTTTGAATGCGCTATTGCTTCAGAAAATTTAGTGATTTGTTTCGTCGTATAAAGTGATGCATTTTTGTTTCAGACGTTACGCCACAAATCAAAAGTTTCGATCTTCCGAACCGCACAGTGTAAAGAGTATTTGGAGGTAGCTGAAAGTTTGTTTGGGTGATGCATCTGCCAGTCTCACTGAACTCTTGCAACGTTTCAGAAGAAGCGTGGCCCAAGTCGACAATGTGCGACTCCTCATCCGGGTACCAAACCAACCCGGATTTTTACTGGTAAGTTTCACTCACGACCCAAACTATTGGAATTGAGGATTGTGTTAATAGTTTTGCTAGCAAACAAGAAATCTCTTAAGCAAGTGATTTCGGGCAAAGCGGATAAGACCCGTAACTAGTTAGATAATTTAATATTAATATTTTGATGTTTGTAGCATGATAGTGAAACAAATGAAGGATACAGGTACTGTTTCTGAAATGTCCAATTCAAGTACCCCCCCGTTGAGTAATACAAAAGCACGAAAGTCAAAACTTACCACCTACAATGCGGATGTTAAAGATATGCTTTATTTGACTATTAGTAATTTTCTGGCGGCAAATTTTCTCTCGGTCCTGGGCGGCGTAAACCCACGCTTCGGCAGTGGCAGAGAGGATTACACCCCGAAAAAATATCACATTGAAGTACTTAAAGCCCTTATTATACAGGATGTAAAAAAATAGCAATATTGCATTAGGGCTAGTCCGTTTCTGCTAAACTGAATTGAATGTGTTGTTTTCTATGGACACCATCATGTGTGTCTCTTTTCTGTATTTGCCTTAGCCTCTTTGTATTTTCTTTTCAGGTTTGAACATAGGGTTCACGAGATTCAATCCGAATACGCTGGCGAGCTAGTGCGCACCGGTAGTCCGTACATTTTGTGCACTCAATTGCCTGGTCATTGGCGTAGCAATAAGACGTTGCCAGTAGCGTTCAAAGTAGTCGTTGTGGGTGACGTCGTAGATGGAACGGTTAGTATTAAATTTCTATGATTGATTTGATTATTATTGGACAACGCATCCCAACGAGAACATTACTAGACTCTCATTTGGCACTTGTGAGTGCCTCCACCAGTAACAGCATTACTATTGATTGGGTGGGAGGACGCCTAAGAGGCTCAATGGGGCCCAAGTGCTGTGATCTTGTCTGATTGCCTTTCCTCCTGTACAGAATCCATCCCAGGAAAGAAAAATAAATAGCGATTCCATAAACACTAATATTTATAAGAAATCTGATGAATGAAAAGTATATTTTAGAAGTTATTAGTTCATTTAACTCAAGTATATTTTTCGTGTCCACAGGCTGTGACAGTTCGAGCGGGTAACGACGAAAACTGTTGCGCAGAAATAAGAAACGCGACAGCGCACATGAAGAACCAGGTGGCAAAGTTCAACGATCTAAGGTTCGTTGGCAGAAGTGGAAGGGGTGAGTAGCTCAGACACTTTCTGTTCTTTTTTAGTGTGGTGACATGACTCGAACCACGACGAAAGCCTAAGGCCCAAGCACCCATACCCTACTGTGGGGCTATGGGGGATGCAGGGGTAAGAGGGGGACGCCACACGAGGTAACATCTGTGCATGGATATTGTACATGTACACATTCTGGGGATCGAACCAGCGCAGCGCATGGTGTCGGGTTAGTAGACCCATAACGGCTACTACTACGCCACCGCTGCTGCCTATGATGCAGGATAACGCAAGGCCACGGTGATGCGTGTATCAGCATATCTGCTAGAGGTTGGTATCAGCACCATGTACTGGCCTGCTTGTTCGCCAGATCTTAATCCGATTGAGCGCGTGTGGGACATGCTGGAAAAAAAATGAGGAACCGATCAGTTGCACCCTATACTGTCAATGAGCTTCGAGTGGCACTTGAAGAGATATTCTTTGGAGGTTCCACATTTTTTAGCCCCCTTTTTAACATCACCTTAACGTAAGCCTTTGCAAACAGATTTAGACAGCGAAGAAAGGATACCAATGAACGCCTGTAACAATGTGACAACGCCAGAATTCAATGATCACGAATCTCAATAATAATAGGCGCTGGATAGTTCACAAGGGTGATTGACTGTGCCAAAGTTTGAAAGCCTTCCTTTCCGCAAAAAGTCCAGAAAAGATGGAATGCAGTGAAGATTCCAACTTTTCTGCACAATCACAGAAAGGGGGTTACCATTAGCTTCCGGTAGCTCAGTCGGTGGTATGAAGACATCTACAGGCGTGTAGCTGTGTGGAATGGCTAGAGGATAGAAGAACAAACAGAACACAAAAATTTAACAGACTTTATTTAACTAGAAAAGCACTTTCATTACATTTGAAATTGAAATTTTAAAGAACAAAATGAAAGATTTAAATCTTTGGCGCTGTTACAAAGTCATCCACTTATCTTTCGCTAAGCTGGTCCATTTTGACTGGACTGAAGCGAGGATGGCCAGGTGCTTCAAGTGGAGGTCCCAGTTATGAGGGGTGACCTCACATTTAGTGGCTTCAAAACTAGATGTAGGCGAAGGTGCAGTGAAGTTGAACTTAATCGTGATCTTCATCAAGGATGAAGCTGTAAGTGATGGCGCAGCCAAGGCACATGCATGGGTGAAGGCACGGCAAAGTGATAGGCCATGCAAGGCAAAACCAAAGACAAAGGAAGGCAAAGTCAAAGAAAAAAGGAAAGTCAAAGACAAAGGAAGGCAAAGTCAAAGACAAAGGCAAAGGGGGTGGCCCCAATCTGAAAACGAACCGTATGCATTAGCAACGTGCCCCAATGGCCAAGGCATTTCCAATCTCAATCTGCCTCAAAAGAGAACCAACGATTTTCTAGGTTAGAATTACATTACATAGTTTGATAAAATCAAACCGAAAATTGGAAATGCCTTTCATAAAATAAAATCATGAAATAGCAAAAAAAGCGTAAAACAAGATGGTGGTCATCAAAAATTTCTCCACATGCTTCTGATATAAAAACACAAATATCGAATATTCATAATCAACCTACTCATAATTTCACTGAACTATGAATATATATACGAACACAGAGGTAAAATCGATATGGATCGATTTCTACCTCGATTTGATTAAAGTTATGGCGAATGATCGAAGTAGTCGAAAATGATGTTCGATGGATATTTTAAAATCGTACAAGAAATAAACCACTTACATATCGATTATCTATAAACTACAGGCAGATCCAGCAATAAAACTGTATAGTATTATAAAACTCACCATTTTATCCTATTTGGACACACATTTTACAAAATGCTAGCACATGGTGCTATATGACCTCATGCTACAGAGAACAAAATTCTCAGCTCTTGTTAGATCGGCGGCTCAAGCGAAAAGTGAAAAGGAAGCGCGAGGAAGATCACAGATCAGGAACTCCGCATCAAGCGCGCTCCAAGCGGAAATGTTTCCAAGTAAAAAAACTAGAGATGGGATTAATGAAGCGATTCTGAAATGAAAATCGAGAAGTGATTTAATAAATACAATCGGACGGTGAAACCGTTACAAGTTCCACGATACTTCAAGACATTCTGACGGCTTTAAGTTCCTCTTATATTAATTTTCTTTTGTTAGCATTATAAGATCTGTTGACATTCGTTTCAGAATATTCCCTCCATTAGCTATTAAAGTTCATAGGTGGTTTGAAATGTAGTCGCCATCAGCAGTTAAATCGACTAGTTCGGTCTGAGTGTACACCAGTTTATTGATTACTTTATGAAAAAGAAACAAAAATGCGTTGGAGGCACCAGAAAGTATAAAGCTCTACAAGGTGTAAATCTTGTGACTTGAAATAAGAGGTATTTTGAGTGTCCATATTAAAACGCCATAAACTGGTCCGATATCTATCAACATGCTCCAGTACAGTCCAAGCTCTGTTTTAAAATCTCTTCAAGATACCAACGACTATTTTCAATCCAAATATCTTAACATCTGAGCATATCGATGAATGCCTGGTTCTGTGAAGCGTAATAATGAAACTGTGAACAAAAAAAATGTGTAAAGTAGGTTTACTCTGTATTTCTCACCCGATTCTGTCATCACCTAGATTACGGTTTCCAGACCTAATGTCATAAGAATCATGATTCAAAAGAAAAGGAATTGATTAAAGCAACAGTAAAAGAAGCACAGACACAACTTAAATGACACAAAGTTTAATCAGGGGACTTTGATAAAATCGAAAGCCATACCATAGCAATTATTATAGTTATATCGTAAAAGTCTACACCTTCAATTATAAAAACAAACCAATGATATTTCTATTTCAGTGCAAATGTATGGACTATATCCGTGTAAATGTTATATCGTATCTATACTGTTTATATTATTATTATATTCCTGATGAGTGGAATTCAGCCAGCCCGTGGTAAAATATAGGATGCACGCCTATGGCCTGCTAATGTGGGGACGTGACCCGAGATGTGAAGCGGTGAACATAGGGATGATTCGAACTTATCAACGCTTTAATTTGTCTGATACTTGGTATTAGCAGGATCAGAAGCTGCTCAATAACTGCATGTCTGTCACCAATAACAAAGATGCAATATTTACAACCCCTACCTCCTATAACCGCCAACCCCAATTAAACACCCATATCATTTTTTTCAGAAAATGATCAGGAATCTCTGAAACGTAAAAAACGTAATTTGCGCGATTTTTATTTTTTCGTTTTTTGCGAGTATAGCTCCGCCGCCACTGCATCGATTGTACAAAACCCACAAAAAGTTTTGTTCTTGGCATAGTAGCGGTCTCATGTCAAAGTTTCATCAAGATCTAAGTGATACTTTCCAAATGATCAGCGAACATCCAAAAAACATATCACATTTTAAATATTTTTCACGATTAAAATATTGCGTGGCCAAATGGCGTGGAAAGTAGACACTTTGATTTAACTTACTTCTTGTTACACTACTGTAGTAGTGTATGACGACAGTAAGTCCATCTCTGTTGTGCGGCCTTGCATTAGAACTGAGACAACTAAGGCCAAACTCAATAAAATTCAGCGTTTGGCCTGTATTAGCATTACAAGCGCTGTGCGAACAACGCCATTAAGTGCAATGGAAGCTCTGTTGGATCTCCCACCATTGGATCTGGTGATCCGCGGTGAAGCGAGAGTAGTCGCTCATCGCCTGTGCAGTCAGGGCACCTGGGCTTTCTTGAATCCTTTCAAGGGGCATACTGCGATCTTAGTCGAATTGCAAAAGAAGGAGCCCGTCCTTCTAAGCCCTAAATATCGCGTCAACTGCAAGTTTATTGTGGAGTATGCAACGAGGGAGGAGTGGGACGCCGGTAGCCGGAGACTCTCCGGAGTGAACGGGCAGGTCTGGTACACGGACGGCTCGGTCACCGAAGAGAGCTCAGATGCTAGGGTCTCTGGGCCTAGAACTAGGCTATCTCTGCCTCTCGGTGGATACACCACTATTTTCCAGGCGGAAATATTTGCGAAACTGGCTTGTGTATCTCACATTCTGGAGGAGGGTGAGCCTAGGAGAAGAATAACAATCTTATCGGACAGCCAGGCTGCAATGAAAGCACTAAGTGCCTCTAAGATTACTTCGAGTCTTGTATTGCAATGCAGGGAGGCTCTGGATTGCCTCGCAGCGAGGCATCTGGTATCGTTGATGTGGGTACCGGGGCACGCTGGGATAAGGGGCAATGAGACGGCGGACAATCTAGCGAAGACAGAATCAGACAGCAAGCTCGTTGGTCCTGAGACAGCTCTAGGAGTGACCGCGCATAGAGCTAGGAAGAAAATGGAGACGTGGGTTGCAAGACAACACTCTCAGAAATGGAGAAGTATCTCCAGACATCTACGCCAGGCACGGGAACTCATTGAAGGGCCCAGTGCTAAGGATGGACATTTCTGCTTATCTCTGAATAGAGCCAACCGAAGGTTGCTGGTGGGACTGTTAAGGCGCCACTTGCACGTGATGGGTGTGGCTGAGGATCCCTTGTGTGAACGCTGCGGGGTAGAGGAAGAGACCTCGGCGCACGTTTTGTGTCGCTGTGAAGCTCTGAGCTACTATAGGCAGACTATACTGGGGTTCATTACTTTGGACCCTCAGGACGTCAAGGAGCTTGGACTCAAGGCGATTCTCAATTTCAAGATCCATTCATTGATTCAGTGTATGAATCTTGGATCCACACCCTAACTTAAAAAGTGACATTATATCGATTTTTATTATGCGTGTTTGTTTTGAAATGGCAAGAATGTCTTCCTATAATATATCTTTAAATTTAACTTTTGGGCTTGTAGTAGGCGTGGAATGAATTAGCGGCACACTAGCGGCTACCCAGTGCACAAGTTGACATTTTACCGATTTTTGTGTCATCATATAGTTTTTTACGTAATAATCCTGCCGATCGACCATCTGTACGTGAAGTGTGGTACATATAAAATTCAGGGTTGTACTCTCCTCGTTGGAATATATTCGCTGTCAAAATTAGCTCTCGGTCGCTTTGTGGAGGTTTTAATTATCCATCGAGAGGGTTGAAGAGCACTATTATTGTGTGTGTTTTTGATCATCATTCTGCGTCTCATTACGAGGCCGAGGAATGCATTACGTTATATATTATAGTCGAAACTTTTGCTTGTTTTTCCAGAAAATAATGAAGCTCAGTAGCTCAGCGCGTTCACAGGTATTTATCAATTATATATGTAACTTTGACAGCTACCACTTCGGGGAAAGTATAGTATTATATACATAGCATATCTAATTGAAACTGGAGTCAACCGCAAAAGCTGGAAGTTTTCTTGGCTTGCAATTCAGTTTTATCGGATGTAACTGGAAACCTGTCGAAATTTTGTTTGACATACTTATATCTAACTATCCTCGTAATTAACCAGTATAGTCTAGAATACAATAATGTAGGTGTAGATTGAGTTCGATTTAAAGTAATTAAGTTGAAACTGATCAGAAAGCTCATGATTTTGGTTCACTCACCATGGCAAACTTTTTTCTTCACATCAAGAGTTTAACATAAGCGGCCCACCCTCTGTACAAGAAGTTTTAACTTTAACATGTTTCGGTTGAACTTGAAGCCATATTGTAGTTTTACCTTTAGCAGTCTTTTTTGTTTGCTCTTCCATGATTGACATTACAAAGAACCCAATTTTGAAGCATAACATGATGTTTCGCAAATTTTTGAGTCTGTTCATATGGACTTGGAAGTGCAAGCCAACATTTTTTGGGGACTACTAATATAAAATCTTCGAAATATACCGGATGTTCCGTACTTAAATGGACATAGTGGAATGGTAAAAAGTATGGACCAAAACCTTTTCATATCCGAAAATAAAAAAAATTCTATATTCAGTTATTACCCCAGATATTTAATATTACACATCTCAGGCACCATTGAACCGATTTTGTTGAGATAAAAATAACAATGTTACCTAGGAGTATAAAACTAGACGGACGTTAAAAAAATTAGAACCGCACTCGATTTAACTTTCGTTTTTCTATCAAAATCTTTTTAAGCTGACTATTGAAATGTTTCACTATAATTTTATAAGTAGTCAAACATCTCAATATTCAGCGTAAAAGGTCTTAATTTTTAAAAAAAACAGAAAAGTGAAGAGAATTGAATCTGGCCTAAGATTTTTCAACTGTCCGTCTAGTTTTACATCACTCCCAATTAAAATTTCAGCAAAATCAACAGTGCCTGAGAGATGTGATATTAAAGATTTGGCGTATTCAGATTCGTAAAAAATAAATTTACTTTTTCATTTTCGGATGGAAAAGCTTTTTTCAGTCCATACTACCTTCCTTTTCACTAATTCTATTTAAGTACGTTTATGCGTGGGAAGTAAAATGATAACAATCTTCGTAGTTTCTATAAGCGCTCACTGTAGGTTTCAGCGCCATACGCAACAAACCACAACAATCCCTCTTTACCAATGCGGTGTGCTATGCGAGCTGCCTGGACAACTATACAAGACAAAAGTATTGAGGGCCGTCGAGTTAACAACAGTACAACGATGAGACTACTGCGATGAACAGACGAGTCTATCAATCAAGTGTGCCTATTGTTGGATCCCGCATTGATAGCGTATCGTGTACTATTTGCATCCGCGGAAATACCTCCTTTCTCTAGGTCTCTCCGGCTTTGTGATCACTGGCGGGTGTGTTATGATTCTGGAACAATCACAAAAATAGATATGGTAGAGGCCATGCAAAGTGGATAAGGACCTGTTGTTGTAGTTTTTAGTAATTTTTGTCTGTATTGATCAAGATTTAGGTACAATATGCTTGAAAATTGTCGAAATCCTTACTCCAAAGGCGTTTATTATATTTATTACTGCAGCTATGTAAAAAACAACGATTCTTGAATACAAAAGTCACGAATCACATACAATAATATAGAAATTACACTGATCAACAGCCAAAAAATATCCCAAATAAAATCAACAAAATATTACTATTTTTAATGTGCTAAAACCGGAATGAAACTTATTTTTTCAATATTAGTTCAAGTTTTAGAGATATGGTAATTATATGTGTTCCTTCTGTGACAGTGTTAATATAGTGTAATTCACAAGAATGCACGTGCTACATTTTTATATTCGGCAAGGAAAGATGATGTAATCGGCATGATTGTGTTACGTTATACATACGTGTACATTATATTGTTTTATATTAGCCATTTTTTCCTCAGTTGGCTGACAGCGTTCATGCAAGATGTCTCGAAAGTGTGTAAACAATCCAGATCAGTTTTGTTACGTGTGTGGTGATGTGACTTTTGCGTCTCAGAGTCGGTCTATTACTCCACTAATAACAAAGGCATATCAGCTTTATTTCGGTTGTAAACTAAGTGATCAAGACAAACAGTGGGCACCCCACATCTGCTGTAATACATGTGCTTCAAGTCTGAGGAGCTGGATAAATGGCAAAAAATGGTCTATGCGCTTTGCTGTCCCAATGGTTTGGAGAGAGCCTACAAATCATATTAATGATTGTTACTTTTGCATGCTACCTTGTGTTGGACAAGCCACAGGTATGTCCAACAAAAAAAAATCGGTTACTAACTACCCAAACATACCATCTGCGATGAGACCTGTGCCTCACAGTGACGAAAATCCTATTCCAAACCCCCAGAATCCTACACTTGCGAATCAGAAAACGAATCAGATCATGGCGATCGAGTCAGGAAGAAGATATGCCATCAACGTCAAGAGATCCTGATTTTATACCGAGCACGTCATGCCACCAACCGCACAAAATAACACAGTCAGAATTAAATGATCTTGTAAGAGATTTAGAACTTCCAAAATGTAAGGCAGAGTTACTTGGATCAAGACTGCAGCAGTGGAACTTGTTAGAAGTCGATGTTTCGGTATGTGTTTTTCGTAAACGCCACAAACACTCAGAACCATCTTTCAATATGGAGAATAACTTGGTTTTCTGCAGTAACATTAACGGCTTACTGGCGGCTTTAAATATAAACTATAACCCAGAAGAATGGAGATTGTTTATAGACAGTTCAACATTGAGTTTAAAGGCAGTGTTATTGCATATTGGAAATATTTTACCATCTCTTCCTGTAGGGTATGCAGTTCACATGAAAGAATCATATGACAATATGAAGTACCTATTGACATGCATAAAATACGATGAGCACCAATGGCATATTTGTGGCGATTTGAAAGTTGTTGCACGTTTACTTGGGCTGCAGCTAGGCTACACAAAGTTTTGCTGTTTTTTGTGTGAATGGGACAGTCGGGCAAACGCACTTCATTACACCAGACAAAACTGGCCTGTTCGTCAATTCCTAGAGCCAGGTCAAAAAAATGTACAGCATATGCCATTAGTAAATTCGAAAAAAAATTTATTACCACGACTGCATATCAAGTTGGGCCTAATGAAAAACTTTGTCAAGGTATTACATAGAGATGGGTCAGCTTTTCAATACCTGCGTCAGAAATTTCCAAGACTAAGTGAGGCAAAGGTTAAAGAAGGTATTTTTGTTGGGCCACAGATTCGAAATATTTTGAAAGATACACAGTTTGAAAACACTTTAACAGGTATTGAAAAAACTGCTTGGAATGATTTCCGTCTGGTGGTCACTAATTTCTTGGGAAATAGAAAAGCTGACAGCTATAAAACCCTTGTCAAAAATATGCTGTCATCGTATCAAAACATGGGCTGTAATATGTCTCTTAAGGCGGCTCCGACGCAGTGAGTTTCAGGCCATTTACAAGGGTTTAGCTGCTTCGGAATTGACGCTCCATTTTTCTATATATTTGAATAAAATTTATACAGTATGTTCAGAAGACAATTGTCCAGGGTGCTATAGAGCCACTTTTCTAAAAAAAATTTTTTTTCAGGAGTTATGGTGGGTGGAAGTGCAGATAATTGTTGTTCGACTTCTCGATTTTTTTAAAAATAACCCAGAGGTAAAAACGAAAAAGTGGCTCTATAGCACCCTGTGGAGTCTTGTTTTTAGTGCACTGTGAAAATTTCATTGAAAAATATTCAAAAATGAAGCGTCAATTTTGAAGCGCGAAAACCTCTGCAAATAGGCTTTTACACGAATTTTATACACTATCTCGTGCTGCCAGTCGAAGCAACGCGGCGGTGTGTAAGGACTAAGATATTCAGATAATTTGTTGTCCCAAGTTAAACAGTAGCAGTTTTAACGTCGGTCGTTCGAGATAAACATCGGACCATTAAGTGATATTTTTAATAGACTTCAATGAAAGAGGGGAAATTTTTAATCGATTTTGATCATTTCTTTTTATACAATAGGCCATGCTTCAGAGGTGATACCACAAAAAATCATTTTTGTTCAATCACTCCAATATGGATATCAAATGGAAGCACTTGTACAAAACAGTAATACGAAAACAGTTTCAAATCAAGATGGCGGCCGTTACAAAATGGCGGATAACATACTTGCTAATATCTCAAATAAGAGTCGTCGCCCAGTACTTCACTAAAAATTTGATTCCAAGATTGCCGCCGTTTCGAAATTGCGAGTTACATACTTTTGTGCAAAACCCCCAATTTACATATCAAATACAGAACTTTGTGACCAAAAGTTTCCAGGTGGTTCCAGGGTCATTGGAGGCGGTAATCTTTTTAGTTAAAAATAATATAGTGAACGCATTTACCACAAATAAAATGTCACTTGCTGTTTAGCTTTAACCTTATGGAGTATCGTAGAATAAACTTAACACGATAAGCGTCATGAGATATAATGCGTGTGTCGCACCTCATTTGGCGCTTTGGGCCTCGTGACACACATGATATGTCTCACTGCTGGCAGTTATATTTGGCCGCGTAACGTAAGACGTGTGCCATGCTGATGTGATTTTCTTACGGGAACCAAGAGTCCGTGGCCTGAGGGACCAAATTATACTGAATTGGAAATGAAAACATTAAAAAACACGTTGTTTATAGAGTTTTACAAAAAGAGGATATTCTACAAATCTAAAACAAAAAGCAAATCTTATAAAATAATCAGACATTCTCATTCAAAAATGAACAAAGTAAGTTCACAGCAAATCAGTAAGTTATGGTAAATGTCGATATTCTAACGAACACAAATATGGAGGAACTCTTATAAACTAAACAGATTGACAAAGTCTTATGAAGGGATAAACAAAATACTGGTATAAATAAACAGTAATACAGATAATAATGGAATTACTACAACTACTATCTGATTCACTACCACTTGGAGAATACGCATCAGATAAGTATACATCCCCACATAACTCAGTACTGCCACTCTCTTCATCCGATAGTATTTCATTACACAATTGTTCAAGCCTTTTTTGCTCCGCTCCGTAATGCGACATCACAAATTTGGTATTCAATAATTTATAAACAGTAAAGCAATTTGGACAAGATGACGTACAATACCAACAACGCTTCAATAATAAATGACACGAAACAGTGCTCAACGCGCGACATGATGCAAGTCTTGACTTGCAAAAAACGCGACGCGACTTATGTGCCACGCGACCCGACTGGTCTGTGGGCCACGCGACATACAATTAGTACCTCAGAAAAAAAAATCAAAAAAGGGGAAAAATCATAGGATTTGAGAAAAAAGTCAAGTCAAAATATTAAACCGAAACTTAAAACAAGCTAATTTGACAATAATAACAGTTTGGCCCAGTGGACTGGATTTTCAGATTCTACTGTGGCGCTTAACGTGTCAATGTGACATTTCAATATTCGCCATCTAACAGACTAGATAAAGCTAGCCGATGCTACGTGCTATTGAGCCTGACGATTGACTTTTATTTAAATAAACAATATATACATAATATACAATAAATAGTGAACATCTGGTACTAGTACCAAAATGGAAAAGATTAGCATAACATCTCGCACATCGCTGCTAAAGCGAGATCTGCACACCGCATTTGCCGACACGAAGGGGTTAGTAACGGCGTACAATGTAATATGCTAATCTCTTCCATTTTGGTACCCGAGTACAGCAAAAATAGCCAATTCTCAAGAACTCTTTTTCTTGTTCAAACGGTTCTCTTGTGCCTTCAAGATGGGATCGCGGATTGGCATATTTCTGCTTTTTCTGGGATCGACCAGTTCTGGGAGCAAGCAGTTCATGTAGAAGAATTTCAATTTCTCTTCCATTTCATTTTTCCAGAAAACGTCATCCTTTCGAATGACGTCTATTTTCAAACCATACGGGGTCCAAACACCAAGCACACAGTACTCTCTTTGTGCAACGTGTAGCTGCCCTTGAATTTGGTAATACCACTTATGCTTTTTATTTATTTCATCGTTTATCCAAAACGTAATTTTTTTGTTCAGAATGCCCTCTTCAGGGGCTATTTCTCTAACAGACCATGGACATTTAATTTCTAGCAGACCTTTTTCGCCTATCAAACCATCTGGCGATGCTGCCAGAAATGGATGGGTCCTATCAATAAACAACCCGCAAGATTGTACTTCTGATTGCGAATATGATTTCTCTATTTCTGATTTTGCCACGCTTTCATGCTTTTTTCCATAGTCACATGCATTGCTAAAGAATTCGGTTGGGTATATTATGGCGTTTACTAGAGCTCTGCAACTTGTTGTATCTCTTCTTCTACAAACCTCACCAAACCGAGACGCAGTCAACCTCATTCTTCGATGAAGACGCCACAAATTGCAATCCTGAGATTTTGTGGCTTGCTCGATCTGGGAAATTTTGGAGTCGGTTTTTGCAAGTTTTTTCAAGAATTCTACCTTGGCAGCCTCTATATCGTCGTTGCTCATGTCAGGCTTCTCACAGAATTCCCCATAGGATGCGTTCTCTTTAGTATCACTATCTCTGATTTTAATTTTCCTTGGTTTCAGCTTCCTTTTCAGATTTTTGTGCGCTCTCCTTTCTTCAACTTTAGCAATCAAAGAGGTTGGACTGAAACTAGGGAGTAGCCGCTTTTGGATCACACAAACAGGTCGCTGTGTATTGTGGCTCACTACGGCTGCAGCACATCTTCCTTGGTAGGATCTCTTCTTGCAATAATTAATCCGTTTACCCCCAATGAATTTAGCTATGATTGAGTTAAACTGCTCTACAATACTATTATCGACGTCATGAAGTAAACTTGCTGCATTTTTAATCAGAATTGCCAGAAATGATATCAGCCTCTGGTGCAAATCTAAAAAAAAGGGTATACACACCTGAATTTGAAGATCCATGCCATCTGTCTCTGTTAGAGAATGCATATGCGAAACCTTGCTGTCATTTTTAAGCTAAAATAACATATAAAATATAGTTATAATAGTAACTACGTATAGTCTAATTTATTGGCAAAATGAATGCTAAAATTCATAATTGTTTTGGTACCTACTTTTCTATCTGGAAAACGTTTTTTTTTTCCTGTGCGTATTTAAATGCGGCTTCTTCGAGACGCCACGTTTATTTCTCTTATTGTTCATTTTTGATACCTTGATAAGAAAGATACTCAACAATAACAGCACAACAATAACAACACAACAATAACAACACGATAATACAACAATACAATAACGGTAATAAGAGTAATAAGGGCTGAGTATACTATGCGCCAAAATAGGGAAACAGTCGTACGCTAGATCGTATATCCAAATCAAATCCGACTCTGTGCAATATGCAAATTCAACCAGGCACGCGAACAGCACACCTCTGCGTATTACTATCCTTTTCTAACGTAGAGCGCTTGCCTTGTCACAACGCCGTCCTACTAGCCTTTCCCTATCACCCCCCCGATTCCCCTCAGAAACTCTGCTTGACTGTGAGAGCGCCGTTAAGATACATTTCCTACACTCACACCTGGACTTTTTTCCTGACAATTGCGGAGCCGTAAGTGATGAGCACGGCGAACGTTTTCACCAGGATATTTCAACAATGGAAAAAAGGTACCAGGGAAAGTGGAATCCTTCCATGCTTGCAGACTATTGTTGGACTCTTGGTAGAGATGCTCCAGAAACGATCCATAAAAGAACAGCAAAAAGACAGCGCATATAGTGATTCTTATAAGTATATGAATCTTGTTACTTTTTTTAATATATCCTTAAAAATAAAAATATTTTTTCTAAACCGCAACTAATTTTTTTATTTCATTGTCATTTTTGGATTCAGCGCCCCAAAATTAACAAAGAAGTGCACTTTTCCCACATGATACAATTAAAAAACTAAAATTTGTTGTCCAGTGTCATTGGCCCTTCTATAATTTGGAAAGTATCACTTGGATCTCGATGAAACTTTGACATGAGACCGCCACTATGCTAAGAACAAAACTTTTTGTGGATTTTCTACAATCGATGCAGTGGCGGCGGGGCTATACTCGCAAAAAACTAAAAAATAATGATGATATGTCTCTTAAGATACATTTCCTACACTCACACCTGGACTTTTTTCCTGACAATTGCGGAGCCGTAAGTGATGAGCACGGCGAACGTTTTCATCAGGATATTTCAACAATGGAAAAAAAGGTACCAGGGAAAGTGGAATCCTTCCATGCTTGCAGACTATTGTTGGACTCTTGGTAGAGATGCTCCAGAAACGATCCATAAAATAACAGCAAAAAGACAGCGCATATAGTGATTCTTATAAGTATATGAATCTTGTTACTTTTTTTAATATATCCTTAAAAATAAAAAGTTTTTTTTCTAAACCGCAACTAATTTTTTTATTTCATTGTCATTTTTGGATTCAGCGTCCCAAAATTAACAAAGAAGTGCACTTTTCCCACAAGATACAATTAAAAAACTAAAATTTGTTGTCCAGTGATTGTATCTTAATTTCTTTTGAGGTCATGTACGTTTTTGTCACCACCCTGGCGTCACTTCCCTTGTAGTTTTCACGTCAATTGTCTTTTACTGTTCTTCTTTTTCTACGTTTTGTATTTTCCTTATAGTAAAATATCAACAATGAAAGCAAGTTCTGCAACCTGCTATCAACAAAAGTATAGCTTTCAAACACAACCGTTACCTGTGAGCTCTCAAGACGTTATTTTTAACAGATGTAGGTGGCATGTTGTTGAGCATTCCTAAATAACTATTATTACGCAGATCCCCAAAATGCAAAATATGTGGTATGCTTGGGACTCGACTAGTTTTGCCCATGTACATTTTCACACTAAACACGAACCTTGTCAAATCAAACTCGGGGGAAGATTGACAATTTAGACATTAGAATTTTTTTGTATAACGTATAACGTGTGATCTTAATGCCTACATTACTTTCTTATTTTTGCACCTACCCCCAATTTTGACTTCACCTGTTCAGAGTGAAAAAATACGTGGGAAAACATCGTGGGAGGTCAAGCACACTCCGTTTTTTTACTTCGTGGCAATGTGCTATCAATAACGTATGCACTAAAAGTCTTGGCACAAAATATTTTTCGGAGACAGTTATCAATATAGCTGTGACTAGTCAAAGCTTCATCCCTCACTATTTCCTGAAAAGGTTGGGATACACCCCTGTTAGAAATTGCGCACCAGACAAGGATTTTGCTTTATGTTTGTATCTAACATTGTCAGGGTATTCCTCTACGATGTCCGCATAAAATCCGTCGTTTCCCTTCAATTCAGAAATTCTTAAGTGAAATACTATTCGTCATCTAAAATAATGATTTTTCCACTGGCAAAGTGTATTGACGATCCAGTCTCTTTGGTGACATTCCAAGCTCTTCTCACTAATCTCTCTGACCTCTGTGCAGCAAATGCACATGGTCTTCCACTTTTTGGGAGATTCAGACATAGTATTCCCTGCTCGCACTCCGCTATTGTTCGATAAATGAGTCTTTGTGAAATGTTTTCATTCTGGAATATTCGACAGATTTCAGTTTTGGGTACCCGCCCAACCAACTTGTAGATACTTTTTCTTATTACTAATTTATACGACATCTTAAAGCGAAAAATTCAAAGTAAATAAATGGCAACTGACAGTAAAGTAAGTAAACAAACTTTTAGGACATACGTTGTTATCATAAAACAGACGACTATGCCCTCAAGAAAAATGAGTTTGCTCGTGCATTTTTATACATTAATTAATTATAGATATATTCGATGGACCCTGGGAATGAAACCTTGAAGAAAACACTTCTGGACAAAAAAGCACATTTCTGGCTCCAAAAGTATAATCAGGAGGAACTTCCAATCTAGTGGGGCGCTAATTTTTACCCGTAATATATAGTATACAGGTATTTTATCTCTCGATACCAAAAGTCGCTTTCAATTTGCAGACATAATTAAGATAGTTGTATAATACTTATTTTTAAGGTTTAATGCAGTTCAAACAAATTATCGAATCAACAAAGGAAGAAAGAAAGACAGACGTCGAACAAAGCAGCAGACAATAAATTTTTTTCGCGGTAGGATTATTGTAGCACTCTTTAAGATTTATTCGTTTCGGAGTCAGATTTACAATAAGCAATCATTCATTTTATAGATCATTTAATATCTCATTAAAGTTGCTTTGTAGCGTTCGTTCAGCTGACGACTGATGTGATGACTGTTATTTAAGTTATGGAATTACACCAGTCAACTTTACTGAGGTATTTAGCACTTCAAAACCAGATGCACACTTGACGAAATTATGTCGTTCAATTAACATCACGTAATGGGTTATTACAAAAGCATTTTTTTTTCAAAAATGTTGCCTCCTCTCAACTTATTTTGCTATGATCAGAAGGTTGCGTAAAATGAAAACGAATTCAAACTTCTTGAACGCATTTTTTAAAGCTGCACAAACATAACTGGTTAGTAAGGTAAATAATAAGAAATTAGAGTGTCTGATAACTTTAGATCCAAAATTCTTTGTATACCATTTTGCTGATATCCGTAACTTGCCGAATACTTGACTTGACTTAGCTAAAGTAATCAGAAATATGAATAATGCGATTGAAAAAGTTTTTTAGAGACATACAATTTTGTAATATTGGAAAACATACGAACGTATGAGGATTAGATATCATAATACATCCAAAAATATATCATCTATGGGAGCTGAGTATGTCTTATAATTTCGAAAAACAATTCAATAGGCGAAGAGTATCTAAAAAAACGTTTTTTGCTGGTACTTTTTGATCTTGAACAATCTTTAAGATCATTTTGTAGTTGACGAGGCTGGTGGAAGGTTGATGAACTCCCAGAATATCTTGCAGATAGAATAATGCACCATCTGTTACAATTATTCTAGGAAATTCAGCGGAAAATTTGAAAAAAAATAATATGTTTCTAGTCACTACAAAGTTCTAATAAAGACTTATGCAGTACCGAAAGCGTTGATTTGGTTTGGTATTAACGTCGTTACTAAATAGTATTGGTAATCATAAAACTGAGGGATTGTTTTGATGTAGAAGTCATAATATGAAATATGAGGCATTTTGCAAATCCTTGAATTAATCGTTAAAGAAATCAAGGAATTTTTAAACTCATTTTTCGAGTTACATATAATTTTTGACAAACTCCACTCTTTGCTTTCATACTGTATTAAAAGTACAGTATCTTATTCAACAAACATTTCCAACAACCAACTTTGAGACTTGGTTGCTTTTAAACACTGCTTTAATAGTGAAAACAAGACTTGGGGTTTTTATAAAATTGCTTAATTCCACTTCTGATACTAGATATATTTTATCGAATAGCTGAGCTTTTGTCGCTCTGCTAATTTGTTGACAAAGCTATATCCTCTTTTGAGGCGTTGTAATATTGTTAATGTTAAGAATATTATGGATTCATCATAATATCATATTACAAGGAAACATAGAAAGAAATAACCAACCTGTTTCGAACAGCTATCACCAAAATAAGATGGGTTATTGAGAATAGGCACTAGAAGAAAGACACTTTTTGGTTCGTGCTATGAACACTGGACTAACACTATAAATTCTTCTTGGGACGAAGAAATGGTCGCATCGATGACATGTGGCTTGGAGATTTAATTTACTGGACAACAATTGCAAGTCTGACACTAAAACTTTGTAATTTACATGACTTTTACTGCTTTTTAATATTTTCGATGTTATGCTGTCTTTGTTATACCACCCATTTTTTCTTGTTTTGTTTTTGACTTCTTTATTTTTGCCTGTAAAGATTTATAAATCAAAAAATGGCGTCAAGTAGGTTGTCTCTATACTCTCACGCCATCGAAAAAAATCTTCTGCTACAATTCTGCATGTACCTAGGTCAAAGATATCAAAGAGACGTAGGTTTTGACAGCACTGCACTATTTGGAATTTTCATGATAAAAAGTTTCCTCTGATTGCAGCAATAAGCGAATCCGTACACGGGAGCCTAATTTCTCCGTAGCTCTCTAGTTTGATAACTGATTGTAATAAAAATATATACATTTTCTTTAAATTACCTCTCTGGTCAGTAGCGACAATGTTATTTTCAATAAAATTCCGCCGTAATTGCTGTCATTTCATTCTAAATATTGCATCAGATTTCGCCCAGTCGTTTTTGAGAAATACACTCTTGTCTTAGTACAGTTCTAATCAATATTCCCACTGGATCCCGTAATTTGGATAACAGATTCATAATTAGAGACCCAAAAGATATGGAGTTTCAGATCAGAACAGTGTTGAAACAAGCTGTTTTAAAATTTTAGAACATAAACAAGGTGCCGCCTGGAAGACAAAAAGAAGTGACAATTTTACATGAAACGTAAAACAAAGAGGAATTTCAAACATAATTGGTTTGATTGGGTCAGAGAAATATGGGGATTATAAAGTATTAGACTTTCAAAAAATATTATTTTTGGTCTATTGTTATACAGGGCTTCAGTCAGCAATATTGCCTTAGGGCTAGTCCATTCCTGACAATCTAATAAAAAAACAATTTGCAGTAACGTCTTTCAGGGGCCTGTATCGCCCTATGGGATAACTTTTTTATAGGATCTTGAAGCATTATTTTGTTCTATATATATATCTATGCGAGAGATTGTGATTTCATTCTGGCAACACTGGGACACCCTGTATGTGTCGACCACCGTTTTATGGTGCCAAAGTTGCCGCTTCTCGGACAGCTGCCGTAAGTTGTGGGATTTTCCTTTTTCGTCACTGAGAAATTCTGAAAATACGAAATCTTAGCGAGGTCAAGGATATTTCCGGATGTCACGCTCAAGAACATACAAGTTTTTTTAAAAGGAAAATGGAGTCTACAGACTTCTAATAAAATTACTGCGAGTCTACTTGGTAATATGGCTGTGATGATGGAAACTGTATGTGAATGTCCAAATACAGCATCTTGTTGGATAATACATAAATCAATGCTTGAAGTTTAACCACGATTCTTTCTGGGTGTTTGATTTCCTTTGTTAAGTTAGGACTTTTGTGCTTAGCTCTCTATGAATTATCCGAGGACGTATTTATTCAATTGAATGGCAAAAAGTTTGGTGAACGTGTTCTTATGGTCACTGCTATTTTTCACAGGTAATAGCATAATTGTACCTCCTTACATTCTACGCCATCCTGCATTTTTAAGCACGCTACCAAAAAAGCACGCAAACAGCATGGTGTCCGCCAAGCCTTAGCAAATAATAACAATTTACATTTTTGAAAATTGTATACAAACGCGTTCGACCACACATGGCACGCGACAAGACATCCATTTGGTCGAGTACAGAGCAGCATTCTATCAATTTTGAAGTTATCGGTCTAGGTTGGAAATATTTTAAAGCTTTCGTCTACCACCAGGTTATAAAGAGCAATTTATACAATAAGTAGGTTCTGGAAGGGTTACGTCCCACTTTTCAACCCATCAACTTATTTATGCCTCCGAGTGGTTAACTTACTTAATGACTTCTATTTAATTCCATTCAAAGGCTGCTCTGTTTTTTAGACTTCGGGAAACCTTTGTATGTACGCGTTTATGGCACTTTGCGTGTTAAAGCTTACATCACTTGCCATAAAAACCTTTTTTACATCCTATATACATAATTAGATATAACCTGTCAATCGCAGATGGATGTTGTAAATATTTTTTGTAGTTTTATATTCCTGAATCAGTAAGCACTAAGTTCAGTCCTTGCTTCAGTCTCCATTAAATATTAGCTTTGCTAACACTTTAATGTATAATAATAATATATTTTTTTATTCACTCAATGTACAAAGATAACAAACAATATGAGTAAATAAATATAAAATCAAAACAGGCCCAATAGAAGGCATCGCCTGTACATGGACCAATAAATTTAAGTTGAAACTGTTGAATGCAAATGACAAAAAAGGACAAAAATTAGCTACAGTAGATTATGTATTTAGTTGATGTTCGTATTTATGAGTTTATGAATTTCAGTCCTAGATATAGAATGTAGCCACTTTTTTAAATTTCTTTTGAAACAATTTCCGAAACGTAAATCTTTTAAGTCTTTAGGTATAATTTCATAAAATTTAGGCGCTAAATAGAGATATGATCGCTGCATTATAGATTTATCCGGTTGAGGAACTACTGTGCCACGAATTTTGTACCTGGTATAATGATTATGTTTAATTTTTTGGTCGGTGTTTACAAATGGTAGTGAGTGATACTGTGTAAAAAATAAAGCTGTCTTATATCATACATTCGAACATCTGCGTATAATTTTTCAGTGGGATAAAGTTTCGGTTTTTTAAATATCATTTTTAGAATACTTTTTTGAAAAACATCTAAATTATAGATATGTGAGGAACATGCAGCTCCCCATGCTAATATACCATATGTGAGATGAGGCTCAATCAGTGCATGGTATAATGTTCGAAGATATTTTTCTGTCAATATATTCCCAAGGTATTTAATTTTGTAGGATACAAATCTAACTTTCTTTAAAATATAATTGACATGGATGTCCCATCGTAAGTGAGGATCCAAGACCACTCCAAGGTATTTTATGTTGGGCACTCTATTAATTTGCATTTTTTGATCATTAATATTGAAGGAGAAATTTGTGTAATTTGGCAGATGTCTAGCATAAGATCCAAATGGTAAAAAATGTGTGTAGAGTAGTTAATGCTTAATTTTCTACTGTTAAACCACCGAATAATATTGATAAAATCATTTTCAATTACATTTTTCAGATCAGACCAGTCAGTGCCTTCATATAATATTGCAGTATCATCTGCAAAACTAGTTATTTTGCCAACACAATTAATTTGGAAAATATCATTTAAATATATATTGAATAACAGCGGACCTAAGACAGTTCCTTGTGGGACACCACACTTAATATA
The DNA here is from genome assembly GCA_963669975.1 of Acanthoscelides obtectus. NCBI lineage: Eukaryota > Metazoa > Arthropoda > Insecta > Coleoptera > Chrysomelidae > Acanthoscelides > Acanthoscelides obtectus. The sequence goes on along the minus strand of CAVLJG010000008.1, from coordinate 27,233,339 downwards.
CATTTCTTTACTAAATGATCCTGATATCTGCACAGATTGTGGGCGATTTGACAAATAACTTTCGATCAGTGAGTACGCGTTTCCTCTGAAACCAATTCTCTCCAATGCTTCTAATAATAATTTGTGATTAACTGTGTCGAAAGCTTTCTTTAAATCAACAAAAATGCAGATTGAAGGGATTCTGTTATCAATATTTTGATGTATTTGATTTACAATTTTAGTTATTGCGTCCGATGTAGCCTTCCCTTCTGTAAATCCATATTGATTTTCACTTAAAATTTTGAATTTTATGATGTATCGAATCATTCTAGTAGATAAAACTTTTTCAAAAACCTTTGCTACACTGGATATCATTGATATTGGTCTATAGTTGTTAACATCTGTTTTTGTTCCTGATTTATGTATCGGTATTATATTACCTTTTTTTAAAATTGAGGGATATATGCCAAATTCAAAGCATTTGTTGATTAGGTAAGTGAGTGGTTCTGTTATGTCCTCGGCTATAATTTTCAAATGCTCGCTTTTAATACCATCGAACCCAGGACTTTTCCGATTTTTTAAGGACATAACAGTGGTGTATAACTTCACATTGCTCGACTTTATCCAAAATAAATGAGTTCAAAGTTCTTTTTGGAGGCTGAGTATTTTGCACATTTGCTTGTATATTACTTGCTAAATTTTCGCCTATGTCAGTAAAGAATTGTACAAATTCATCGCATATCTGTTGAGTATTTTTTAATACTGTTCCCGATGTTGTATTTAACTCAGTGACACACTCTTTAACTTTTGTTTTCCCAGTAATCTCATCAATAGTTGTCCAAAGCCGCTTAGGATCATTTAAGTTATTATTCAATTTATTTAGGTAATGTTTTCGTTTGGTTTGCCTTACAAGCTCTATAAATTTATTTTATATTGGTTGTAGCAGTCGGTATTCTCTCTAGTTGGCGTTAGTTTCATTACATTATATAGTCTTTCTTTTTCTATTGCCGATGTTATTAATCCTTTGGTAATCCAGGCATTTCTGCTTTTCTCTTTGTGACTAATTATTACTTTATTGGTACTAATATCTATTAGTTTTTTTATTTTTTCTATGAACAGTCCCGTTGCTTTGTGTATATTATTTATAGAGTATAATAAGTTCCCAGGATTCTTGTTTGACATTTGATATTAGTTTTGAATTGTCGACAAAAAATTTGTAATTTTCCGGGTTGTTACTAACGGTAGGGATGTTAGAATGTTTTTCATTTGAAGATATCAGTAAAATAGTGGAGAAGTGGTCAGTAATATCGCTTTCTAGGATTATTGGTATACAAGTAATTTTGTTAGATAGGTCTTTCACAAAGCAGTAATCTATACATGTGCCACTGATGGACCTTGTAGGTAGGTTTATATAGGACAGAAATCCGTTACTTGATAGGATATTCAAGTATTCATTTGTGATGGGATCATCGTCCAAAATATTTATATTGACATCTCCCAAGAAAATATGTTGCTTTAAATGAACTTTATTTTGATTTTGAAAAAAAAATTCGATATTCTTTAAAAACTCGTGGGGTTCTGAACATGGCGGACGATAAATTGCAGATACCTCAATTTTGTTATGGTTAATTTGGATCATTATGTTTAAAATTTTGATACCATCGGTGAAAGTGAATGTATCATGATTATATTGCAGTTTATTTCTTACAAAAACTATCACCCCATCGTTTTGGTTATAAGTGCCAAAGTTATACAGCGTGTCATATCCCTTCTGATTGAAACAAGAAATATCAGCCACTTGCCACGTTTCAGTTAAAACTATTAGATCAAAATTGTACCATATTTGGTAGAGTAGTATTTTTAAGTAATCAATGTTGTGTTTTATACTCCTTATGTTCATATTAAAAATTCGAAATTTTGCATCAGAATTTTGTGTACATAAATTAAGTTCATCGACGTTCTGTCCTATATTTGTTGCAATACTTGGAATTTGTGCTTCATGATATGTATGATATATATATATATATATATCCATATTCCACTCTAATTTTTTGCTGTCATCAATTTTGCGACTTTCAAAAAAGTGGTGACAAGTGGGATAATTCCATACTATACTTCACACGCTTTTTTAATATGGATGTATATTACGAGTACTCGTATGTACATCTATGAATATTTGCAAATTCCACAGACACACATTTAAAATGGTCGATAGATAACAAATCAGTGTTATCCTTATCGCTTCCCCTAAAGTGAAACACTCAAAATATGAGCAACCATTTGTGCTATTATTAAAAACGCAAAAAAATAGAGAGGTCTACAGAGAGATCGTCAGATAAGATATGGATTTTCGTTATGTAGATGTTGTGAAATTCCAAAATCCTTGCGAGCAGAATACCGCACCATTGGGTGGGTAGTAGGTTGCTATTTTTTTTCAAACTACAATCAAATTTTCTTGAATCTCGGTGGATGTATGCTGCTTAGACGAAGTTACATACAACGTCATAATTTTAGTACATTCGATACCCGAAAATTTAAGAGACATGATCACCGAGAATAAATTCAAAAAGCATATAAAAAGTTTCTATCTGCCACATAATCTACATACATATATGTAAGCCTTAATTATTGTATTGCCTTGTGTTTGCACGATTCGTGTACCAGCACCAATAAGCCATTATTATTATTATTATCATATAGAAACATCATGCTATGAATCATATGCATGTACCATTTACATATAATATGTAAGAATTTCACTGTATTATATACCATTTTATGTCCATATTATAACATCTAGGATTAGTTTCCATGTTAATGAAGATGTTATTTATCTTTATTCATTATTAAGCTTAATGCGGCTAGGCATTGAAACCGCCTAGTTGCTGTACTGCTGAAAGGTTTCCCTCGATACGCCTCTGTCCGAAGCGTTCCAAAGGGCATTAGCCTAATTTTAGAAAATTATGAAATTGTCCTAATTACGCTTACATATGTTATTCGCAAGAATGGGCAAGAAATTAGCCGAAAATCGTAATTTCAGTCTCTCTGAAGGTACGGAAAAATTAACTGCTGGAATGGGTCGGTGGTTCCAGGTGGTCATGAAGACTATCATCATTCTCGTAAGCTTAAATTAACAAAAAAAAACGGAACGATAAACATTAACTGAATCGATTTTTCATCATTATCAAGTACTATCAAGTACGCCAAGTAAATTGATAAAATGATGTCATTAAGTTACATGTTATTTCGATAGTGAAACATTTCTCGTATATGTCTGGAGGAACCTATTGTAACTCCTGAAATATTATTATGAGTAGATCTGGTAAAATCACAATAAGAGCTAGATAGGTGTTTATAAAACTGTCTTCACCGTTCATCTTTGCTATATACTTGTATGTATATCTCAACCCTATATGACAGAAGTGCATGGAAAATCCTAAGGGGCGACTTTTTCAAGTTCTCGTTGATACAAATAAGTGAAAATACTTTTTCGGAATTACCCCATTGCCGTTTTATAACTTGTCACTCATACCAATTTAAGTAAAGACGAGTGATAAGGATCAAACTAATACTTGTGCAGAAGAGAGTATTTCGTACAATAACTTTTAGTAATAAGCTACTCAAAACTCTCCACATCATGACGATATACTCCCTTTATTTTTTTAATTGTTTATGTCTGCGTACCCCTCAACATAGCTATGCTTTATCAGCAAAGGGTCCCCTCATAATGCCTATCAGATTGTTCAACAAGTTGCCAAGTGCTATCAGAGCTGTCACTCAATTCACTTTGTATGAATTAAATTATTGCATATTGCAGATTATTCAATCTGTTCGTCCGACATTTTTTTGTTTATTTGTTATTTACTCACGTCTTTTTAATCTGTTTGTTTTATGTTGTTATCTTGTGTACATTATGTTTGTATTATTTAATTTATTGTAGCTTTGACTTTCATGTTGAATAGATCACAACCTTTTAAGTATTTTTTCTTCATTTTATGTTCCTTGACAATTTACTGATTCTTTTTCAGGCCAAATGGGAATAAAGACATTATTATTATTATTACTATAGTCAAATCAAGGCAAACACTTGCTAGCACACTGTTGTATCGAAAGCAAAAACGGTAATGTTATTAACTGTAAGTGAGGTATTTTAAAAAATGTTATGCAAGAATGTCATGTATTTCACAGTCTCTGCTGCTACTAGTGCAAAGGCAATTCGAATGTTCAGTGAACAGTAAACAGTGCGTTTTTGTGCCTTTTGTGTCCGTTGAGTTGACAAGAAACTTATTTCAAGTTCTGGACCGATGAAATGCATACGCATACACACTTGAAAGACATGCACTTTAATGAAGCTGTCGACGCTTAAAATTATATTCATACCCATTTTTGGGTAACTTTGGTATTAACGTTGATGTATGCTAGCTATACAAAATGTTGAAAATACACAACTTTTGAAACATACCCTATGATGTATTTAATGTTGTCAATAATAGAACCACTGCAGATGCATATATGAGTTTACCGATATTTCGGCTGCCATATCATCATAAATGCACAACTGTTATGTTTCTAGCCTTCTGATTAAATGTTAACAATGGCTGGGTGTTGTCTGCCTAATGGTGAGACATTATTGTTATTATTTCTACGCAGCCTGAATTGTATACATATATTGTTATCAACATACTGTATGTTATTATCATGTACGTATTAGATCAAAATCAGCCTCTATATTTCTCAAACATATTTTTTTTATTGGCACGGCGTTCATACAAACATGTAGAATGAGTAAACTTAACTAAACCGCAATGTTTATCGCTGTTCCAGACTAGGCAGTCTGTTTGTACTTTTTAAGGAAATAAACTGAGTATGCAAATGAAAAATAAATGAGATATGGATTAGCAAGACATTTTCTTTATTTTTTCTTTGAATGATCGCGTGACACTTTTTACATATATTTTTCAGTCGTTCGTGTACGAATCGATGAAAAAACCATTTCAATTACGATTTAGACTGTTTATAAAAAAATTGTTGTAAATACAAATGTACTTACATTTTGTATCTACGTATTACGTATTCATTCGTATAAATGCTTGTGAGGCGTCACGAAATTCATTCATCAAAAGAGCCCCAAAAAATCTCTTGGTTACTAGTCATTACACATACAATCGACAGAGATAATTAATAGAACTGTATAAAAATGTTCATAGGGCACCATAAAATGGTACGAAATGCGAATCTACCTTTTCAAAAGTCTGGACATGTTCATTTTTCGAAAATAATAATCTGATTTGTCATTACCATTCTAAGAAGGGTTGAGTTGACTTTTATGAACTTAAAGTACCTCTTTAATAGTGGATGGCGTCAATGTCAAAGTATTTCCCCGAAAATTTGCATGAGACTGGTGTATCATGGTAGGTACGTAATTTAATGTGCCCTCTTTATTTTTGTAGCTCTACACTCTCTTTTACCATTTTTACGCGGAGCATGTTTTCTACAGCGAACATGGCTTCCTCAAGAAACTATAAAAGAACCCTATGCAATTAGGTGAAATGTTAAAATAAAAAAGAACCTAGGTAAAAGATTTCAGAGCTTCCTTTAATTGGCATCCACAATAACTGAATGACTCGTGATTGTTATCAAAATTGGTTGTTGTAAAGTGATATTTGTTTACTCATATGGTGCAAAAGGCACTTATCGACGGTAAAACGTCTTGTTTTAATTTTCCCTGGATTGTCTCTGTGAGGGAAACATACTTCTTCATGAAAAAAAAATACTTTTCGACAACTAGATTTGCATTTTGTCCTACCGTGCGCCGTTTTTGACACCAAGGTTCTATTACTGCTATAAATATCATTGATTAACGTAACTGTGGTTTTGTGATCAGCCTGGTGGTCGAACAGAAATTAAGACATACGAGGTCTGTACATTAAGTAATGAGACTGTCAATTCTGGAAATTACATATACAAATTTGCTGAATTTAAAAAATGAGAGAGATAAGAAATAATTATATTCACAGTATACTGTCGAAGTACAAGCCATATACATGCTAACAGTAATTACACACAACGCGGGCGCGGTGATGATTTCCCGTAATTCTCCTCAGTTTTTCGTAATTTATGACTTTGAACATAACCTCTCTTCAGAAAGCACAACATATAAATAACCCGTCATATACAGCATATTCAGTATTAAAGATTTTCTCACACATCAAATATCACTGATTTTATACACATGCAGACCAATACACATAATCATCCAGATGCGATCTTGCTATTCAACCAACTTTCTTCTCAGAGATAGAAACTACAGGCACGGACCACTCAGAATCGCAAAACATATGCAACCAATAATGCGTGTAGTTCAGTTGAGTCATTCCTCCATAGATGGGCGTTCACAACGATCCTAGTGAGCAAACGTGGAATGACTGTTTACGCCCTAAAAACTACCTTGTCTGCAAGTTGACATCTTATAAAAAAAACCTATAGGTTTTTTTGACATTTTATATGTTTTTTACCTCGTGCGGGTATTACGTACCTCGAAAAGTGAGCTTTCGTAGGTTTTTATACAAGATGTTATCTCAGCACAGCTGTTGTACAATTGTTGTGAACTCGTTTTGTACCTGTACGTGTTGATTTTGTGACGTTTTTTAGGTTTTTTTTACATAATAGCCATGTCCAGTGAACGTAGACAGATGAATGAATTCAAATAGTCCAAAATATACTCAGATTTTCTCAGGAAATTGGCTTTACTCGAAGAATTGTTCCTATCGTTTCTAAACCGACTTCCTGATTTTTGAAAATGTCACCTTATTAAACGTTATCGTTGAATATGCTTGTCATACCGGTTTATCTGGAAGAATGATATGTTAACCAACCACTCTGGGAAGTGGTTAAACACAATATTCCAAAGTTTATATAAAATAACTTTAATAAACAGTTTTATCGGGCTCATATAGTTCTTATCGTAAAAATGGTAATGTTGTTTTGCAGGATGAATGGCACACATTTCTATTTTTATAGTCTATTATTTTTCAACTAAAAGAATTCGAACTTGTTCGAATCGATTAGTGAATTTATTGAAATGATTTCGAAAATGTATTTGTAGAATGACCCTTTATGGGGTATATTTAAATGGTCATCAATGACGCGATAGAAACGCATCAATTTTTTGTTTAGAAACGCAGGAGTTTCTTTTCCAAATACCTGATTGTATTAATAAGGTACAAAGTGAGCAATAAGGTAGCAGAACTGACAAAGAAATGGGAACCTGTAAGGGCCGTATCGTCAGTCATTCGTACAATAATTGTAGGACGCCTTTATGGCCTCCTTGATTATCATAGTCATTTCTCTCGTTCAGAGAGGTTGGGGTTTTTCTAGATTTCACCTGTTCCGTCTCAGCGTCAGCGCTCGCTATTGTGAAGTTATGTTTTCTTTTTGAACTGTAGGAAAAAACAGATGATATAAATCAAAAACATGCACAATTTGATGCAAATAGATATTTGTGACATAACCTCAAAATAGAGCGCTGACACGGAACCGTACAAAGGAACGTACCGTACAAAAAATTGAGTTTTATTTTTCATAGATTTAAGTGGTTCAGTGGTGCATACAAATTATACCTGAATATTTCTTGTACCTTTAGTTCACTATACAATAAATTGTTTTATGTTTCAGGAAAGTCGTTTTCGATAACGATAACGATAGCTTCTAATCCACCACAAGTTGCCACGTACAACAAAGCGATCAAGGTGACAGTTGATGGGCCTCGAGAGCCACGATCGAAAACCAGTGAGTACTGAACTGCCTGTAAAAGATAATGTAATTGAGTTATGTACATACATGTTATTCTAATATGTATATATGATGTTGGCTGAATAGTCTCTTTGCTTTCCGTCTCTGTGACCATAACAACTGTTGTTCCATGCTTTTTAGCAATCATCGGTATGGTATTGGTTAATTATTGAAAATAGACAATCCGAAAGCAAACCGGTGGATATAGCCGACTGGAAAATTTAATATGTGGTGCGTGAGTAAGTGATACTGCCACCTAAGAGTGCCGAGGGTTTTCTTAACGTTGGCAAACATTTTAAGGGGCAAGAAACCCTTATGTTATGTGTTCATCTTCTCAATCAACAAAGTTGTTGGAAATGTCTACTTTCAGCTAAAATGCAAGGATACATAGTTCTTTTAAATGCATCAGGGTTATTTCTTATTGAGTTACATCCAGAAGAAATCATCATCCGATGTTCCACTGAAGTAGTGAGTAACTACAGAAAAGCTCATAGGGCATAACCCAGGACGTTTAGTCTGAAGATCAGTGTGGTTGGTTCCGATTTCGTTAAACAGCCACGAGCAATCAGAGGTAACTTGTAAATCATGATAGACTATCTTGGTGTATTTGGATGGGTTCGGCAGTTTCTGGCAGGAGATTTGAATTTTTTATTCTAGCTGGAGATGCTTACTTATTTTTGGATTGCGGAGCTTTATGTGTGATTTTACTATAAAACATGTTTTACGCAAATGTTTTTCGTGATGTGTGAAATGTAGCGAAATTTTAAATTTCCATTGACTCATCCCTTTTGAGTTTCCGTCCCATGTTTAAGAAACACACTGTAGAATTTTATATCACAATGTATAAGGTTCTAAATCTCGATACGAGACATCCATTACTCTCACTTGTCCATGTTTTTTTATGTTGACAGGGGAAAGGATGTCTAGCCAATTTCCGACAAAACAGCTCGACAAATGCCTTTTGTCAGCCTTTCCTACCTAACGTAATCTCACACTACAAAATATGGCATACTCACCAAAATCCCTTAGTCGTTCGCCATGTATCCCACCATCCATATGGTCATGTTATACCAACAATTATTCGACACACTTGCATATCAAGGGAACGGCATTGAGTGATATCGAAATTCACACGAAGGTCTCAGATGGGAACGGAGTGATTGACGTCGGCATAGGGACCTACTCTTTTCGATAAAGCTTTTTCCTCTTAAAACTTTTCCCGCGATATGTGAGATGCGATTCTTGTGAGAACTTTACTTGTGATATCAGCTGATAAGTCGGCTTCCTGTTTTCGAGATAACGTTCTTCGTGCGTTCTAATTTCTCGTACGTGAAAAACATTTAATTATTATCAAACACACCGTCGACAATAAATTGTATGTCTTTAACCTCTGCATATCGTTATCTGCTAATTGCCGAGACTATAGTCGGATAAATGTTTAATTCGCAGGGCTGTGATTGACGTATTAGACATTACATCTACATACACTGCACGTTCTACACGTACAATAATGAGCGCTTTATGGTATGTGCCAACCAAAAACACTTATCAAGAAAAAAACGTTTGGAAAAAGGGCGTCAAGCAGGTTAACTCTGCACTTCCCAACAACGTTGTCATCAGTTCATAAAAGATTCATGTTAGGCACAAGTTAGCCCCTCTGAGATAAAAATTTAGCTACGAACAGGTATAACAAAAAATTGAATGAATCAAGTCAAACAAGCCCAAGCAATTAGTACAGAGTTCCTACCCATTTAATAACGTAGCAATCTGGAAATCTTCCCTCCCCTGTCCTACCGACAGTATCGGCAATCTGGCCAACGTTGCTATGGCTAATCCTAATCCATCCAGCCTGCGAGCAGACCCGATGTTCGTTGAGTTGCGTAAGACGCGTGTGTTGAAAATATTTCTATTATTTTTCGTCCTTGGTGCAGTAGCAACCTTATGCTAAGATTTCATCAAAATTCGAGCGGTACTGTCTAAGGCCCGTATCGTCAGTCGTCCCTACAATTGTAGGGCGCCTTTCTGGCCTCCTTGATTGTCATAGTTTTCTACTTCTCCGTGTCAGCGCTATATTTTGAGGTTATGTCACAAACATCTATTTGCATCAAATTGTGCTTGCTTTTGAGTTATATCATGTTTTATCAGCCTGAAATTTCCTACAATTTAAAAAGAAAACATATCTTCACAATAGGTGAGCGCTGACGCTGACACGGGACAAGTGTAATCTAGAAATGTTTGAAGGAGAGAAAGGAGTATGACAATCAAGGAGGCCATAAACGCGCCCTACAATTGTAGGGACGACTGACGATATGGGCCTTAGGTATAGAGAGTGAAAGATTAACTCATAGACAGGCCGACAGACTGACCGAGAGACAGACTGACGGAAATGATTGATATCCAAAAGACTCAATATCTCATCTTCGCAATTTTTCGCGATTACAATACCTTCTCGCCAGCAATGTGGGAAGTAAAAATGGATTCAAGTATGTACAAGTACAAAGTTTTGGCCATAATATATATGTCTATTACGTAACATTCACCCAGTACGTGTGCCTGCGCCTTGCTAGATTAGAAATGTTCCTTTAGTGATAATTAAATTATGGAACAACATCTTTGAGCCCACAAAAATTATTTTTGGCTATGACCTAGGATATCTACGAAGATGGGAAGTGTCAAAAAAACAAAGTTTGATTACGTTATCAATTGTTTCGCTTTTCACTGATAATCCCACCAATACTGGATCGATTTTGAAAATCTACTGCCTTTTCATCCAGGATACTTTTCGAATTGTCTTCTGTTAAAATCCAAGGGTTGCTTTGAAATGCTTTTTTAGTTTAGGAAATTGTATTGTAGATTTTTATATTATTTTTATAATAAAAATAAAATAAGGCTGACGTCGGTTATGCTTGCTTCCCCAGAACACCCTGGCGCACTACTGGAATACTTATTTATGTGGAGGCGAAGCTGTAGATTATTTTGGCTCTTAAACGCCATTATTGGAATATACGTATGTGATATTCTTTTTTTCTTTTACCATCCGACTAGCGACGGCAATGCCAGCAACAGTCTAGCATTTGGTCACGTTACCGTCTTTTTGGTGTAAACGGTTGTACAGGGTGCGGCAGAGGACGGACGTTTTTGGGATGGGTAGTACTCTCCGCCACCGTCTACGAGAGAGGTGGGGAGGGTGCTGTTTGACTCGTGAGATCCTAGCATTATTTTACCAGTTGTCGTTATAGGGCCTTGGACGGTGGAGCACCGCGTTTTCGCGTATGATTGTTTCGTCCGAAATAATGAGTCAGTCATCGTCGTTCAGCGTGAGTTTCGTCACCACTTCAACATTCATCGGAATAGAGCTGTTCCCTCTCGAAACACCATCCTTCGTTGGGTTGAATCACTTCGCAGGCGTGGTGAACTGATCAACAGAAGACCAAGAGGAGCGCCGCGAACAGTTCGAACTCCTGAAAATGTTGAACGCGTTCGACAGGTCTTTCTTCGCAGTCCGACTAGATCTGCCCGGAAACATGCTGCTGCACTTCGCCTTAGTGATCGTTCGGTAAGGCGAAATTTGCATATGGATCTCCGCTTTCACCCCTACAAATTGGTCATTGTGCAACAGTTACAGCCCGGAGATTATGCACAACGAATGAACTTCGCACGTGAGATGGATGCACTGATCGATCAAAATAAGAACCTCATTTTGTTTATGAGTGACGAAACGAAGCGCACTTTCATCTAAACAGCATGGTTAACCAGCAGAATTGTCTTTATTGGGCTAATGAAAATCCGCAACAGTTACACGAAAGACCACTGCACAGCCCAAAAGTAACGGTTTGGTGCGCTGTATCGCAAACTTGCATCATTGGCCCTTACTTCTTCGAAGACGGTAATGGTCGTGATGTTACCGTGAACTCAGAGCGCTACGTCGAGATGGTCACCAACTTCTTTCACCCTGAATTACGACGGCGACGTGTTCCAATCCGACGTGTGTGGTTCCAGCAGGATGGAGCGACCGCCCACACAGCCCGAGCATCCATGGACGTTATTCGCCCTCTCTTCCCTGGTCGCCTTATTTCCAGGTTTGGCGACGTTCATTGGCCTCCTCGGTCCCCAGATTTATCCATATGCGATTTTTTCTTATGGGGAAACCTCAAGGCTAGAGTATACGCGAACAAGCCCCGAACTCTGGACGAAATGAAGGGCGAAATTCGCGTGGAAGTCGCCCAAGTTGAGAGAGGGATGTTGGAGAGAGTCTACGCGAACTTCCAAGAACGCCTCCAGCACTGCATCAACGATTTCGGCCACCACATGCCTGATGTGACTTTCCACACTTGACTGTCTCAAATGCTATTTCCTTGTGAACCTGATTCCATCAATAAATTTGTTTTCGAATAAAAATTAACTATTTTATGATTTTTTTTAAAACCGTCCATCCTCTCTGCCGCACCCTGTATTTGAATACATATACCGTGTCGCATTGCTGTCGGGCTACGAGTGTCCCTTGCTTTCGGTAATAATGGTTCCTAGGAGAATTTATTATTAGTAATAGATATATCTTATAAATTAAACATAAACACTATGGGAAAAGTTCGTAAAAATAATCCAACCAATCAGCAAATAAAAGACGAACGAGTCTGTGTACGCTGTATCAAATGAATGAGAAACTGGATCTTAATTACGACGGCTTACTATCAAACCTGATCACCAACTAGAAAAATGCATCTCATTGCTGCTGGTTAGAATAGAATACGGATACGCTTACACGCTGGTATTCGGTTACATGCAATCAACAAATGTTCCTCACACATGTGCACCAGACAAAGTTAACTACGCGAGCAGCTATAGAGCTGTCATGTATATCAGACAGATTGATCGTGTCATAAAAATATTCTAATAATTTTGATAGCATAGTTCATACGTTTCAAGATCTTACTGCCATATCGTCAGTCGTTCCTACAATTTTTATTGCTTGATGTGTCACAGCGACAGTGACGGAAGTCCTACCAAACTCAACGATTTCAGTCAGAATTTAGTCTCTGGTAGTATTTTGTGCTATATACTCGTATAGTACATTATACATACAGGATGTTATTAAAGTCTAGCCAACTTCAAGGAGTCCAGACCTGTTCTGTGTTCTAGATACAGGGTGACAAGCGTGGTGGAAACTTTTTTTAAATCGCTTTTACCCCTTATACGATTTTTTTAAAATATGTTGAAAACTAGAAGGAAATTTATATAAAAGTGAAAAAGAAAGACGCGACAATTTGTGCCTCTTTCATTAAGGATTTTAAAGAAGTTTCAAGCAATAATGCCATATATTATTTCTCAAAATTTTAGCAAAATTGGCTAAATGATTATGACGATTAAGAAAAAAAGAACTCATAAATTACTTGTACCAAGAAAATGTATCTTTATATGGATTTTTTATTAGGAAATTGCCCTTTGATAATAATAATAATAATAATAAATGGCCTTTATTTTACCTGGCGGGTTACATCAGCACAAGCTGTTTTTCAGAACCAACCAGGGCTAAAAAAAATTCAAGTACATGCAAATACAAAAAAATACACTGAAGATAATAAGAAAATTTAAAGCAGAAAAAATTTTTTACAGAATCGTAGCCTATGCATGGTATAATGACCAAAAGACCAAAAGAGAAACGTGCATCAACAGGGTACGTAGCAGAATCAAAAACCATGCTTAGAAGTAACTTTAAAAAAAGAAAATATTAGGTATATGGCGGAAGATATAAAAATAAAAGTAAACAGTAACAAATTCGTAAACAAAATACAAACAAATGAAAAGTGACACGTGAGAAAACATGCACAAATAAACAAATATAAAAATAAAATTACATAAAAGTACATGCTACATGTCATCAAAGACAAAGACAACGCTGGACACAGATAGAGTTTTCGCAGCTTGACGTACTTTATTGTAGAAATCGGGCGCCATATATGAAAAGCTTTTTCTGAATTGGGTTGTTCGGTGCCGAGGCAAGTCAATAGTAAGCTTGTACTTCAAATAAACAGGCATTTTATTTATCAGAATACTGTGGACCAATGATAATAGATGCAGTATCCACCTTTGTCGCATAGTAAGCCATTGAATATTTTTAATATGATCAGAAACCCTCTCCCGCCTTTGAATACCTAAACTGAATCTTATGAAGCTGTTTTGCACTTTTTGAAGTCTGTATGCCTCGCTTTGTATTAGACATGGACCATAGACAAGGTCCCCGTATTCAAGTTTATTTGGACAATACATTTTTATAGCTATAAATTGACTTCAACTTAGCATAGGAACCCTGAACAGCTTTGGTGACATGATTATGGAAGCACAGGTTCTCATCAAATGTGCTGCCCAAGTTGCGAACCGATGTCTTGTGGCAAAGTTCATCACCTCCAATACACAGCTTTATTAATTCACTACTGAATTTGCTGAATTTAGATTTAATAGTTATGATAGCCGACTTTTTAGGGTTAATACATAAGCCGTGTTTGTTATACCACACACATATACTATTTAAATCCTCAGACAGCATCTCATTCGCTTCAGTGTACATAGCAGGGTTGTAAGATAGATAAATCTGTGTATCATCGGTGTAGGTATGTAATTTGCAGTATTTAGTGACTTGATCTAAGTCCGCTACATAAAGAGGAAACAGAATAGGTCCAAGAATAGACCCCTGTGGTATATCCTCCTGTGATAAGATGTACGTGATGTACTATTTCCTTGGCCAACGAATTTCAAAAACAAAATCTACTAGAACATATACGTATATACATCTATAAAACTGGCATCAAGAAGGTTCACTCTGCACTTCCCACGCACCGGTGTCATTATTTCAGATGCTGATACACGTGAATTGAAAATATTTCGGAAAATACATGATGCATGAAATATATCTAGTAGATGCGTGGAATCACCAGGGTTGGGAGCGTTTAAATATACTAATGGCGAAAATTCAGATATACCTTCTAACCCCCCTACAACTACTAATCTCTAATTTTGACCCCAGGTCCGTCTCCACTGGACCGATTTTCAATAACTACAAAGCTTGATGGTCATAGTAGAAACCTTGTGTGAAAATTTCATAAAAATTCCTAGTTGCAGATGGGCCATGGATTAGCGAACAGACAGAACCGACGCAAAGGAGTGACGTACATATCTAATTTTTTTTTCGCGATTACAGTATTTCCTCGATGGTGGCGTGGGATGTAAAAACCACTAAACTCTCTCCATCATCATACTTCATGCATCGTTGTCGGTCTGCGAGGCCTTTCCGCCGTCGCTTTCCAGTGAGAGAATTTCCGCGATGATGTTTTCAATTAAAATTTTCGATATTTGTCATTAAAACGGGAGTCTGTTGACCGCAGATGTATTTGATTCGCCGTGCGCCGCGGCGGGCGGTTTCGGCTGCTGATGAAATCCAAAAATATTCCCATTTGTTTTATTAATATTATGAATATCTCTCAATTAACTTTAATTTAATATAATCTGCATGCATATTGTCATTTGATTTATGGACACCACCGCAAAACGGTAATTGAAATTTTACATTCCGCCGCGCGGCTGGATTTACCTGAATAATGTATCTCTTTGCTGCGTTGTATGCTGTATTGTTGTATGTGTGGCTTTATTAGTGATACATTGGGAATGGAATGGCGGACGTGTTTTTATCGCGATTTCTCGTCAAGATCAAGATTGAAAGACGGCACATACTCCTTACACAAAGCTGCACTATTATCTTTTAGTGGTGTTGTCTTCATCACAGAAATATGCTACTATGTAAAGGTGGCAATATTTGTGTTTAAGATTTTATTTTAAAAGATTGTGTTTAATCTTTATCGAGAAAACGTATTTGCATTTATGATGACGTGACTCTTGCTACTTGTCGCCAGAAAAACATCACTTACACATCACGGACCTTGAACAACTTTTAGCACAGAACATGATACATTAGGCGTATTTTTTAATTCACCGGTTTTTTTAAATATTTCGAACAATATTAGATGTATAACAGTGAAAATTGGTATACAAGGGTTTTTTGGTACGACAAAACGAACCATGGGCATAGTTTTACTGTAGCCGCTAGAGGGCGCTCTCTACTGTACCTGAAGTGGTATTAAAATGACCGAAAAATTTTTCTTAGTGCAATTTTTTGCTTTTTGGATAAAAAACTGATTCTTCGCACTTTTCAACATAAAAAAGCTCTCTTGTGAATTTTCGTTATAATTAGCCGTTTTTGAGATATTTCGATTTTTAAGGTTCAATGCATTTTTAATTATTTATGATAAAATAACGTTAAGAAGTCAGTATCTCAATAATTTTTAGAAGTAGGCTGTGCCTGCAAATATTTTTGAAATTGAAAGCAGAATAAGGTTAAACGTCAATTAGTTGACAGTTAGTTTTGTTGTCTGTTGAAACCAGAAACGTTTTTTTGCAATTGTGAATGCACGAAATTTAGTTTCTTTTACCTGTTTTTTTTTTTGTAAGTTTTATAAAAATACCATTTTTATTCTCCAATCAAGAGTTAGCGGATATTCATTTTGTGTATGGCTTTGTAAATGGAAACGCAGCAGAAGCAGCCAGAGAATACGCACGAAGATTTCCAAACAGACGACATCCAACTCGCTCAGTATTTGTAAGAGTGCATCGCCAAATAATTGAAAATGGTTTTGGAAATCTCCAAAGGGATCAAAACATAAATGTTCGTCAGCGCAGATTTACCCGTATGATTCTGCGTGAGTTTGATAGAGATCCGACCACAAGTGTTAGGAGAGTTTCTGGTGCCTTGGGAATTTCAGCAGGCCATGTTCACCGTGTTCTTAGAAATGACCATAGACGTCCTTACCATTTGCAACCTGTGCAAGGACTACAGCCAGGGGACGGAGAACGAAGAATCACATTTTTTCAGTGGATTCTTGATAGAACTGATAATAATAGCGAGTTTTTAAGTAACGTTTTATGGACCGATGAGTCATGCTTCACTAGACGTGGAGTGGTAAATTTTCATAATCAACATATTTGGTCGCATGAAAATCCGCATGCAGTTCGGGAACGAAATTTTCAGCATGAATTTAGTGTGAACGTGTGGATTGGTATCTACCGTAATCGACTATTTGGACCCTACCTTTTGCCTGCAAGGTTAAATGCTGCGACCTTCTTGGAATTTTTAAAGTCTGAACATGCAAATATGTGGGATGATATGTTAGATTTAAGAAGATTGGACTGATTCCAGCTTGATGGTTGTCCAGCTCATGATTTGAGAATAGTTAGAAACTGGCTGGATGAAAATTATCCAGAAAGATGGATCGGCCGTGGAGGATCAGTCGCCTGGCATCCACGATCCCCTGACCTAAATCCATTAGATTTCTTTGTGTGGGGATTTCTAAAAGAAACGGTGTACCAGACTCCCGTAACCACAAGAGATATGCTAATAGACAGAATCAGGAATGCATGTGATGAAATAAGGCCTTATTTGAATAATGCTTTACCACGTTCGATCATTCGTAGATGTGAATTGTGAATGGAACAATTGGGTTTACATTTCGAGCAACTACTTTAGATTTTGTATGTTTGTCCTAACTATCCAATAGCATTTTAGTTGTAAATAATTAATTTAATTTGTTAAAAATAATATTGGAAAATTAAACAAATTAATATTCTGTTTTTTTGTGTTTATTTGGAGTTAGGAATTATTGCTGTCTTTAAAAACACAATCTAAACGATCATCTTAATTACTTGTAATGCTCAAATCGAAAATGTAAAAAAAATATTATTTTCTCATAAATAATTAAAAATGCATCGAACCTTAAAAATCGAAATATCTCAAAAACAGCTAACTATAACGAGAACTCACAGGAGAGCTTTTTTATGCAGAAAAGTGCGAAGAATCAGTTTTTTTATTCAAAAAGAAAAAAAAATTGCACTAAGAAAAAAATTTCGGTCATTTTAATACACTACAGGTACAGTAGAGAGCGCCCTCTAGCGGCTAGAGTAAAACTATGGTTCGTTTTGTCGTACCAAAAAACCCTTGTATACCAATTTTCACTGTTATCCATCAAATATTGTTCGAAATATTTAAAAAAAACTAAGTAAATTTAAACATCCTGTATTTCGGAAGCCACGCATTTTTCGACCCATGTTTATATAGACTTTATGCATTAATTTTAAAAGTTCTATCGAATCTTAAAGTTATGCAACAATAAACTGAAACACCCTGTAGACAAGTTTGGTGTACAACCGGTCGCTCAGACCGAAATTAAAAGAAGAAAAATTGGTTAATTGCTTACACCGTTGGCTCAACCGGTGAATTAAAGAATACGCCATATTACTCGAGATGATGAACCTAAGCGCACGCGATCGGTCTATCGACGTCACTAAGTGACAAAATACCCAGAGACGGTTGACAAACGTACTGTTTTATATATCGCTTTAGCGCGTACTTTGTGATTAGTTTCTGCAGTTTGTTATCAGGTGTGTTTCAAATAAGTCTCTTTGTGAAATATCATTGAAGAACTGTCAATTGAACATTTAACTATGGTGTACTGTGCAGTGGTGGGCTGTTCAATCAAGAACAAGAAGAGCAAAGGCGTTTCAAATTGGAGTTTCTTCGGTTTTCCAAAGAACACACAAGTTTGCAAACAATGGGTTCTGAAGTGTTGTCAGCAACACAAACTTAATGTACGAACCACGAAGATATGTGCCGAGCATTGTCTGGAAAGTGACTATTATTTAACAGAATAACTTTTGGGATTACTCCAAAATAAATGGAAGTTGAGCAAAATAAAATTGAGGCCACTCACTTTTTCAAGATGTGAAATGCATTTTAAGATCTGAATGTTAAATAGAGATATAAAAGGAAAATATAGAACTGGGAAGAGATAATGATGAAAATTGTAAAATAAAGTCAATAAAACTATTTACCAATACAAAATACTTTTATTAACTTCTACACATAAGAAAAAAATTAAAAGCCATTTACACCTAACATTTCATAGAAAATTATGAAGTTGTCATATACAGGGTGTTTCAAATTCGACCCTCACCATTGGAATCTCGGAATCTGTAAGAGATACAAAGTCGATTAAAATGTGGCACAGTTGCTTATTTAGGAAATAAACAAAATGCCGCTTGACTGAGAAAAGGGAATTTTACCAAGATCGTTTTAATTTTTTCCTACTTTATTTGTAGTGGGATTTGAAAATAAGGGGCACATTAACATTGCCACTTTTTTCCTCTACAAGAAGGCGTAATCAGAATTTCAATACGACGTTTCGTCTTTTGTGCATTAACTTTATTTTTCTTATAGACACTATATTGGATTTTTGCACAGATGAATAGAGTTTTTGATTATGATTCCGAAGATGTATGCATGCATTGCCAAGTCTTAGTTATTTCAAAAAAAGCAGGATTTCCTAGGTTGTTTCGCATACCAGATTTATCCCAAAATCACTCTTATTTTTTCCTCACTTTATTTGAGATTTCAAACTAAGATGCATGTAGTCAATAGGTACCTTTACATTTACACTCTTTCCTGCGGGACTGGAACGCCCCGTTCCAATCGTGTGCGAAAGCATGCCAGTGTAAATGAGAAATAATCGCTCGGTTTTTAGACGTGTTCAAACTCGCATTTTCGTCGCTAGTGATTTTCGTGCAGGTAAGACGTTTGATTACATTTTACTTTCGCGCGGGCAATTGTGCGTAAATTGTGTTCTAGCGTGGGTAAGTATTTTATTGTATATACATATACAAAGTTTCAATTATTTTAATTGTTAGGTAGATAATATGGCAGATACACGATATTGGTCGAAAGAAGTTGTTTCAGAGTTTATTGAAATATATAAATCTTATCCATGCTTATGGAAAATCAAATCCCGAGAATATACAAACAGAAATTTGAAAAATGCTGCTTACGACAAATTAGTCGAGTTTTGTACAAAATTACATCCAGAAGCAAATCGAGATTATGTTGTGAAGAAAATACAAAGTTTTCGTGGTTCTTTTCGGAAGGAATTAAAAAAGATAGAGGAATCCAAGTGAAGTGGAGCTAGTACAGATGAAATTTATACTCCCACATTATGGTATTTCGACTTACTCCACTTTACTATTGATCAGGAAATACCCACGCAAAGCATTTGTAACATGGAAGATGAAGGAACAGAAAATTCCAACCACTCTACTGAAGAAGAAGTTGAATTTCAAGAGAAAACAGAAGTAAATAATACACAAGTAAGTTTTTTAGGTACTTATTTATTAAAAACAAAAATATACATTAAGCTTTTCCTTTGGCCAACATTTCATCCTGCCAATCAACTTTTCCATCTGAATTGAAATAACTTGTATAATTATCTCGATTAGTTTTCGCAGCTATGGTAGCTACTTTTTTGTTACGACTTTCTAATTTTGTCATATTAACGGCATTTTTTCTCCAATCACCCACCTGTAACTCTTTAGTTATCAGATTTTCTTGATCAAATGATGTTGATGTTGTATAAGAAGTATCACGCTTCCTAAGAAAATTGTGAAGAGAACAAATAGCAAGTACAACGTAACAGATGTTTTCCGGGTTCTTCATATGTATTGGTGTATGCAGAATTCTAAACCTTGCCGCTATCAGGCCAAATGCATTTTCCGAAACATTTCTCGCTCGTGATAGTCTATAGTTAAAAATTCTTTTACTATAAGAAAGATCTCTTTGAGGATACGGTTTTAAAAAGTTTTCATGTAAAGAAAATGCTTCATCGCCCAAAAATACAAAATTGAAATTATTTTCTGTGTCTGTGTTATTTGGCAGATGTAACTGGCCTAAAACCACAAAATTATATTATTCATAATTACATATATACAAGTATAACAACTTACCATGAATTAACTTATGATAAAATTTGGTGCTTTCAATTACTCCTCCATCAGATAATCTTCCATTTTTGCCTACATCGACAAAAATAAATTCGTAGTCAGCATTGACGAGAGCCATTAAAATGATACTATAAAAATTTTTATAGTTAAGTATTGTGCTTCTGAATGAGGAGGAGGTACAATACGAATATGCTTGCCATCCAGAGCTCCTCCACAGTTTATAAATTGCCATTTTTGTTCAAATCCATTTGCTACTTCCAGCCAATCCTGCTGCGTAGATGGAAACTAAAATAATATTTTTTTTTAGAAATATGCAAGTGTTTCATCACAAGTGCCTTCAACATCTCATGCACGTCCAACAAGTCCAACTGCCTTCAAGCCTGCCTCAAATAAAAGAAGTAAGACTTCTAAACAAAATAAGACCCAAACAGACTTCATGAATTACTGCAAGAATCAGCTTGAAAGCAAAAATGAAATTGATGAATTTGATGCAGCCGCAATTTCGTGGGCGAAAAAAATTAAAAAGATGAATCCAACTCAGGCTATTTATGCAGATATGCTTATCAATCAAGTTGTAAATAAAGGATTATTAAACCAATTAACCGAGACAACGATAATTATGCAACAATCACCAGTTCCACTTCCACTTTTCTCACCGCCTAGCCCATATAGTGTTGCTTCATCAAATTCTTCATTACATCGTCCAGAAAGAACATCTCAATTACATGCTTTAGATTCAGCAAGTATAACAGCTTACTATGAGCAAGCTAGTCAGGATTTTAGTAATTAATTTTTTAGTTTATATTCAAGTTTTGTTATCACAAGAAGTTTATTTCAATAAAACAAGTAATCTTACCTTTAAATATGTTTTCCTTAATACTTCATATATAGCTTTACATGTCTCAGGTATAATTTTACATAAAGATGGTGCAGATATTCCACTTGAAAATTTCAAATCTTCAAGCGGACGACCTGTAGCTAAGTATCTCAAAGTAGTTGTTAGTCTTTCTTCGGCACTTATGCTCTCCCGCAATCTTGTGTCTTGTTTAGAAATCATTGGAGAAACCAAATCCAACAAAATTCTAAATGATTCAGAATCCATTCTCAAATAGTTTCTAAAATCCATGGGATAATTATCACGCAACTCATGAAGCAGAGGCAAATGTCCATATCTGTTGCGATTTTCCAACCATGTTTTCACCCAACACTTTCTTTGTCTCTTATTTGGAATATTTAGATACACAGCCAAGCACAAAGCTGCTCTTATTTTCCGTTTCTTAATTATTTTATCCATTATGAAGATAAAAACCGCCTTGAAAACTGTTGAAAATTTCAAGACTCCACATGCCACGAATATCACTCGCGAAAGATGACAGTTTTTGATTTACATTTGCACTTTTATCCTATACCGTTCCACGACACACACTCAAACCGTGCGATAAGCAGTTGTAATTTTTAAGACAGTTCGTATTAGGACGCGCCACGCTTGGACGCGCGAGAATTCGCGTGATTGGAACGGGGCGTTCCAATCCCGCAGGAAAGAGTGTAAGTGTAAAGGTACCTAATGTTACTCATTCGCAGATGTCATGGACAAATTTTTAATGCGGCATTTCTTCTTTCGACTTCCACCACCCACTTTGTTTTTCCATATGGGCGCTATATTGGAATTTTGTACAGTTAAATGGACTTTTAAGTCCTAAATTCAGTGATGTATTTCTTCAGTTGGCCATGAATTTAGTGTTGGATAAAAATTTCAAGGAAATAAAAAGGTATGGTGAAACTTGAACACAAAATGAAAATTTTATTTATGGTAATAACAATAATATCATTAATAAGAAGAGGTAAATCATGGCAGATGTTCAAAATGTTATCCGCTGTATTGTAGGCAAAGCCTGACCTTTTTCTCTGACTTTGTTCACTGCTCGATTTATATCTCTTCTTCTCAGTCTCGCAAACTCTGTTACAATGTTCAACTTGACGTCTGGCCTGATATACGAAAAAACTGAAACCTGGTAATTTCAAGACCTATCTAGGAACTTCTGTTTTTCTGGAATAACTAGGTTATAGTATCATGAGACAGATTGTTAGTATACTACAAATACTATGACATCAACCATAATGAAAGACTCTCACACTTCGGACAAAAAAGTCGACAACTGTCCAAAATAAGGGAGAAGAGAGAGAGTCAATTTTAATATAATAATGATAAAAAATGGGGTTTAGTAGGTAGACTCAGACTTCTCAAAGCTTTGTTTTTATCCATATCAGGACCTTGTACAATTTTCGTTAATTTCGTGTTCCCAAAGTTTTGATAAACTCTGGTTCCTCGAATCAAAGGTACCATTTAATGCAGTTTTACACACATATTATAATATTGAATATATGCGAGGATAACGTGAACAGTCCTCGACCTCACACAGACATTTCGCATCAATCGTTTGGTCTCGAGATTGTGGAACAATCTACATGAGGAGGCTTTTCTCAGTTCTACCGACCTTAGGCAATTCAAAAATCGGATTAACAAAGTTGCTTTAGGCTCCTCATAGCAGCAGCGGTGCCCTGGCATTTAGGCTTCTGCCTTGCCCGTCATTAGCCAACTAATACCGGCACTATATTTCATCCATAACGGATCGTCGTATGCCGTATTGGCCGAATCCCCATTACCCGTGAAATGTAACTGAAATACAGTAGAATTTCGATCGCAAATTCACACATAGATAGAGAGCGAACCAAACACAACGCACATAGAAACCAATCACTGACAAATGCGTCAGATTAGCAATTTACAAATCTGCTATTGCTGCAATTACTGGCTCATTATTCGGTAAGTAATTACCCCATTTACCGTGCGGGGGCTTGGATGCACGTTCCGGTGGCGGCCGGACCTCATTATTGCCATAGACGACGCAGATATTCGCTCTCTGAAACAACACTTACTCTCCATTCTCTGTTCCAGCGGGAATCCAGCCAATTACGCATCTTATAATCTCATATCCGCTAATCGCTCTTACCAAAATCGAGCACCATCTGTTGAAAATGCTCTGTATTGCCGAATTCCGGGAGAGAATGTAAATTCCGTGGTTACTTCTGATATCAAGCGTTTTATTTATACCAGCAAGGCAATGGCGGACAAGAAGTGGATACGTTGATACACCCATTCGTCAGGAACAGCAGGCTAGTTTTGAAAAAAAAAACGATATTTTAAAAGTATACTAAGTGACATATAAATCCGAACACCCAGTTTAAATGGTTTTATTTTAATAAAATTTTGTATAAGTACTTAATGAAGCATAGTAAGTAAATGATAAAAATTTCAAAATGATTGCACTGATTTAAAGCCCTTTGACCTTTAATAAAGTGTGGATGCACCCTGATGTGCTACGCATTCTCCAACGGGCCTAGGCATGCTTCTGATCAGATGGTCTCAGGTGGTCAATGTCCTCCTGTGGTATCTCATTCCAGGCAACCACCAACTCCTCTCGAAGTGCTTCTAGAGTCTGAGGAGGACGTTGCAAATTGAGCAATCTCCTACCCATCATATCCCACACGTGCTCAATTGGGGATAAGTCGGGAGATCTTGGTGGCCATGGTAACAATGTGACATCATTATGTTGAAAGAAGTCTATTGTGACTCTTGCAACATGTGGTCGGGCATTATCTTGTTGGAAAGTTGGATCTGCCAGGGTGTCAAGATAGGGTAAAAGATGGGGTTCTAGAACTTCGTGGATATAACGCTGCGCGTTCATGTTACCTCTGATGAAGATTAAAGGTGACCTGGAACCATAAGCTATAGCACCCCAAACCATAACTCCAACAGTGTGATGAACATGTCTTTCAACAAAACACTGTGGATTCCTCCTTTCACCACGTCGCCTTCTAACCCTGGCACGACCATCGTGCATGCCTAAACAAAATCGAGACTCGTCACTAAAGACAATACTGTTCCATTCCTGATCCCAGAGTGACCGTTGTCTGCACCACTCAAGGCGATTACGTCGGTGTTTTCGAGTTAAAGGGAGGACCCAGTGTGGCCGGTATGAAAACAAGCCAAAACTTCTCATTCGTCGGTAAACACTTCGCATGCCAATAGGTCTTCCGTGTTCTGCAAACCATTCATTTGCAATGGACCTGGTAGTGGAGAAACGGTCCCTTAAGGCCAATAATCTTAGGCGGCGATCTTCACCGTCTGTTGTTCTACGGCGGCGTCCAGTGCCCCTTGCTCTTTGCGTACGCCCTTCTCGAAGCCATGCCTGATAACACCTAACCACAGTGTCTACACGTCTTTGCACTCTAACTGCAATTGCCCGAAAAGAAAGTCCAGCTTCCCGAAGTCCCACTATACGGCCCCTATCAAACTCACTAAGTTGACGAAATCGTACAGGTCTCCGTACTCTAGGCATCGTAACCGATCGTAAAGGATGTCAAGAACCAAAATCCGCCAACGTTGATTCTTTACTGCGGCTGAAATATTCATTTTTAGAGCGTTAGTGAATTAAAAAAAGCAGTATAAAAACCGGAATGTCCAACTGATAAGGCTGAAAATTTTTTCACTTGTTATTTACAGTAAGATAAATACATTCACCAACTTTTATTAAAATAAATCCATTTAAACTGGGTGTTCGGATTTATATGTCATTTAGTATATTTGTAGTCGAATTCCAGTTTTAAGATAATATGTCAATGATATTGTCAGACAAAGGAATAAACTATAACTAGCTTCAAAAACATTTTTCAGCGGAGAAATGGGAAACACCAGATTTGAATATAATTGCTAATTGTTTCTAATAACGAAAAATAGCGTCAAGTAGGTTGACTCTGTACTTCCCACGCAACCCTGTCATCAGTTCATAAAGGATTATGTTCGGCCCATGTTAGCCCCTTTGAGCTAGCTAGAAACATGTACAACAAAAAAAATTAAATGGGTCAAGTCAGCCAAACAGGCCCATATACACTTGGAACATACTCCATAGTCCCCATCCTTACCATAACATTAACGCTAGTGCCCTAAGTAGCGACAATCTGTCAACGCTGTTGGATCACACGTCATAAGGGTTCGACGTATGAAAGCTGCCGTTGCAACGATTCGTCCCGACTGACCTCGCCTAAAAATATTTCTGTGTTATAAAGGCAAATGTATGGGGAAACCTTTGATGTGTGACATATAGGTACGTAAAACTACTGGGGCTGGAAGCGTATAAATAAACAACAAAATGAGATATACCTTCCCCCGCCCCGTACAACACCAATTTTCAATACCTACAATAATTTTTCTGTGGTGTGATAAAAAAATAATGTTACTCTTAATAAGCCCAAAATTATACTCTAACTAAACCTGAATCATAATTTGTTTTTAGTTCACCTCAATATCAATCCGTGTATCAAGTCAAACAGCCTAGGTGTTTAATTTTATATAGTAATACACATACGTTTTTCTTTGCTCTTCTGCTGTTTTCTTTTCTTATCTTTATCCCTGACATTGTTTGGTTTCTGGGCAACCAGGACTGACAGATTCGACTAACATACATTAGACAGTGACTAATGGCCAAAGGTCCTACGGACCGCCCAGACAAACAAATGAAAAATAGTATTATAATTTTTCTGAAACTGATCAGAATCCTCTAAAATGTCAAAAAACGAAATTTTGTTGCCCCTAGCTAATGGTCCGATTTTCAACAAACTTCAAAGCATTTTCTCCTTGGTATTGTAGTGACCTTGTGAGAATTTTTCATCAAAATCCAAGCAGTACTTTACAAGTTATAGGAGGTCCAAAGATTTGTGCCGTCCGACAAACAGACCGACGGAAATAAGTGACATGGCTTTTCGTGATGTACATATCATATAACATCCAAAAAACATAATATACTCAATGACATGAGAAGTGTTACACCCAGAAAAAATAATTTCTGAGGTAGAATTATTGCCTATCGAGATGTTGGTTTGTCCTATCGCGAAATTGGCCGCCGTAGTAATTGCACTGCAATGACGGTGATGCGTGTGAGTCGCGTATGGATAGAATAAGGTAGAGGAGCACGAAAAAGGCCAACTGGTACTCCAAGGCGTACGACATAGTATCAAGATGGACGCTTCATACAACTAGCCCATTCGAGTCTTTGGACATTTTTCATACCGTCCACGGTTAGTGCTTTCTCAGACTGCGGACTACTGTCGGCAATGATTAAACTGGAACAGAGAACGGCAACATTGGGAGGCAGAATGGCATAATGTCAGGTACGCACGATAGTCGTAGAAGGGTAAGACGCCGCCGTGGAGAATGGCGTGATATTGGATTTGCTGTTGAGAGGCATGTGCACAGGACTGTTGGAGTAATCGTTTGGGGGGCTATTGTCTATGGTAGACGATCACACCTTCTCTTTGTTCAAGGCAATATGACTGCTACGCGTTATGTTAATGATGTCATACAAACCACTTTGCTGCCGTATCTAGAGGGCCGTCCACACGTCCTTTTTCTGCAAGACAATGCACGTCTCCATATTGCTCTTCGAAATACGGACTTTCTGCAAGACACAGGCGTTAATGTCTTGCGGCGGCCACCCCGTTCACCGCATTGGAATCTTATCGAACATGTGTGGAATTTGAAGGGGAGAAGACTATCCACTTTGCACCATCCGCCACAGGCTCTGTCCCAGCTAATCCACGAAGTTCGAGTTGCTTGGAATGAGGTTCCACAACCAGTCATCATCCCATTTTGTCGATGCCTAGACGTATACAGGAGTGTATTCAGCTGCGGGGTCGCCAACACATTATTGATTTTTTTCTTATTGCTTGTCAATAAAATTTCGTGAGAATGTTACCGTTTCATTCTTGATGTAAGACTACCTCATTGCCAAAAAATCAAGTAGAAGAAATTAATTTTTCAGGGTGTAACAATTCTAATGTCACTGAGTATATTTCGCCGGTGAATGCATACTATCCCCGCACCATTATAGCATTTCCTCCATTTAACTAAATTATCGACGTCAAATCAAACATATGCCGATATAATTAGGCACATGCTTTTTCCAGAACAGACCGAGTTTTTTCAATGGCCAATGAATTTTGTATAAAAACAGTCGATACAACGCTAACAAAATGGGAAATAAGCAGCCTTACTGAAGACATACATAAGGAGTAGCATTTACACCCCAACTGAAACGTGTTTTTTTTTTCAAATTGCTCTCATTTCACGCACGCAAGCCTATTACGCTGTTGTTAGGATTATTACTGCTGATTTTTTTATCGTGATGTACTAGTTCTTCACCAAGACCAACTTTCGGCTGGTATTTTGACAGAAAGTTATTTCGAATATTACGATCGAACCAGACTGTGCCGTTACAGTGCTGATGAAAACTAACTTGAAGAGGAGGGTTCTACAAATAGAAGTCAATTAGTCAGTTTTCTACTAATGAAGGTCTAATTTTGATGTAAGTTCTATTAAAATGCACTATGAAAAGTTAGCAATTTGAATTTCGGTTACTGTGCGAACTGCGTGTTCTTGCAAACTTATTCCGCTTTGTAGTCCACTTGTTTTAGCAAAACATGGTTATAGTTTGGACCCGTAGCATTGCTGCGTTGAAATTATTATTAGAAAGCAAGTATATTACCGGATCCAACAAAATCATTTTACACTTTTACTTGCAAGAAAAAGGTGCCTACCTCCTGGAGTACTACAATAGTTAGATCCACATCCCATACGGAAGATGACGGAGGACCCTTACAACTCATAACTGCTGGACGTTCTGCGCTATGCACAGAATCGCACCACCAATTCACGGTCGACCAGTCAAGTCGTCGGAATACTACTAAGTATTCACAGAGTAAACCAGCAATTGCTCTTTATGCATATTTGCTTGAATAGATACAGGCTGAAAAAGACATGTAAAGTGGATTTCATGTTATTTACGCGATAGGGAGCTCTTTCTTCCTAATACATAAATAACGGGTGATTTTTTAAGAGGTATAGGATTTGATTTTCAAAAAAAAAAACACAAAACATTTGAAAAAACGATTAAATCTTTATCTGAGTCGATAGAACGGTCGATATAATTTAATGTTCAAAGATTATTTCATGTAAATGTTGGCCGCGGCTCCACTTTAGATGGCCCATGCGCAAGGACCAATTTGGGCACACAATAAATGCTTCAGTATTGGCTTCCAGTGCGTCAATCGTTGCTGGTTTATCCCTGTAGACATTAGCCTTAACATGGCCCCACAAGAAATAGTCCAACGGCGTTAAATCACACGATCTAGACGGCCAGTTGACGGGCCTCAAACGTGAGATAAACTGTTCACCGAACTCGCCTCTCAATAGGGCCATTGTTTCGTGTGCGGTGTGGCATGTGGCACCGTCTTGTTGAAGCCACATGTCAGCCAAGTCCAGCTCTTCCATTTTGGGCAAAAAAAAGTTTGTTATCATCGCACGGGAGCGCTCGCCATTCACAGTTACGTTCCGGCCATTGTCGTCTTTGAAGAAGTACGGCCCGATGATGCCACCGCCTACCAAAAACCATACCAAACAGTATATTTTTTCGGGATGCATTGGTAGCTCTTGCAATACTTCTGGCTGGTCTTCACTCCAGATGCGGCAATTTTGCTTGTTAACGTACCCATTCAACCAGAAATGAGCTTCGTCGCTGAACACAATTTTTCGATAAAAATGTATCTTCCTCCAACTTTGCCAGCGCCCATTCACCAAATTGGAAACGTTGTGGGAGGTCGTGTGGCTTCAATTCTTGCACCAGCTGTATCTTATAAGGTTTCACACCCAAATCCTGTCGCAAAATTTTCCACGTAGTGGAGTAACAGAGGCCCAATTGCTGCGAACGGCAGCGAATCGACATTTCACGGTCATCACTAACACTGGCGGATACAGCCGCAATATTTTCTTCAGTCCTCACTCTACGTCTGCGTGTTGGTGGTTTAATGTCCAATAATGTAAACTGGGTTCGAAATTCAGTCACAAGCTTCCGAATAGCTCCCTCAGTAGGCCGACCAAATTGCCCATAAATTGGAAGCAGTGCTCGATGCACCCTCTTAACCGAACATGAATTTTGATAGTAAAATTCAATAATTTGCAAGCGTTGTTCGTTCGTAAGTCGATTC
Organism: Acanthoscelides obtectus; assembly: GCA_963669975.1. NCBI lineage: Eukaryota > Metazoa > Arthropoda > Insecta > Coleoptera > Chrysomelidae > Acanthoscelides > Acanthoscelides obtectus. The sequence continues at coordinate 27,203,603 of CAVLJG010000008.1, read as the reverse complement.
ATGGTTAAATTATAGACCAAACTGAACAAGTTTGACAATGACACAAGACACGATTCACGCGTCATCTGTCAAAAACAGTGTTGCCAAAAAGATACTAACAGAAAAATCACCCATTTACATATGAACGACATCGCACATTGTTTCAGCCATTGTCAATTTCTTCTTTACGCAGATGGTTTAAGAATGTATCGTATAGTAGAAAGCCTTCAAGAAATACCTATAATCTGATATCGTAAGGTTTAACAATTATTGTCAGAGAAATGACATGCTTCTCAATAACCTTTACGAAGAAATAAACCTATCACATTATGTCAATGTCGATATTAGTTCTGTGAGCAATATTATTATTATTATGGATTTAACTATATCTAAATAAAACGAATAAGATGCTTGGCTTTATTAGAAGGCGTTCTAGATACTTTAACAACCTTGCTACAGTGTTATCTCTATATTATGCGTTTATACATAGTAGTCTTTCGTTCGCGTCTATTACTTCCCACACTAAGGTCTGTCCAATTTTGGCCTATAAGGCGAATATCATTGTCCATAATAATGGTTATAGCCTAGTAATGGAAGGTTCCAAAATCTTACCCCTGACTAAGAGATTTATGCTTTCTTCACCGAAGCTTGAACAACTAAATTGACTGCTTGTACCTTTTATCATAAACCAATATAAATGTACCGCTAAGAGGGAATTATAGGTACTCATGTACATATTTCAATATGTCATGTTGTAAAAACCATATTGGTTTAAACCCTCCACTGATACGAATGCAATGAAATCTCAACAACCATGAGAAATTTGCTGATATTGTTAAAGCTTAAATACTTGATAAACAAACACGATGTTCGTATCGGGTGATGCAGATGTCATCAAAAACGCGCGTTGATTTCCGTGTATAAGGAAATAGTACGCGCGTTTTTTTACAGCGCGTCAATTCAACGCTAATGTATCCCGAATGGCGGAAAGCCTACTTCGGTACCCTTACTCTGAAGAAACCCTCCTGTTGGCGAGTTGTCGACAAAGCTATTCATTTTGTTGTTTAAAAACTAAAGCGTTCGAACTTTTTACTTTACTCCCGTATGTCAGTGTTAAGCGTATTATAGAGCAACCCCATCATGTGATGAGTTTTGTTTTGCCGACACTTGTTTTAGTCGGTGGAGTGATTAATAATGAATTAGACTACTAATTGAACCAATTGACGTTTTATAGATTTGTAATTTCTGTCCGGCCGGTGGCGGACCGGCAGCGAGCGAACACCGGAGCGTCCGACGGCAAAACGAGTCCGTTAACAAATAACCTGACAAATATAAATAAATTATACAAATGGGGATATATTGTGCCACCGGTGAGCGAATGCCGGTTACATTTTAGTACGGAAAACGTTTGCAGACAACAGTTCAAAATTTGCGTTTGCGTTTTAGCGCAATACTCACTTATGAACAGATTTTTTCTTCCGAATTTTTTAGTCCGACTCACGGTTTACAGCTAAAAATAAAATCTACTATTAATCTATAAATGATTTTTTGTGATCATGCAAAATATCGTTTATTATTTTTTTAAGCGAAAACCGTGCATCGGTTTGTAAAAAATCAATTGATCAAATTTGCTGATTTCGGGGTTTCAAGAATAATTTTTTTAGGAGAAATTAGTGTCATATCAATAAATGTTTGTCAAAATAGGTGACATTAAAAGAGTGTGGTACGTTAAAAATGCCTTTTGGTACCTAGTACATGTACCTGTATGCCACATTTCATTAACATATCTAAAGAGGCATTACAGATTAATGATTTATTTTTGAAAACTTTACCACCCTGAATCTCAAAAGTTATGCTGCTTAGGACATACGTTCATATGAAGTTTTCTTCTTAAAATGAACTCGAAAATCACCCCTTTAAATATTGACGTTCATTTAGGAAACACCCTATATATACATTCTTCCAGTCGTCGTGGCATGCTTCTGACACAGCTTAGACAACACTCATCTATAAAACTCGCCTGTCAGTGTCAAAAACGGACGATTTTTCTATTTATGGTAAATACTTTCACCAATATTTTAAAACATTTTCGTAACTAAATAGTCATCAATAGTTCGTAGCTTCTTTTTGGACAAACATATTCCTCTTCATTATTGGTCCGCACAAACTACACCAGATCATATCGGAATAGTATAATTTTTACGATTGCAAATAATATTTGCGGACGCTCGTATTGTACGTGGCTGCTGGACACTAAAACATCTTTCATAGTTGTTCTGGGGGAATTTAGATCCGACTTTCTTCGCCGAAATGGCGGCCGTTTTTGACAGTGACAGGTAAGTTTTATAGCTGATTGTTATCTAAGCTGTGTAAGGTAATTTCTATCTTCTTAAGGCTGATTTGAGCGTTGTTGAGGTGGTCTATTGTATCTCTAGCAATACAATAATTGTCTTGTTAGAAGATACGACAAGCATTTGCAGGAATTGCCAAAAATGAGACTTCAGAATTTTCGGGATATACCGTTGTGCCATCATGTCTCCTCTAAAGGAAACTAGAAATGACTTTATCACCATATTTAATGGCGCCCTAAGCCATAAGTGCTACAGTATGGAGTGTACGTGTCGCTCAACTAGAAACCTCCATCCATCTTACTTAAAACAATGTTATGCTGTTCATTGTCTCAAATTTCTTGGTCTCAGGAGAAACGCATAATTTAAAACTTTACATGTATTGCTAAGTTACCTCTAATTTTCATTAGAGGTGTGACGGCGCATCGGCATATCGAGAATCCCATTTTGAGCTTTCTTCCTTTGCCGCTTAGACCTCATCTTCCACAAACAGCTCTTGAGCATGAAGTACAGCTAGCTTGGAATGAGATACCTCAAGAAGAAGTAAATCACCTAAAAATGTCATCACTTTAAAACTTAGTCACTACCTTCTCGAGCTCATGTCTAATTGATCCGGACTTGATTCCTGCCATTGTAATGAAGAGGTGTGCAGCAGAGCTTGTGCTCCAGTTATTTCGCGTCTCTTCCAGATATCTTATGAATCCGGCACCTTCACAGAAAACTGGAAATTTGCTCATGTCCAAACCCATCCAAAAAAAAGGGATTTAAGATCGACCCTGACATCTACCGTCCTATAGAGCTGCTTTCTGTTATGAATAAGGTGATGGAGAGGTGCTTAAATTGCGAGCTTCTGGAGTGCCTCGAACGTCACGGCTTGATTAGCGACACTCAGTATGGTTTCCGGCACCAACGATCCACAGGGGATCTCCTAGCTTGCGTCACGTAATTGTGGAGTAAACTCAACCAGTCTTATGGTGAAGTTCATATCGTTGTTCTTGATATCACGAAAGCGTTCGATCAGCAGTGGCACGCTGCGCTCTTATTCAAACGTCCATCCTATGGCCTCCCAGAGAAGCGTTGCAGATGGGTGACTGACTTTCTCTCTGGACACAAAATTTTTCGTAATTGACGGGTTCTCCTCTTCATCCCACAACGTCAATGCAGGTGTTCCCCAGCGATCGGTCTTGGCTCCGACGCTGTTCCTCTGACATACGAGGGATGTCTTTTAAGTTTTGCATATGGAAATAAAACAACACGGTAGGTAGTTTTAAATGACTTTACTGTTTTTCGAAGTATTCTCCACGAAGATTAATAGACATCTGCATGCGCTCGAACCAATTTTCGAAGCACTTATTCCACTCGTTTGTTGGCAGATCCAAAACGGCATTTTTGAATGCGTCAACTGCTTCTTCTGGTGACTGGAACCTTTGACCACGCAGTCTGTTTTTAATTTTCGGGAAAGTAAATAAATCGTTAGGACTTAGATCGGGACTATATGGAGGATTGTCCAATAATTCCACGTTTTCTTCCGTTCAATACTGCCTCGTTTTTTGGGCTGTGTGCGTGGAGGATGATTCTTCTTTCGGGGTTGATTTTTTGAAGCTCGGTGATGACTTTTGGCAAACAAATGGTGGTATACCAATCCGCAGTAACAGTTCTTTGCTCATTAGGAGTAATTGTTTCAATATGACCCGCTTTTGACACAAATGTCGCGACCATCTTTTTCGAAACACTTCGAGAACGGAAGACTTTTGTTGGCTTTTCTTCACCTTGGAACACCCATACAGCCGACGGTCGTTTATTTTCTGGTTCTTAACAGTAAATCCACGATTCATCACCACTAACAATGCTGTACACATTTTTTGAGTTTCCGGAATTGAAACGGTCAAGCGTTTCTTGACACCAATTAACCCTGGCTGCTTTCTGCTCGTCAGTCAACAGGTGGGGTATCCAACGAGAAACTAATGTTCTTACTCCTAATTCTTCATGTAAAATTTTTTGAATTGAGGTCTTTGAGATCTTCAAGGACGCATCAATCTCGCGATATATTACATGTCTTTCTTCAATGATGAGTTTGCGCACAGCATCGACGTTTTCCTGGGTGACTGCCGATTTTGGTGAACCCACCCTGGGATCGTCGCTAAGACTCACCCGTCCACGTTTGAATTCTCCATACCAACGGGAAATTGTCGACTGATGTGACGCTTCGTTGCCGAAAACAGACAGTATCTCAGCAAGGCATTCTTGTTGTGATAATTGTCTCTGAAAGTTGTAATAAATTATGGCGCGAAAATGTTCTCGGTTGAGTTCCATTTTTCTAATGACTTGGTGACACTTAAAAATTCACTGTAGTGAGAACACTGCACGTATTGTTGTGAAACTTTGAATTTAAGTTTACTAAAGAGTGAGGTTAAGATTCAGTACTGACGTTCGATCCGCGCGGCCTACTATGTTCCTATATGCAAAACTTAAAAGACATACCTCGTATCAACGACCTCCTTTCCTGTACGATCAACTCAATCTACAGCTTTGGTGATGACAACACTCTACATGTATGAATTCAGCGACAAGCCGATCTCTGCCGGTGAGCTTAAAAAAAGAAGACTAACAGATCCATAAAAAGTAAACTCAAAATGGTACGCCCAAGTGGGTTGTCACACTGAGAGTATCAAGTATAGATTAGGAGTACTCAGACGTTTACCAGAAAATTCCCGAGATAGCTAGACGGAGCTAAAGAACATATGCCTGAGCTTACACAACGAAGCTTTCGCGCACAAAGGCAGGTTGCATATGTATGTGTGAGGGAGATGGATCTATAGTGTGACCCGCCAAAAATCTTGAAATAAACAATTAATTTTATATCTTATGTATCTATGATTGAAACTATCTTTCCTCAAGATTTGACTATGGCCGGAAGTTATGACAGAAGCGATTATGTCACCTCTGTCATTTCCATATGTCGTCATTTCCGCATCCGAGTTGAATTATTTGTAGAAATTCGCTTGGTAGCATTGCATTGTTGCTAGCTGGCCCGTTGTCCCTCCGATCCGATCACATCTGTTAATGATTTGTCCTAATTAGACCGACTGAGCGCCCCCACGGGGGGTGGACGGCCATCCCAACCTCCCTCATCCCCTTCACAACGTGTTGGATGACATTGGATGAATAGTTATTGGATAGAGCCGCGATGTCGTGTGAAAGTGCAGATTTCATACGTAATGGATTAACGGACACTAAACAACGGTAGTGATATAATTTGACACAGTAGAGTCGTGTAATTTTCCTTCATTCAAACTGATGCTAAAATACTGTGGTCAATTGAAATTACCCGCATACAGAAGAAGTTGTTATCAGAAAACTTATGATGGAGTAGCAGACACTCCCTGTAAATACCAGGACACCACGGCGGCTATGAGGAGCTTAAAAACATTTTTTAACTGCTTAAGGTTACTAGAACTGGGAAATGCCTCCTCAGGTAGATCGTTGCTCAATCTCAATACCCTAGGGACAAAAAAGATGTAGTGAAGTTCGAGACGGTTAGGAGGGGCGGTCTATGAGTAAAGGGTTCCGAAACTGTCCGTTAGAGAAACAGCATCAAGCATGGATAATGTAGACGGAGCGGCAGCACCTCAAGCATGTGAGCAGGACTCGACTTATCTGGGCGAGAGAGGGGAGGTCATGTGGAGAAAAGTACTTCTTAGCCCTACAACAAATATCCCAGCTTTCTCCAGCAGCTGCCGCTATTGTTGAGATGTGTTCGAGTCAGATCAAGTCCTCGGTGATTTGGACTCAGATCAGCTCGCTGGTAGAACTCTACCATCCATCGATGAGCGCTGGGGCGCTTCTTGTTCGTCAAGGTACAGTACTGTCTTTTGGTAGCATTACACTATACCAGATTGTTGCCTCACCAAGCAGTGATAACCTCCAGAAGTCTTGTCAGAGAGGAATTTGCTGCTATCTTTTCGCCAGTTCATAAACAGAGATCGGCTTGTCACTGTGAATTCCTGCCTGTAGAGTGCTGTCATCAGGAAAGCTACGGATTGGATTGACCATACAGGAAAGAAGGTCTTTGTTGTGGAAGAGGAACAATGTCAGAGCCAAGACCGATCCCTGGGGGATATCTTGCGGCCAGAGAGGAAGTCAGCCACCCATGTGCATAGCTTCCGTAGGAGGCCATAGGATAGACGCGGTATCAAGGGCAACGACCTGAGCCTCACCATAAGACAATTACATGAAGTAAGCTAGGTCTCCTGTAGATCGCCGGAAACCGTACTGATTGTCGCTAATCAAGCCGTGACGTTCGATGTACTCCCAGAAGCTCCCGATTACTTATAACAAAAATCAGAGCTATAGGCCTGTAGTTGTAAAGGTCGGTCTTAGATACTTTTTTGGGAAGGGTTAGACATGAGCAAATTTCTGGAGCTTCGTTCAATTTTTGAAACACTTGATTTTAATGCATCTGACCGACATTGACTGGACTAATCTTCCGTTGTTGGAAATCCAATTTACGAAAGTCACTCACAAATTATACGTATCTGTGATGTATCCGATTGGTTCAGGTATAGCAGGTATTGCTTACTATTTTTTCCTTTGAAAGTTGATCTCTGTTTTTTCCACCATCAGTATTTGTAGTTGGATTGGTGAAGATAAAAAATAAATAGATCACTCGCTGTGGATTATAGGGTGAAATTTGAGGGGTGTATTTCCTTTTCAGTCTAATTGGGAACGATTTGTTTTAGTGGGTTTTTTAGAATACAAGTGGAAGAAGCCGTTTTGATCTTTTAAATGTAGAGTCAATGCGGAACTTCCAGTAATAAAATCGCTAACTGACGTTTTTGTTACCACTCTTAATATAAGAAATTGACATTTAAATCCAGTATAATGTAAGGGAATTGAGAGATTTTTAACAATTTGTATTGCTCTTGTATACATTCAAAATACATATATCTTAGAGAAGTGTGAAAAACGAGAGGACGTAGGATGTGACCTTTTTACAACCTATTAGTATCATTATGAGATATAATGCACAGGACGCTTGGATTTTGACGACTGAATTTGACGCCGCTGGCTTGGCGGTCTTTTTGAATGGCACTTTGGTTAAAATCAACTTCACTGGTTTGTCTTATGAGATGCCGTAGTAGAACTGCTCAGCTATTTTGTATATCTTCTTAAGACACTCTAATTTAAGATTATCACTTTTACGTATACGAGGAAACATTGCAGCAAGTCCGTATGTTAGTAACGGATAGATGCATGCTTCTGTTATTGTGTCCGTGCCTAACATTTTTTGTAATTCCATTAAATATTTAAACTATCAACATTCAACAAACGTGATTATAAAAGATAAGGTGTAAACTCTGTCTAATCTGTTCAAAAATGACCACTGGGTATCGTGGAAGTTATTAATTGATCAATTTGGAATAAGCAATTGTAGCTGACAAATAAATTCCTCACATTTGCCTTAAAATTTCTAAAGCGACAAATTACATTATCTGCATAGCATACATACATCGAAACTCGCCTGCCACTGTCTGGCAACATCGCAATATTCACAAATTACAAAAATTGTAGTTTTTTTCATCTTGAGCAATTTCTTTCGCGTTTATTGGATCATTCTGAATGAAAAAATCTCCAGTACATTTTCTCTAAATTGACCGCTTTCGACTTGATGTCTGAAATCCCTAACAATGGTTATATGCAGTGCTTAAAAACGGTAAAAAATTATAATATTTCAGGTCGCCAAGTATCTAAGTTTAATTCAAAACCTTGCTTATACAAGACCAAGACTATTTTATTGTGAAGCGATTTTTAAGCTTAATTGTCGAACTTTTGCTTTTCGCAGACTGTAATTTGTACAAATACCTCAACCAGTCTGCTAAAAGATCACCAGTATTCTGGTATAACCATTTCGCATTAAGCTTAAAAGTATGTTCTAAAAGTTAAGCTAATGTTAATCTGTATCAAGAAGTCATAAATCACAATCTGAACACTGCAGACGCATACACACCATTTGCAGTAATATAGCCAAAAAACCGTCTAAAATCCAATTAATTTATGGAGAGCGAAAGAGAGAGAGGTAGATACCAAATGCTGCGTTGCGCTGCCGTGACAGTATACAACATCAATTCAATTTAGATTATAATGTTCTAGTTATACAAGCAATTAAATATTAAACTAAAGCACACACTGTAATAATAACTTATTGCGGAATAAATAATTAAATTTTTAAAGCGTTCAGCAGCGATACATTAATTCCGCTACAATTTATAATGTGATTTCGGCCCGATAAATCCATTGATTATTTATTTATTTATTTTAATAACTATTTGTAACTGATACTTTCCGCAAAATACCGCCGCGTGTATGTACCGCCGGATTAAAAATTAAACATTTATGTCAGTGGATAACGCAAATTTATCATGGGAATACATTAATTTGTCTACGCTGTTTCGTCTATATTTATTACCAATGATTATTGGATATTTCCGGTGATTTGGCGTTTTGTTGTTTTTTAATGTGAACATGCGATGTGCACTTTTTCCGTGGCATATTGGTTTTTCTGGCTTGATATATTGTTCAACGATGAACTGCTAGTTATTATTTTCATCTGTATACACTTGACGCCTGGAATAATAATAGGTTTTTAAAAGCTGTATCGCTGTTCAACGTCATGTAGTGCTGGTGTACATTCCGGCAGAGCAATATCAAAATCGGAGCCTATAATTAGTAAAGTTCAAAGAGGGTGTTTCCTTTAGGCAGCAAGCAACACTGCATACTCGTGCAGTTTTACTTTCCACGCCTACTGGCGAGGAAGTATTGTAATTAGCAAAAAATTTCGAAAATGAGATAATGTTTTTGGATGTTACTTGACATGTACAAATTATGATACTCGGCTCGCCTAGGATAACTTGTAAAGTACTGCTCGGTTTGGGAGGAAATTTTACAGTGATCAGATACCGGGGAGACGCGACTTTGCCACATGGACGGTACTACCGATAGAGCAAGGAACGAATTTCTATGGACTAATTGTATGGGCCTGTTTGACTGACTTGATTCGTTTGACTTCTTTGTTATGAATGTTCGTGTCTGACTTTTTTTTCTCAGAGGGTCTAACTTAACATGCTGTTTTCGTCTGGCCGACCAAAGACGCTGTCTTGTTTCGAAAGAGTTTAACCTTGTACAATGGATTTGACATTTTGTGGAGAGAGAAATAGTTTAAATCAATACGAAATCATGAGAAATAGTTAACTCTTGCTGATCTTGACACTTCTTAAAGTCTCTTATTTGTTTTTAGAGTGGTGTTGTCGACCGAATCTTGCTTGCATAGTTTGACCAACCACCAATTTTTATTTCACTTGGACTTCTTCAATACTCAGCATTGCGAATGCATTGTAGAGCTTTTATGTTTGGATGCTAGTGCCGTCTTCATTCGGGCCTCACGTGATATTGAAATCATGATGGAATGAAAATTCTAGGGGCATTGATGACGTCTCTCAAAATTTTATTATGGGCAATCATAGAACCATACAGCTTCTAACATAATGATAGATAATGATTGGATGTTATGGACGATCTTCCCGAAAACCAAAAACATTGCCTGTAGAGAAGATTAAGCTCTTCACCCTTTGATAAATATGGTGCTTCCACTTGAGACTGATTTCAAGGATCATCTTAAACATTTATCGATTAGGAATTTGGTGGTATCATAAATTCATATTTGAGGACTTAACAATCCCTGGTTAGTAGAACAGACGTGGATCGATTTTCCACAAGAATGTCGATTTGATATATCCTGAATCAATTGCAATGGAAATGTTTGCCCATTTATAAAATATACGTCGTACTGACGGAAATATTAGAACAATAAAACAACCGAAAAACATATTATCATATAAAATTATTCATCGTAATAAATCGTTTATGGCGGGTATCTTCGATAGACCGACATAAATATCAAACTATGATAGCTTATATTAACTACTACCCGATGATGTCGCACAAATGTGGGAATAAGAAAGCCAAAGGTCAATTTTTTAGGTAAATTTATAATCTTTGCGATAAAAATCTGTATTACAAAATTACTTATACCTCCTGGCAGGTGGCGCCAGTAGTATTATAAATATATTTATCACTTAGCACACTTTTGCATTCGATGCAACTCCTGACATCTGATTATTATGTTATTGTAGACAACTGTTTTTAATACACTTTGAGTATTCCAGGAATAGCAATATGAGGAAGCGAAGTTTGTCAGTTGGACCAGCTTTAGGTCTTATTTGTTCCGTTTTGTTCTAGCTGGTCAACATCCACCTTACAGAGCAATTGGACTGGGCCAAAGACCGTTCCTGGAAACGCCATTCTCGCATTTAAGGGAGCTAGAGCTAGATTTATTCAAGAAACAGGGCGTGCGAACGTCTCAATCTGCTGATGGCCTCAATGCGTATAAACAAGAGTCTCAAGGTGAGCTTTAGGATTAACTATATCTAGGTATATATTTTTATCACATAACTTAAAAACAAAACTGTTCCAAGAAGTTTATATCAAATATGTTGAAACGGCAGGTAGTATTCTATGCATAAGTGGTTTTAATTATTGACCAAAAATAGCTTAATCCTTTCCAACAGAATATCAATCTGTCTGAAAAAATAATTTTCCGCGAATACCAAAGTGATTCAATCGACCAACATTATTCGTTAGTAACAGCTAACGGTAAATTAATAAACACTACACAAACATAAACAATCAATGAATCAACGAACATCAAACGATGAAATTGAGATGCATTCACCGGCTATAGATACTTTTCCCATTGCGGTTGTGCAGCGGAAAAAACGAAGAGCGGTGCATAAAAAGTGAAAAGCTGCTGTACAGCTGCTACTGCTGTTAGCGTGGGTGTGATTTTATTCGGATTTATCGCCACTGAATCGTTTGATTCGATCAACGGTGGATGGAAAAGTTAGTCGCAAGAATTGCCGCGCCGGGCCAATCTCGATGCGATGGTCATTGGTTATTGCGTTTGAACAGTGACGGCTTATTAAAGATCCTATACAAGGTGTCCTATTCCTAATTCCTATTCCTAATCTTCCCTACCTACAGTATTACGAAAACTCCGCATTTTAGAAAAAAAGTATCAAACAAGAGTTGTAATATTTCGAGGAGGCAAAATGATGGTGATCTCGACAATGACCTTGACCAGGACGTTTAAGGTCATTTCAGCGTCAAGTGGATATTTTCAAGTAAAACTCTCCTTTTTCACATCGGAATGTAGAATATGAGTAAATTTTACGTTCGAATCATGAAATCGACAATTTGATCTTGCAAAAATGTTCGATAGCTCAGTTGTGAGGGCTGTGGGGATTACCCAAAGGTGACCTTGACCATGATTCCGACCACGACCTTCAAGATCAAGTTAAAATTAAAACCTCTCAGCTTATACCAGAAATGGAAAAAGCAGGAAATTTTACGACTGCATGTGACCTTGACCATTTAAGCTTCACTATTTTCTGCTTTTTTCATTTATAGTGTAAATTACGACATAACATTCGAGGCCATGGTCAAGGTCACCTTTGGTCAAGGAAATTTATTTCAATATCTTCAACACGCACAATTTGCATTTTCGTTCTCGGTCTACAAGTAAACGATACGGGGTATGCTGGGTTAATTTGGAACGCTGATTTCAAATGTGGTCATCAAAAGGTCCTGTTTTTTAGTTTTAGACTTGAGCAATCAAAAATGATTGACTAGGTCAGAAATAAATAGTTTTTCTTTGTGAAGTATTTACCTTTTTCCACATAAGCACCCTTATGTGACAAAACTAAAAGGTTTTCTGGCAAGCGTAGGTAGCCGCAGCTATAGCTACACCTAGAAGTAATCATAAACAGCGATGTAAATGCACATTTGTTAAAACTATGCACTAACCTCAGAAAATATCATTATTACGTGAATCGATCCCTAGGGATGTCACACCATATATTCACAGCTCATTCAATACTTACTGAATTACGTGGCAAGCAAATGGAAGTGAGCAACATCAAGTTTTGTGACACAGAGATTATTGAATGCACAGAAACTTTACTATACATACTTCTGATGAAAGCGAGAATTTTTTATAGCCTTTAAGAGCCAGGCTTTCACTATAACCGTTACTGGTATAAAAATATTGGTTGTACCCCTCTTTCGACGCCAATGTGGTGACTGTTTAATGCAATTGTCTTAATTACGAAATAGTACCAATGGCTCAGGGAAAACCTATTTTGCCATTTGTTCACTGTGTTGAGTTACTGGGAAATTATGAATTAATCACATTTATCGTTAAAAACCATTTATGGTAAATATCTTCTGATATAACATATATACTAATAAAATTGTTGGGGAAATTTTACAAAAGCTCCCAGCGTGCAGAACCTAAAATTGGTGACAAATCGATGAAAATAACTAACTTCCATTCCAAAGATTTTTTTATGGACACCACTTTGATGAATTTTTAATAAAGAGCGAAACGCATCACATCAAAGTTCCAGGTATTCTCGTTATAAAACCTTGTACATTTGTTCTATCAATCGATCAGACGACAGAAGAGCTTCACCAAGAAAGATGACCTACAATCTACATAATATATTTTGTTTTTGTGTCTATTTAGTTTCAACAACTGCATGAACGATGCTTATACAACATCTTCTTAGTTTTTAATTGTCTGATACGAAACAATACTCTTCAAGGTACACGTTCACCTTTTTTTGTCTCGAGTAAAAAGGGGTTAGATTTCATGGGAATTTAAAATAAAGGGAGTGGACGTGATTTGGAAAGGTGATACGTCAAGAAACCTTAAAATCGACTCCTTCCTCTTTTCTGCTAAGTAAGGTTTTCATCTTGATATACACACGCATTGACAGAGGAAGTTAGCCCAAGATTTTTTACTCTTTTTATATTTCGTCGTGTATGTTACGACACAAAACAAAGTGTGCACACGATAGTACATAACATTTTTGTATATGCAAATCACGGATTCAATGACAACACATGATTCTTGATATCCTAAAATGTTGCAACTGTACCCGCAATTACAGTCCGGCAGATTTAAAACTTTAGGAACATAAAAAGGCTAATAATCGTTATAAAACGACAAAATCTGAAATATTAAATAGCCTTTATAATTACTTTTAAGGCCTGCCTACCCGCTAAGTGGTCGGTGGAAAGCCGATTTGCTGGTACCAGGTAAAACAGATTAAATGAAATACTAACTTAAATTTGATGGCAGATTTTTAGACCTAGATATACTTTGTAAAGCATTATTATGCAATAACCGTCAGACACTTCTCGACGGTCATAACTACCAGACACAGTATGGCCGTTTAGAAACAAAAATTTCATTTAAAAATCATAGGGTCTAATTTATAGTCTTTAATGTTGGGTTTATTTATATACAGGTCTCAGAAAAGTCGTATAGAATAGAGTTATACTTTTTAAACGGATGCTTTATTCGATCGCACTGACGTCCTATATACAAGACACATTGCGTGTGTTATTGTATTTTAGACTTTTTAACTTTCGTATAAAACATTTTTTTCTAAACGCTCATAAGTTAGATGGAGGTCAATTTATAAAAAACACCTTGTTTAAAGCGTCTGGTAGAGGCTGTAGCCGAAGGGATGTGTCGGGCAGTGCTTATACTTTGTAATAATGTTGTGCGAAGTAGATATAAAAATCAACCATCAGAATTAAAGTTAAATTAGCCTAGAATGCTTTGAATTGTTTCGTTGTGTTCAGAAAAGTACTATGAAACGACAAAATGAATAGAAAGCCAATTCACACAATTCTGTTCATCATTATCCACAACTATATGTCAGTAGGTTATATTCCACTGTATTTGAAACAATAATCTCATATTCAATATTTGGAAGCAAATAACTTACCTCTAATGTGGCTTTAACCGGTATCTTCGATGTAGGTAACTTAAAATTACAGGGTGTTCATCGGGTGGGCCTAATAATTTAGAATTTCGACACCGCCGGCCCCATTTGATCTTACCTACACCGGAGAAACGAGATATGACTAATTTCAGGCCAGTTAGACCGCGATCATTTTAACTTCTTGAAAGAGGCTCTAGGTCTTTGTGTAATACTATCTGCGGGATCAATGGAATTTGTCATACCGTAATTCATTTTTCTTTCGACATTAATTAAAAGTGATGCCATGTAGGCGATTTACGCTCACAAAGCAATTTAAAAATGTAAGTACTTTATACTGGTATTGTTAGATCAATGACTAACGTATTCTACGTGAAGTTAGCAAACCTAATGCTACATTCCCGCATCAAAAAAAATATCCGAGATAAAATGAGATCGTCATCTATGAGAAGCTTCGATAGCCGTTTCTCTATTAACTGTATATACTTTGAAAAGGTTAGTGGCTTATAGATGGCGCTGCCTATATGCTCGTATATGTACTCTAGTTGGCTACAGCGCCATCCATGAGACCCTAACATTTTCAAAGTACATATAGTAAATAGAGATACAGCTGTGAAAAATCATCATAGATGACGCTATGGTATTCCATAATATCCCCAATAAGTTTTTGGACACGGGAAGATATCATTGGGTTAACTACTGTCAGGTAGGATACGTTAATCAATGATTGAATCCAATAGAAGCTGTACCGTATTTTTTCAGGCAAGGTATTATTAAAACGGTCAAGGTAAAGTACTTACTAACTTTGAACAAAGAGTGTAATGGGATATGATCTTGAGGTTATTTCAAGGTCAACTTTGTTTTAGATGGCATCAGTTGAAAGAATGGAAATTTCTGCGACCAAATATGTATTAAAATTTAAGATCAAGGAAACCTATAAAGTTCAAATATGTTACACTAGAGAAAAATCCTGGATTTTAGAATGATTGGTGACGAAAACAACCAAGACCAGAACTTTAGCGACTTTTAACAAGGATTTCAATATTTACCTTACCTAACGTGTTAGAACGTAAAGTTCCCATTGCTGGTGTCAAAGAGATGGATTCCCAATTAAAAAAAATACGTTGAAATGACTGAATGTGATTTTCAAGGTTGAATCGACAATCATCATTGAAGTCATTACAAAAATTTACTAAAGATGAATTTTTCCATCAAGAATCCTTCTAATACTACCAAGAATTTACCCTAGCCTCACATATTTGATCTTTAGTGTTGAACTTGATCTTAGATTTTAAACCCATTTTCCATCCTTTCGATTGCCAGTATCAAAGAGGGAACTATCCGTTTAAAACATAAAAGGCGATATTGAAATAGCCTCGAAGGCGAGGCTTGAAGTCCAAAGTCATCGCTGAAGTCCTTGTTCAAAGTTAGTAACTGACCGACTTTTTCAAAAATGCTCTACTGAAAAAATACGGAGCCGTTCCGTTAGTTTTGTTGCTTCTTTGTATAATTTGAAAATAACATCTATCTCGTTTCCAGGTTCACCCGCTTTAGGTCTGGTTTTTCGATCACCGACCGTCATCTTGTTGTTAACTGAATTTTTTTTTAAACATTTTGTTGTGTCTCATAACAGGGCCTATTCAAATATTATAGTAACTATTCTAGGAACATAATGTTCGAATTCAATCACTTTGAGAGAACGAGCACAAAAATCTACCAGACAACCGTATATTTAACGCCAGCGTATTTTACTGATTATTCGTATCAAATTCGTAACGATTTTAGCTATGCTTCAAAATCCCCCATTATTTTACAAAAAGCTGAAAATTATGAACCTCTCCAATCAATGAACATTCAATATTTTCCACGCTGTTTGTCCACGTCAAAAAACTGACAATAGTGAATCGCTAATAACCCCATAATGTCCGAACGTCAATCAATTCTCCAATATGGATAGCATGATCATTATGTGCGCACTGGGTAGTTTCAATAGCCCAGCTACCGGAAGCCATGGCCTGGTGTAGCGCCCTGTAATTAGTGTCTTTTACCTGCCTCATTTTTGCCAAATGCACCGCACAACCAAAGGATCGAATGTTGCCGGCAGAGTCGGAATAATTGTGATCGACTTTAAATTATAACTGGCAGGTGTTGCTCACGAAAGTTGATCAAACAATAAATTTTTGACCTTTCGCAGTATTTTCACAGTTGGGTCAGGACTTAGAGCTGATTCCATGAAGACTGTCAGATTGGCAGTCCCTTTAATCAGTCATCCTGATATGCTATTAAATAAATTGTGTAAAGGGATATAGCTAATAAAAAGTGGCATTAAGTAGGCTGATTCTTAACTTCCCACGCAACGCTCCGCTCTCGTCAGTTCATAAAAGATTATGTTCGCATAAGTTAGCCCTTATGAGAGAGAACTTAACAACAAACATGTAGTCAATGGAGCAAGTCAGTTAAATAGTCCTAATCCATCATGAAAATCCGGCTGCCTCCTAAAATATGCATATTCTGCATTTTTTATTTTTTTTTTATTTATTCAAATTCAAATTCAAAAACCAATATAACTTACAAATTAAAAAAACAACCTTCAGTACAATTTAATTGAAAAAAGCTTCACAAATACATGAGCTTGTATACTTTTGCTACCCTGAATAACCAAGATTGCAACAGAAATCTGAGCAAAGATACTAGCATCAGATCTAGAACCAGCAAGTAACGGTATATGAATTGTGAAAATTCTGTATACTTTCGTAAAGGGTAAATGTCTGAATCTTGTCGTCACAAATCCTAAATTACGTGTCTGCATAAACAAATCTAAAATTCATAACAATAGTACAGAAGCATACTAAAAACACTCAGAAGTATAAATATAGAGTACATAAAATATGAATATCTGAAATATGATAATATAGGGATATTTCGAGTAAGGTCAAACTATGTTGTTTAAACAATAAAAATTTTGCGTAAAGGTTAAGCAGAGAAACAAGAGTACTACAATTTACTATAAAAGAATTTACTACAAAAGAATAGACACCTAAGCTATAAGCTTGTGTGTGTCATACAATATACAAATTCAATGCATGGCTAATGGTTATAAGGTGTATTATGAGCAACTGTATATAAAAAAAAAGAAATAAAAAAAGCATGAGATAGAAACGATATTACTGAGTTGAGTCAAGCTACCGTCGATGCAAGCATGTCAAACTTATTTAAGATGAACTTCTTAATTCTTTTTTTGAAACTATACTTCGAGAGGATTTTATATTCTAGGGGTAATTTATTATACAACCTAATACCATCAAACTTTATGCATTTTTGGCAAACAGATTTATTCACTCTGGTATAGGTGTAACTTATATTTATTTTAGTTCTTGTTTCATAAGCGTGGCCCGTAAGTTAGTAGAGACCCCACAAACGAGTTATATATTGAGAGAAGACTCTTTCTGGTTAAAATATTCCTAAGAATGAAAAACTTATGAATAATTCTCCTTAATTTCGATGCCAAAAGCTCGGCATGACTCTGCCATTTTAAATTACTGTCAATAGCGACTCCTAAGTATCTAATAACTTCAACTCTTTCGACAGTGTCAGCATTATCATTTATAATTAATGTTCGGTGGTGTAATGGCATGCCTGCTCTGGTTGGAGAAAACGTTACATACTTGGTTTTAGAGATATTAAGTTTAAGTAAATTGTTATCCAACCAGCATTTGACTTTATTTAATGCCAACTCGGCATTCCGTATTGCGTCATCCCATGAATGACCAGTGCAAACTAAAACAGTATCGTCTGCATATGATATCATTTTACAGTTGAAATTACATCGAAGTAGTTCATTTATGTATATGAGGAACAGTGTTGGTCCCAAAACCGTCCCCTGAGGCACACCTATTTTGATCTTTTGAATGTTGCTTAAATCTGACCCTACCTTAACTTGTTGTAATCGATCAGCCAAATAGTTCTCAAATAAGTTCAGAACTCCGCTACGCACTCCAACACTTTCTAGTTTCTTTAATAAAATTGTATGAGATACTGAATCGAAAGCCTTTTGAAGATCTAGGAAAACTGCAACAGTCTTATTTCCATCTTGAAAATTTTCAAGCGCTTGTCCTGTAAGTTCTTGTAGAGATTGCTCTGTATTGCAATTTTTGCGGAACCCAAATTGACAGTTCGATATTATGTCATATTTTTCAAGAAAAGAACAAAGTCTGTTATTTAAACACTTCTCAAAAATCATCCCAAGTACATTGATAACTGAAATAGGTCTCTAATTGAACATATTGTCTTTACTTCCAGATTTAAATATTGGTGTCACTATGCTTTCTTTAAATTGGCGAGGAATTACTGAGGATTTGAAACAGAGGTTGATAATGTGAGTTATAGGGTGACTGATATACTTCATGATCATCTTGATAGTTTTAGTGTGTAAGCCATCTTTTCCGGGTGCGCTATTATTTTTCAGATTACAAACTATTTGTTGTAACTCTATGTTATCCACTGGAGTTAGAAACATAGAGTGAGCAATGTTGATGACATGAGGATCTGATGTATCAAGAATTGAGTATTGATCAATCTGACTTGTTATTTGCTCACCTATATCAACAAAATATTTATTAAAAACACAGGCTATATCAGTGGGAGCGTCCAGCTGCTGATTATTGTGATTAATTGATTTTACGTCAGTTTTTTTTTATTTTGCCAGCATTAGTTACCTCATTAATAACATCCCAGCTCTTCCTATAGTTATTACCAGCTAAAATGAGTGTTTGTGTATAATGTTGATTTTTAGAGATCTTAATAAGATTAGTTACTCTGTTTCTGTAGGAGATATAGGACTGTCTCAATATCAAATTATCATTGTCTTTCGTCAAACTCTGTTTCAACTCATCCCTCTTCTTGATCGAAGTAAGAATACCGTCAGTCATCCACGGCTTGCGTTTTCTAGTCTTACTATTTATTTTTAAATAATACGTTGAATGATCTATGCCTTATATAATTCATTATAGAAGTTATCAGTTGCTTTTTGGAAATCACTCTCTGAAAAAACACTGTCCCAAGTCACCACTTGCAAATAATCTGTCAACTTTTTCTCATCAATTTTCTTAAATTCATAGCTGTTTTTATTAATGATACAATTACTTCCTTTCAAATACCCAAAATTGAACAAAACAGGATAATGATCGGTCATACAATTTTCCAAAAGTATTGGTTTACACTCAATTGCTGTTTCAGAGACCTTAAATCTGTTTGTCTTCAAAAATATGTGGTCGATAATCGTAGATGAGTTAGAATCTACCCTAGTAGGTGTATTAATCTGAGATATGTACCTGTTCTGTTGTAACATATTCACGGATCTTAAATTGCTGTATTCATGTTCTCTCAATGAGCAATTCTTGAATGGTTTGCTTTATAATTAATTTAACATCGGCCATTTGATCTCGTGTCAATGGCATATTGATTTAGTGTCCACTAACCTTTCAGAGCAGAAGAACCAAATTATTTAATTCCACTTATTACTGGAGGTTTTTCAGATTTTCCGCAGAGCGACACACAGCACGTCTACTCTCTCACCATGTCTACTACCTAATATAATTTTGTGTTCCATATTTAGGATTTTTAATATTTGACTGCACCTGAAAAAATGTGCTTCCCACCGCTTTTCAAAAATTTTTGGAGGCTGATTCATGAACATGCTGTACAAAAAGATTATTCTTGCCCATGAGAAAAAATCCTACGGGTGCGATCCTTCTAGCCGATACGCTGTCGACGCCACAACACGATAAATGTACGGGAAAAGCTATGCATAAAATATGTCTAATAGGTGCGTATAATATAAGCTTATAGACATACTACCGCCAAAACATTGAGATACACCATCTGCCATCCCCTGCAACCCACCACCACCAATTTTTTACCCCTCAGTATAATTTTCAAAAATCCGCGGCAGTCTCTGAATCGTCAAAAAACGGAGTGTGTGCGACATCTATCTTATTCGTTATTTTGCCTCAAATTTACCGCAACTGGAGCAACTTTCAAAAACATTTAAAACATCCGAAAAATATATTTTATTTTCGAAATGTTTTGCAATCACAGTTCTTCCTCGCTAGTGGCTTGGAAAGTAAAGAGGTAGTAGCATCAGACTCTCGCATCGTACATATTTCTGAACCTTTTTCAGGGTGTTCCAAATTCGACCCTCACCATTTGGATCTTAAATCGGGGCAAAGTTGCGTATTTAGGTAATACCGCTTAGAAAGTTTCGAAATACAAAGTACTTTCGGAGAGAGACGGAAAAAACAAATTTCCCTAAATTGTTTTAATTTTTTTCTGACTTTATTTAGTAGTGGAATTTCATAACAAATTACACAATAACATTGCCTTTTTTTCTCCTCTACAAGATGGCATAATTAGCATTTAGCATCAACTTTATTTTTTCTTATGGATGTCATATTTGCATTTTTGCACAGTTAAGTAGAGTGTTTAATTCTGATTCCAAAAATGTATAATATGTCATACATTGACATGCCAAATCTTAGTTATTTCAAGAAGAGCAATTTCCTAGGTAGGGCTTGAAATTATCAGATAGTGATTTGTTTCACATACCAGATTTATCCCAAAATCATTTTTATTTTTCTCTGATCTCATTTGAGGCGGGATTTCAAAATAAATTGCATATTGTCATTGCTACTTATTCTCCTCTAAAAGATGGCGTAGTGAAATTTTATATTTGGTATTTATTCTTTTGACTTCCATCGCCAACTTCGTTCGTCATATGGACACTATACCATATTCGAATTTTTCAGTCCAAAATTCAGTGATGTATTTCCTTAGTTGGCCATGAATTTGTTCTTGGATGAAAATTGTAAGGAAATAGAAAGCCTAAAGCCCAAAGCCTGACTCTTCTCTGTACATTGTTCACTGCTCGATTTATTTCTCTTCTTCTCGGCCTTCCAAACTCTGTTACTATGTTCAATCTGAGATTTGGTCTCGTATACGAAACAACGTACTTTGAATTTTGGTGCTTTCTAAGCGGAATTTTGTTAGTTATCCGAATAGGCAACTTTGCCCCGATTTAAGCGACTTTGTCCGAGTATCTTTACCATTTTCGGGATCAACCGATGGAAAACTGGTCGACTGAAAGATGACTTCGCATACTTGTTACATAGATAAGTAGCTTTTAAATGGGCTCCTGGACAAAATCTCAAAATTCCATTTGCAATAGCTGAAATAGATTGATTGCATCTATTTGTAAGATTGATGCAGATCGTCCTCATGAGTCGATTAAAACCCATTTGAAATTTGTATATCAAAAAACTTATTTGTCCTATGCATTGTCTGCTGGGGGAATGGAATGTACTCGTATATGTCAAAAAAGTTCATTTTTATTACATCTGTGATTATGAGAGAATCCTAATCTTCAAGAAAAAAGTATGGTTGCATTCAAGGACAGAGAGTGGCAAAATTAATTACGTCACAGTTTTGGCAAAAAACCTTATGCTTCAACTTTCTGTCTAATCAATTTTTGGCGTGATCTAAAGAAATCGCCCAAACTTCACACTTTGGTTTTTGTTTTCTTATGTAGGGTAGGGTGCTCCAGCCTATGAGGGCAAACAAATTTTTGTTCGAATTGATATACTCATAGTGTAGGGTTTATATTTTAATTGGTCTCTTTACCTGTTTCATCTGTTCTTTGAAGTATACTAAGTGACGTATAAATCCGAACACCCAGTTTAAATGGTTTTATTTTAATAAAAGTTGGTGAATGTATTTATCTTACTGTAAATAACAAGTGAGAAAATGTTCAGCCTTATCAGTTGGACATTCCGGTTTTTATACTGCTTTTTTTAATTCACTAACGCTCTAAAAATGAATATTTCAGCCGCAGTAAAGAATCAACGTTGGCGGATTTTGGTTCTTGACATCCTTTACGATCGGTTACGATGCCTAGAGTACGGAGACCTGTACGATTTCGTCAACTTAGTGAGTTTGATAGGGGCCGTATAGTGGGACTTCGGGAAGCTGGACTTTCTTTTCGGGCAATTGCAGTTAGAGTGCAAAGAAGTGTAGACACTGTGGTTAGGTGTTGTCAGGCATGGCTTCGAGAAGGCCGTACGCAAAGAGCAAGGGCACTGGACGCCGCCGTAGAACAACAGACCGTGAAGACCGCCGCCTAAGATTATTGGCCTTAAGGGACCGTTTCTCCACTATCAGGTCCATTGCAAATGAATGGTTTGCAGAACACGGAAGACCTATTGGCATGCGAAGTGTTTACCGACGAATGAGAAGTTTTGGCTTGTTTTCATACCGGTCACACTGGGTCCTCCCTTTAACTCGAGAACACCGACGTAATCGCCTTGAGTGGTGCAGACAACGGTCACTCTGGGATCAGGAATGGAACAGTATTGTCTTTAGTGACGAGTCTCGATTTTGTTTAGGCATGCACGATGGTCGTGCCAGGGTTAGAAGGCGACGTGGTGAAAGGAGGAATCCACAGTTTTTTGTTGAAAGACATGTTCATCACACTGTTGGAGTTATGGTTTGGGGTGCTATAGCTTATGGTTCCAGGTCACCTTTAATCTTCATCAGAGGTAACATGAACGCGCAGCGTTATATCCACGAAGTTCTAGAACCCCATCTTTTACCCTATCTTGACACCCTGGCAGATCCAACTTTCCAACAAGATAATGCCCGACCACATGTTGCAAGAGTCACAATAGACTTCTTTCAACATAATGATGTCACATTGTTACCATGGCCACCAAGATCTCCCGACTTATCCCCAATTGAGCACGTGTGGGATATGATGGGTAGGAGATTGCTCAATTTGCAACGTCCTCCTCAGACTCTAGAAGTACTTCAAGAGGAGTTGGTGGTTACCTGGAATGAGATACCACAGGAGGACATTGACCACCTGATCAGCAGCATGCCTAGGCGCGTTGGAGAATGCGTAGCACATCAGGGTGCATCCACACATTATTAAAGGTCAAAGGGCTTTAAAGCAGTGCAATCATTTTGAAATTTTTATCATTTACTTATTATGCTTCATTAAGTACTTATACAAAATTTTATTAAAATAAAACCATTTAAACTGGGTGTTCGGATTTATATGTCACTTAGTATATATTTTGTTCTAATGAAGTGATGTGTACAGTTTGTTAATACGAGTAAATTTGCCGTTTTATTGGTGATATAATTTTCTTAAAGCTCAAAATTAAAAGAAAAAATGAAACAACGGAATAGTTTGGTAGTACTATTTTATAAAAAACACAATGACTATCCTTTCTCTTGTGTCACTGTGAGACTGTATTTCCTGGACTGGACGGCGTAAATAAGCAAATCAACTCTAAAAGAAACATTAATCGTCGTTGAAAAGCTTCTATTACAACTGCCATTTACAGATAGCCTGCGAACTGGTTTTTCGATTAGTTAAATAAAATGGGACATTGTTGTAAGTTGCACGGCTATTATAAATTAATAGTTTGCATCGGAGACTTACGCTAAAAAGAGGCATTTCGCGCTTTCTATCACGGCGAAATGCTTCTTGTTAAAAGGTACGTGATACTGGAGGTCATGGTGAAAAAAATTGAAAAGATGAAGACGCAGTGTTCTCTAAAGAACGATAAAAATAGCCGGTTATGAAGCTAGCAGGTATAATTGAGACGGGCCATGTTTGTATTGTATTGTAACGTCAGTAAAGTAAAGTTTGCAAATTGCATCGACTTTTTCATACTGAAACAGCTGAATACCTAGATGCCCCGTTTCGGAAGTTATGTTAAAGTAATATTGTTGATCCGAGTTTTAAACTTCCTAGGGTAAGTAGGACTGATTATAGCCTTTCCTGTCAGATTGTTTTATATTGTCAATACCCCCAGAATGAAGAAGCGGTTATACTTGTCAGCTCATTAATTTTCAATTGTTGATACCAGCCCCCGCTCTTCAAATGTCACAAGTAAGGGCATTCGTTCTCAGAAGCAGTGATCCAGCAGACAACGCTACCCCCTCCGTCTTCAATTTTCGCAGAAGCCACAAACCTTCGCCACAATATATCTTTGACCAATTGGTGCGGGCAGCCTTTTACTTTTTGTTAAGGAGGTACCAGAAGTCAGAGCAGCAGCACAAACATTCAGCTGTGTCTTTTCTAGGCCTTGAACAGAGTGAGAGATGTAAATGGCGAAAAGTTCCTCTTATCTCTAAATAGACATGGTTGGTGCTTCCTATTAGCTATCTAAATTCCGAAAACCTTATATATATATATATATATATATATATATAGTTATTAGTTAAAATTAACTACACCAAATTATTGTGTAATCCCATAGTCATTAGTGCCAGTTAAACATAGAAGTTGCATCATCTCGAACAACGGTAGCTTTGTTCTTTTTACCTGTGTCAACTGTTTTTCTATCTTCTTCTGTGGTAGCTTCAGCTTCCCCTACCCCAGCTTTCAGATACATACTTGTTAGACTACGCTTTGTTGAGATTATTCTAATGGCATGTTACTTGCGTATCTTTGATAAGCAACACAGAGCTCTGGTGGTTTACTGTTATGTGGCGCTGCGGCTTTAGTGCTAATCTTTCCCCATGAAGTACAGCAGAGTTTGAGCACCACCGGTTACGAGGCATTTTGAAATGCTGAAGACTGAGACCAGTGGAGTGACTTGGTCAAACGTAGTTAAGATCACGACCTTCAGACACTTGAGGATACGACAGAAGAGAGAGAAAGATCAAGATAGATACAGGGTGGTGATACATGAAGGATATGGTTTGAATCATTTATAACCCGGCCGTTTATCGAAATTTACTTTTATTTTTCGTAGGATTCAGTAGAGAAGGCTTGGGAAATTTGATATGAAGTGATACACCACGAAGCACCTTCTATTATCAGAATCGACCACTGCGATAGTGTGTAGCATGTATCGGTTGTAACTATAAAGCTATCAGTTCGCGTTTGATAGGCCAGTCACCACTGTGACCCCTTATAGGCTGACGATTCTGGTGCTGCAGAAAAAGTGGTCAGCTGTTTCTTGCTTTTTGGCAACTCATTAGCCTAGCCTTGGCTTGGTCTCTGGGACAACGAACGAGAGCGTAGCAAACCACCCTCTATCCGAAGTATGTGATCTATCGAAATGGGGGGTGTATCGCAATGTTTACACTGCCAACTTCGATAATTCTACGCACCTAATAGACATATTTTACACATCATAGATTTCACCATACACCTGCCCTTAAAGCTTAGCACGGTAGAAAAATGTGTTCCACAAGCGTCTCTGCGCCTGCAGCTGGCGTGCCGGTATCTGTATGTCTCCTGCATGACTAGTGTTCTGTGGGCGCTTCGCCGCGTGTGATGCATAATGCTTTTAGATATTTTGGAGAGGCGATGCGACGTTACCAGATGGACGGGAAAGGATGTTATGGACTAATTGTTTGAATAACTTGATCCGTTTAATTTCACTGTTCGTAACTAACTTTTTTCTTAGAGGATCTAACTTAAACATGCTGTTTTCGTCCGTCCACAGACAGCTATTTTGTGCTTTCTTGGCAACTTATCAGCACGGTCTAGACTTTGTCTGTAAATCAACCAACGGAAGCACAGGGTCTAACTTGTGCTGAACGTAATCCTTGATGAACTAATGACGGCAATCCGTGGGAAGTGTAGGTAGGGTCAATATACTTGACGTAATTTTCAATCTACCAGATCGTCCAAAACGTCTGAAGCCCTCCAAAAAAAGCGATAACCCACCCAGAACTGATGCTTTAATACATCGGTTAATTATTTAGCAATCTTCGACTAAAATTTTGCAAATGCATTGTTTATATATCTGAAAGCGAGTACTTCGACATTTAAAGGGTTATTATATGTTGTTTGTCTTGTGAGAAAATGATATAAGACACAAAAGTTTGGCCTTGAGAAGGCGAAGTGAAACAACTGCGCGCTTTTTCAAATAAAATGTATTGTATTTGCGTGATGCCATCTTAAAATTTGGAGTGTACGTTACAGGACCTTTCAGACTATTATAGTAACACACTGTATAGAAATGTGAAAATGAAAAGGAAAAGCAAACGAAGTATCGCCTGGAAGACGGATAAATAAAATATATTGACAAAAAAGTATCGATTGTACCGAAGAAGGTCACGTTGAGACCGAAACGTATACAGTGAAGAAGAATTTTAAAAGCTTTGTTTGACCAGACAAGCATGGAGGATTATCCACATGAAAACCACAGTATAAGCTTCAGATGTTACATATCGTACACATTGCGCCACACTGTACTTTCTTACCACACACTAAGAGAAACAGTGGCCATATGAGATAATAGTGCCGTCTACATGATATCTAAATAAGCTAGAAAGTGAAAACAACGCGCCCGTCCATTCATTCATTTCCTCAAAATCTTCGCTGCGCGTTTACGTTTCTCCGCGTCTGAAAATCCAATTATCGGTAAGTATGCGTTTTATCGAATACAGCAGGCGATATAGACGTCGCGTTTCAAATGAAACTTTGTATTATGTTCTGTGTATCAATTTGTTTTTTGTGATGGTTGCTGCTGTTGAGCTCGCAAGAAGATGCAACAAAAAGTCGAGATCCGTTAAAGAATTTATGAATGAATGGGAACGTGTTTCTCTAGACAGTGGCGCTGCTCAGGTTGTCCATGGACAACTTCATGGTTCTCCCACATCCACGGTAACAACAATAGAATTATGTAGTTTTACTTGTTGAATTGTACGAGGAGTACTAGAAAAGAAATGTACCTATGCATGAAACAAAAGACGTTCGAGTTTTTTGATAATTTTATTTTTCAATATAATCCCCCTACATCAATGCACTTGTGCCATTTCTCCTCCAGTGAACTATTACCCTTATAAAAAATGTTTCCTAGTGACTCTCGGAAAAGTCGTGGACTCCTGCTTTTAGACCATCATCTAAGTCTTCAAGAATTTCCAAACTTCCCGATTTTTTTTTCAGGAGTCAATCTATCTGACACATAACTCATGTTCAAATTGTCGTGCAAGATGGTTATTACGCTGGGTTCCTATATGCTCAATGTCATAATAATAGTAGAGACCGTCACAAGACGATCTTCGAGAACCATTGCTTCATATTCTTGAGTCATTTCGTCATTTGTTGCTGTTTTAAGTATTCCACCTCTGGGATCGTCTTTTATGGATTCACGCCCCCATATAAACTGTTTCGACCAAACCTGTCTTCAGAAAGGACATTATATAAATAAGCCGGCAGGCACTGCTAATAGATATACTTCATTGGCAGCATAGAAATTTTTTAATATTAAGTACCCTCTGGACAATCCCATGAGTCATATGTTAATGCTTTGCAATGCGCTATTTAAAAAAACTGATATTGACTTTTTTAATACAGACTTGAATTCACTTAAAAACTTATTGTCATTAACAGATCTCACTAGGTCTTAGTCTAAGCAGCTATTGGTGGTTGTTTTATTGTTTTATTATTTTATATTGTTTTGCCTGTGATGAATTTTATTGAAACTGATTTGTATCTTAGTATCATATATGTGATAACTTTTTTTTAATTTTAGTTTTCCAGTTCTAGTCTTGGCTCATTTAAAAGTTATATTTCATTGTTGCCTCGCGTTGTTTTACTCTAGTTTTAAGTTGTCTTGCATTCTAATTACTCTAGGGTGTTTTGTGAGACTTTAAGCAAATAAATAAATATTCAGTAATGATTTTCTCACTCAGTAAATATCACTGCTTGTATACACATACAGACCAATACACATAATCATCCAAACGCGATATTGCTATTCAACCAACTTTCTTCTCAGAGATGAAAACTACAGACTACTCGGCTTCACAAAACATATGCAAACAACAATGCGTGTAGTTGAGCCATTCCTCCATGAATGAATGCTCATAACGATCCTAGTGAGCAAACGTAGAATGACTGTTCGCGCCCTAAAAAAAACCTAGTCTGTAAGATGACATTTTATAGGTTTTTTTGACGTCTAATAGGTTTTTTCAAGTCCACCACTTATATGAGAAAATTCTTATCAAACACTGTGTCAGGTATCAGAAAGTTGTGATTTAAAGATATATCCTATACAAATATCTAATTTGTGACTTTATGGTGGTATGGAATAAGATATTTTTGCTGATTTCATAAAGTATTATCATATTTACTGTGAGTAATCAGTATTTATCATGGAATTTGATATTTGTTGATAGTGTATCCAGGATGTCAGTTATTACTGATGTATAAGGTTACGTGGGAATCCCCCGACACTGACAGAATAATCAGTAAAAACTGATGGTACGAAACACACGAAATATTGATCGTCTGATATTTACCTAACAGGGATGATATTTGATTATATCGTTTGATTCATACTTAGGACAAGATATGTGACATGTTGACATTTCCTGCTGGATACGTGTGCGAGTACATGCACATGCGATTAATATACTCGTCATCCATGACACTCATCTCTCAATGCATCAGTTCAAAACCTGACGTGAACACCTTATTCAAATTCACTTCACATAATCAATACGCAAGATCATACTACAAACTTACAACCATAAAAACCTACGTGAGCAGACCCATGTTCCAGACCAATGAATTCAATATTCAAAGGATGATTTAATTGACTCATTTTAGATTGTGATAAAATGGTTTCAAACTTTCGCAGTTTTTACTTTCCTTCTCTAAATACTACTTGTTCGGTTATGCCTTATTTATATTAATAAATGAGATTCTAGCAGTGTCTCAGTAGAGTCATTAATTATGTATTGCTTCATTTCATTAATGATTCACTGGCATCAGCACTATAGGTCAATGATTACTGAGACCACCCGCATATTATTTTTACAGGTTGAACAACGGATAAACCTCTCCAGGGATATTACATAAAAAACCCTATAAAAGGACAAAATGTCAACTTGCTGCCTATCAAGTTTCTAGTGTGTAAATAGTACATTCCGCGTTTGCTCGCCATGAGCGCTGTGAGCCAGTTATCGATCCTGCTTTGTTGGTTGCAGAATGCTGATATTATCTGTAGAGTATACTCTGAGATGTGTCGTTGAGCAGCAGAGTAGCGAGATCACATCTAAATGGTTGTTTGTATTGGTCTGCATGTGTATAAAATCAGTGATATTTGCTATGTAAGAAAATTATTACTGATACTAATTATTACCTGTGTCAGATAGGATATTTGTGTTCTCCATTCCGAAGGGAGGTTATGTTTAAAATTATACATTACACTTTTCCCAGATTTTTGGCATTTTCAAAAACTACCAGAAGCTTTACGGGAAATCAGCACCGCACCCGCGTTGTGTGTAGCTAAGCCACATCACAGAAAAATTAGGAATAACGCATCACATACAAAACATTCACGCACTGCCTCACAACTACGCGCTGATTTTCTACTTGAAACCGTAAAATAACTTTCTATAAAATTTAAATGATACAACAGACTAAAATATGTGATATGACCTAAACATACCTCAGTCCAAAAATTGAGATATAGGGTGCCAAAGTTACAATTTTATTTTTTATTTTTCCTTATTGCTTGAGAAGTATTTCAGATTTTGGCATAATACTCGGAATAATAAGAGAAACAAGAATCCGTTATTTTTTATGACCAAACTTCTAGAGGGCGCCACATACAGTACTATTTCGGTAAATAACTTATCATAACTTTTTTGTGCTACCGTGTATACAACAAATGAGCAAAAAATATTATTTTCTCGTATTTCCACAACAAAAAAGGTTCACTTGTTTGAAGTATCTAAAGCTAATACTTTTAGATAACATTAGATTGAATGAATAGTTTCCGAGATATTCGTTTTTAAAAGTTCCAATGCATTATTTGTACCATGATGATAAAACATTTTTATGACATAATAATCAAGTTGCTTTGGATAATATCTGAGTAGCATTGCTATGGTTTCTAATGTTTGTCATTATATTGCTTTAAACTTCATGAATCATTTTAAGTTGACAATAAATTGTTAGACATCATGGAATATACGTTTGATGAATATCCTGATATGCAAGTAAACCTTTTTTGTTGTGGATGTACGAGAAAATAAGATTTTTTGGTCAGTTGTTGTATACAGGGTAGCACAAAAAGATATGATAAGTTATTTACCGAAATGGTGCTGTAAATGGCGCCCTCTAGAAGTTTGGCCATAAAAAACAACGGATTCTTGTTTCTCATACTAAAAAACCTCTCTATACCGAGTTTTATGCCAAAATCTGAAATGTGTATCTCGCAAACTATCAACTTTTGTATGTTTAGGTCAATTCACATATTTTGGTCTGCAGTATCTCCAGTTTCGAGATTTCCCAACCTTTCGCTGATACATAATGTCAAAAAAAACTACAAATCACTTTTCAAGATACGTAATACACCTGCCGGTCCTGTATGAATACACGGAATTTGTCTTACATCTACAATAGAGAAAAAAGAAGTATTGTAAGCTTGGTAATACACAAAAACCTTGTTGGCCTCACGCAATTTCAACACTCTTAGTGGCTCTAGGCAGCGATGTCAGATCTACCGTTTTGAGCCCTCGGATACCGTTCTACCGCAAAAACGCTCAATTTCTAACGTTTTCTTATAGCACGAATTTCGATCATATAACTAATTCAAACCGATGATACTGGTCTGACAGTCTAAATGCCCGCATGTAAAGTGCAATCGTCCGCGTAGCTATATTGTTTATGTGTAACAGGAACAATGTTGGAGCCAAAGTAGATCCCTGAGGAACACCTTAGATTGAAAGGGAGATCCCATCAATTACGAGGGCTAATAATACCGTACGACCGAAAAGGAAGTCAGTCCCTTTTCTATAAGTCTCTCTGAGAGGACATAGGTCGAAGTTTGTATACTATTTATGCCTTATGGAAAGTTGGGCGCGTCCGGCTATGTGGTTCGATCAATTCAATATTCAACAGGTTGCTCGATGGACTCAATTTACGTTCGCTTGGGATCGTCTCAAGACTGATTACCGACCGTCGACCGTGATGGTATAGAGAGTAGATAGGCAGTTGTTTCTCGCTGCGGGAAACCTGTCATTAGGCGTAATGTGCCAAGCCAGAGGTACGGCTACCTGTTGCTGTATACACTACAATCATTTGTTTTTCTTCTCTTTTTCTCCCATTGTTCTACCTCTCCTTCGATTGCTTTTTATATTGGAAACATATTAGTTTAGAGCAGTTGCTAGACTTGGGATGTAGACGTCTGATGTAGCGTGGTATGTAAGAAGCATTAATGCGGAATGTAATTCAATCGGTGATAATTGCGGTATGGGTGTGTTGTGGTGGTTTTTAAAGATCAGTTAATTTTAGCGAAATATTATATGGAATTACCGTACTAACGTTAACTGATTGATTTAACCAAATGATTTGATTGGAAAAAGTATGAATAGCTGAGCTAAGAGTCGGCGCATATAGCTGCCAGCGTACCGTCTTCTGCGAAGCATTGTTCACCGAGCTTTTATTGGACTCGCATGGAACCAGAGAAGCGAGTTTTATAGAAGGGAAAACAGATTTAGATGAGGCATCGGATGCACCTGGAGAGTGTTCTCAAATCTCGCATTCGAGATTTCTCGCACTTCAACAAATTGGTCTCCTCGTTCCGACACTTCCGACTAAAACCAAGATGCATGATAATGGTGTTGCTCGAACCGTAAGAACGGTCGAATTTGAAGAAGAGGTCCTTCAGCGAGTTGCCGACGAACCATCAAGTAGCACACGTCAGATTGCTGAGGATATGAATACGAGTAACGCTTCCGTCTGGCGGGTTGCTACACGAGCAACAACCTTATCCTTACCACTTCCAGAAAGTTCAAGGATTGACTGCACCCGATTATCATCCTAGAGTTCAAGTTTGTCTATGGCTTCTTCATCAAATCGCTGCACAACCAAATTTTTTTTGGCGATGTTTTATGGAACGATGAAGCCTCTTTCACAAGAGACGGTATTTTTAATAGTAGAAATAGCCACGTTTGGGACAAAAAAAATCCCCATGCAATTTTTCCTAGAAAGCATCTGCAACATTGGTCTGTCAACGTATGGGCAGTCATTGTTGATGATTATGTGATTGGGCTATATAATAATAATAATAATATTTATTCACTCAATGTACAAAGATAACAAACAATATGAGTAAATAAATATAAAATCAAAACAGGCCCAATAGAAGGCATCGCCTGTACATGGACCAATAAATTTAAGTTGAAACTGTAGAATGCAAATGACAAAAAAGGACAAAAATTAGCTACAGTAGATTATGTATTTAGTTGATGTTCGTATTTATGAGTTTATGAATTTCAGTCCTAGATATAGAATGTAGCCACTTTTTTAAATTTCTTTTGAAACAATTTCCGAAACGTAAATCTTTTAAGTCTTTAGGTATAATTTCATAAAATTTAGGCGCTAAATAGAGATATGATCGCTGCATTATAGATTTATGCGGTTGAGGAACTACTGTGCCACGAATTTTGTACCTGGTATAATGATTATGTTTAATTTTTTGGTCGGTGTTTACAAATTTATGGTAGTGAGTGATACTGTGTAAGAAATAAAGCTGTCTTATATCATACATTCCAACATCTGCGTATACTTTTTCAGTGGGATAAAGTTTCGGTTTTTTAAATATCATTTTTAGAATACTTTTTTGAAAAACATCTAAATTATAGATATGTGAGGAACATGCAGCTCCCCATGCTAATATACCATATGTGAGATGAGGCTCAATCAGTGCATGGTATAATGTTCGAAGATATTTTTCTGTCAATATATTCCCAAGGTATTTAATTTTGTAGGATACGAATCTAACTTTCTTTAAAATATAATTGACATGGATGTCCCATCGTAAGTGAGGATCCAAGACCACTCCAAGGTATTTTATGTTGGGCACTCTATTAATTTGCATTTTTTGATCATTAATATTGAAGGAGAAATTTTTGTAATTTGGCAGATGTCTAGCATAAGATCCAAATGGTAAAAAACGTGTTTTAGAGTAGTTAATGCTTAATTTTCTACTGTTAAACCACCGAATAATTTTGATAAAATCATTTTCAATTACATTTTTCAGATCAGACCAGTCAGTGCCTTCATATAATATCGCAGTATCATCTGCAAAACTAGTTATTTTGCCAACACAATTAATTTGGAAAATATCATTTAAATATATATTGAATAACAGCGGACCTAAGACAGTTCCTTGTGGGACACCACACTTAATATACATTTCTTTACTAAATGATCCTGATATCTGCACAGATTGTGGGCGATTTGACAAATAACTTTCGATCAGTGAGTACGCGTTTCCTCTGAAACCAATTCTCTCCAATGCTTCTAATAATAATTTGTGATTAACTGTGTCGAAAGCTTTCTTTAAATCAACAAAAATGCAGATTGAAGGGATTCTGTTATCAATATTTTGATGTATTTGATTTACAATTTTAGTTATTGCGTCCGATGTAGCCTTCCCTTCTGTAAATCCATATTGATTTTCACTTAAAATTTTGAATTTTGTGAGGTATCGAATCATTCTAGTAGATAAAACTTTTTCAAAAACCTTTGCTACACTGGATATTATTGATATTGGTCTATAGTTGTTAACATCTGTTTTTGTTCCTGATTTATGTATCGGTATTATATTACCTTTTTTTAAAATTGAGGGATATATGCCAGATTCAAAGCATTTGTTGATTAGGTAAGTGAGTGGTTCTGTTATGTCCTCGGATATAATTTTCAAATGCTCGCTTTTAATACCATCGAACCCAGGACTTTTCCGATTTTTTAAGGACATAACAGTGGTGTATACTTCACATTGCTCGACCTTATGCAAAATAAATGAGTTCAAAGTTCTTTTTGGAGGCTGAGTATTTTGTACATTTGCTTGTATATTACTTGCTAAATTTTCGCCTATGTCAGTAAAGAATTGTACAAATTCATCGCATATCTGTTGAGTATTTTTTAATACTGTTCCCGATGTTGTATTTAACTCAATGACACACTCTTTAACTTTTGTTTTCCCAGTAATCTCATCAATAGTTGTCCAAAGCCGCTTAGGATCATTTAAGTTATTATTCAATTTATTTAGGTAATGTTTTCGTTTGGTTTGCCTTACAAGCTCTATAAATTTATTTTTATATTGGTTGTAGCAGTCGGTATTCTCTGTAGTTGGCGTTCGTTTCATTACATTATATAGTCTTTCTTTTTCTATTGCCGATATTATTAATCCTTTGGTAATCCAGGCATTTCTGCTTTTCTCTTTGTGACTAGTTATTATTTTATTGGTACTAATATCTATTAGCTTTTTTATATTCTCTATGAACAGTCTCGTTGCTTTGTCTATATTATTTATAGAGTATAATTGTTCCCAGGATTCTTGTTTGACATTTGATATTAGTTTTGAATTGTCGACAAAAAATTTGTAATTTTCTTGGTTGTTACTAACGGTAGGGATGTTAGAATGTTTTTCATTTGAAGATATCAGTAAAATAGTGGAGAAGTGGTCACTAATATCGCTTTCTAGGATTATTGGTATACAAGTAATTTTGTTGGATAGGTCTTTCACAAAGCAGTGATCTATACATGTGCCACTGATGGACCTTGTAGGTAGGTTTATATAGGACAGAAATCCGTTACTTGATAGGATATTCAAGTATTCATTTGTGATGGGATCATCGTCCAAAATATTTATATTGACATCTCCCAAGAAAATATGTTGCTTTAAATGAACTTTATTTTGATTTTGAAAAAAAAATTCGATATTCTTTAAAAACTCGTGGGGTTCTGAACATGGCGGACGATAAATTACAGATACCTCAATTTTGTTATGGTTAATTTGGATCATTATGTTTAAAATTTTGATTCCATCGGTGAAAGTGAATGTATCATGATTATATTGCAGTTTATTTCTATAACGGAACGGTTAACAGGACCTATTTATCGGCGTTTCTTGGAGGAAGTTCTTCCAGAACTTCTTGAAAATGTTCAATTGAACGTTCGGCAGCAACTATGGTTTCAGCATGATGGAGCGCCGGCTTACTTTGCTGTACAAGTACGTAAGTATTTGGCTCAGCGGTTTGAGCACAGTTGGATTGCCAGAGGTGGAGCAGTTTCTTGGCCTCCTAGGTCACCCGATTTAACGTCGCTAGATTTTTTCCTGTGGGGACATGTAAAGTCTTTGGTTTACGAAACTCCAGTAGAAACAGAGCAAGACTCAATTGGATGAATTACAGCAGCATTTGAAACATTCAAAACGAGTATCAAACTTTTAGTCAAGTCCGCCGAAATCATATGCGACGTTCAAATCGGTATATACAGCTTGGAGGAAGACATTTTGAACAATTGTTGTGATGATATCTTGTACAAAAGGAAAACATTGAATGAATTAAAGCCTATTTAGGCAATTCATCGTCTTTCTAAATTTTAACGCGTCTTAGGGCCGTAGTGGCGTAGTGACACTTTTCCGGATATGGGTCCCTATACGCAAATGTTTTCTAGTGTTACAACTGAATAACCCCTAGAAGTTTGATCCCTTAGTTCTGAAACACCCTCTATAAAACGGAAGTTTACCTAGGAGGACAGCATGGCGTTGCTAATCAAAGGTTTTTATAAAATCAACCGCTATGAGTTAGCTTCTTCAAATGATTGAATGGTCTTATTCCACAGATAGGTAAAGTAGTCGCCAATCAAACGATTATTTCATTTTCCTGTTAATGCACGTCCTCATTAACTTATTGGTCACATCTGAGCAGCGGGAAGGACTTTCATGAAACATCAAAGTTGTAATAATCTGAGAGGCAGAGATTATGTTGGTGCCAGAAACTTTGTTGATATGGCGCAATCTACCTGACCTTGATAGTCCTGAAAAATAGTTTTCTGTATATCATAGAATGAGAAAATCTTGGTATCTATGGCACTTGGTTAGGAAAGGACATGTTACTAGAAGAGATGATCTTGTGTTCAGTTCTTGATGAGAGGACATCGATCGATCCTGAGGGCAATTTCCCAGAATAGCAGCCAGCTCAACGTCCAGTGCGTATAGGTACTCTAATGAAATTTAATCACTTTAACACAGAACTTCTCATGTTGCAGCTATACGTGTCGTATTATGTATTGCCAAGTATTCGAGATATCTGCCACGCCTACCTTCACAGTGGCACATAAGGTGCGCAGAACATACGAGAATAAAAAAGCTCACATACAATATAAAAGCATTGTTTCCATGTTTGATCTGGATTATTATTCTTTATATGTTTTGCCTCATCTCAGGTAAAATAGATACGTTTTGCATATCTACTCAATTCCACACCCAACGCATTCGGATACGCTACTATTTAAATTTCAACTATTTTACGGTCTACTCTCACAATTCTTCCGAGCAAAAGCCTAGAAAACAAAAGTACACACATAGACTTAATACTAAGCTCGTACAAATACATGGTAGGCGGTTTTAAGTCAAAACGGAAAATTAATTTAATTGATAATTTGAAAGCAGTAGTTTAATTACAGTAATTCCTGAGTTGTTTGTGTGTAAAAAACGGCAGCACACCGTGGGTATCGTTGAAATTGTCGACCGCAAAGGTAACGCGGCATAACAGTGCAATTTTGGTTTACTCTTTTATAAATGTATCGCGTCCGATTCTATGTCTTTGATGACCGGATTTTTTTAATTAGCCTCCGGTTCTGGCGTGAGAAACTGGTTGCTCTTTCTATACGCCTAGCAGTTTTGCCTATTGAGCTCCAAAATGACATAACGGAGATGTTCCAGGCACAAATAAAATAAAATGAATCATTGAAAGAATAAATAGAATCAGAAGTGCAAAAAAACTGTTCTATAGTCCAACAACATGTTAATCTCTCGTTTAGATACAGAACACAAAAAATGATGCCATAAGAACCAATAAAAAATGTCGTACGGGGTTCTCCTAGGAATATTCAACAACATTTCAATCGCTTAGTAACAAGTTAGGGCTTACATGATGGTGCCCATATTAATGTTAATTAACTCACTAAGATCGCATAATTGCTAAAATTTGTTAGATCCTATATAATGATGAGCGAAACTAAGGTTTTTGAGAAAGTCTAATCCAAAAATTATTCATGTTTTATTTAAATGAAATGAGATTTCCCAAGTCAGACTTCAGATGATTTGATAATTTATATCCGGGGATTTTTTGGGTCTTTGATCAGTATTACTGTATTTCCAAAATGGCGTAACAAGTATACTGGATACACTGCAATTTATGAAATTGTTTTCTGAAAAACAGTCCATTTTATCGACGTCAAACAATAGTACATGTTCAGCTTAAAGATCAGGATTTCCAGAAATGTTATCTTATATCTTTATGATACAGGGTATCAGATCTTTTAACAATATTGCGTTGAGATTAGTATGTCCATGGCTATACAGGTTGTCCCAAAACTCATGGAGCAAACGGAAGGGAATTATGGAGGGGGGGGGGGTCATTTGCAATCAGAAAAACAATGTATGTAGATATGCCTTTACCCTATTGTGCACGGGTTTTGTGTCATTGCCATTTTTAAGAGTTTGTGGCAAGTCGCTACTTGAAACTGTACTATTTTTTGTCTTTTGTTATTTTTCAATCAAATCTTCAGGTTATGTTCCCAAATGATGTTTCGCTGGAAAAAAGCTATGAGTGAAAACTTAGTCAAAGATCTCAGCATATTCAACGAGACCTGTATGAAAAATTAGTAGGCGGATAAAGAGTCCATGGTGATGAAAAACTTCTTGATATAAAGCCTTTCAATATACTTACTAGATAATCAAATATCCGAAATACCGTAAGATAGACAAAATTCCGAGAATTCCCATTTTTAAACTTAACCCTTTAACTGCCATTGTTGAACTTTTTCCGTTTTTCAAATAGGTGCGCATTGTCACATAAGTGTTTGCGCGTCCTATTTGGAGGGAAGGAGATCAATGGCAGTTAAAGGGTTAAGTTAAAAAAATTGGAAATTCCGGATTTAGGGTACCTGCAGCATTCTTTATGCTTTGCGCAGAAACTATTTAGGATATTTATTTATCTATAAGTATTTTGAAATGCGATGGTATCTAAAAGCTTTTCATCACTATGGACACTTTAGCGCCTACTATTTTTTTGTATAGGACTCGTTCAATATGCTGTAATATTTTTGACAACAGACAACAATGTAGAATGTAGATCATCCAATTGCTGAACCTACATTAACTGGACTAAATTTTCACTCATAGTTTTTTTCCAGCGACACGTCACTTGGAAACATATCCTGTGAATCTGATTGAAAAATAACAAAATACGACTTCAGAAAAAATAGTACTACATTCTCAAAAGTGGCGATTTTCCAAAAATTCTCAAAAATGGCGATAACTCAAAAACCGTACAACATCGGATTAGGAGATATACACCTATAGTTTTTCTGATTGAAAATATTACAATAATCGAATTAATTGCGTATTTGTAGGTAATAACCTGTAGATATGATCTTCTTATATCTTCATTTCGTCAGCAGATATCCTTTTCATCACATAACATTTTATATTTTTTATATGTATAACAGGTGTGAGGTATAGAGAATGGAAGGTGGACAACGACAGGAACTCCTGTTCAGTGATTACCAATAAAACACTAATTGCTAAGAATGAGAGGGACAAGGCAGCCATGTTAGGAACAAAAAGTGAACGAGTCACTCTTTCCTGCCGTCCATTGGTTGGTCACAGAATGTATTACTATAATTATTATATACAATAATTTGTACGATAGATTGAGTGCGTCCATCAATACTGTAGTTACAGGACTTGTACTCAATTCTCGTAATATCCTCGTAGTCGTGAAACTTGTGTGTGGATATTAGACAATGCATTCATGTTT
The DNA here is from genome assembly GCA_963669975.1 of Acanthoscelides obtectus. Taxonomy (NCBI): domain Eukaryota; kingdom Metazoa; phylum Arthropoda; class Insecta; order Coleoptera; family Chrysomelidae; genus Acanthoscelides; species Acanthoscelides obtectus. The sequence continues at coordinate 27,164,500 of CAVLJG010000008.1, read as the reverse complement.
GTGAGTTACCTTACCTCACTAAATTAAAGAATTCAACATCTAGTGAATTAAACATCTATTTAAGTTCCTGCATTTTATAAGTTTGTTGAAACAGTGACCAGAAATTGTATGGTGTTTGCAGCATAACGTGACTGGAATTTCAAAATCACGTAAACTACCAATAAATACATAATAAAGTGTATCTCCTACCGGTAAGCACTGACCGAGACGAACCTTTCTTCATAAAAATTCGAAGTCTGGCTATAAAAATATCATCTACTCAACCGTGACGTTATACAACTTTTTGTTCACTACCAGTAACACCTGGGAATGGAATTGAATGATACTTAAAATTTCGAGTTTCTTCCATTATATACCTATTTTTATAGATTTCATACAGTTATTTCTGAATGAATATGAAATATATAGCCGCTAATCGACTACTTGAGATCTGTTCATGCAAATAAATCAATCAGTACCTACAGGATACCTCACAATTTGCGACGAACTTAGTGCAGAGTCAGTAGAGATATGACACTACTAGGGACTCAATTTATTGTGAAGGTCTCACAATCAAATGTTTATTAACGTGCAGGCAGGTAATACGTGAACTAGTGAATGAGTCATATTGGAAAAGCGATCACCAGTAGAGATAGCAGAGATCATTATTTTTTAATATCTGTTATCATTACTTGGACATGGTAGTCTTAAGTTCGTATACGATTGGTAGGATTTCATTACAACAAGGCGTCATTTATAGATACTGCACCAACAAGTAACGTAAAAAGAGTTGCCAGATCGAGTTCCTAAAGATCTGAAACGTGAATATCGAAGACCAATGTCCACTTACTTGTGCGCTGTCATGCAATGACCTGGTAAAATTGGGCTAACAAGAAACCAACCCGTTCATGAATAACACTTCCCAAATCTACTACCGAAAATCCATTAAAGAAAACTAATAATGAACGTATAGAAGATAGGAATCACATCGATTTCTCGACTAGGATAAAATAAATCACGGAGCATGAAAATCGAAAGTTTAAACCTGTGAAGCATTTAGTTTTTTTCACTTCCGCTCCCTGCCTTATTAGTTTGTCAGTGGCTTACTGCAGATATTTTTTGAGGATCGGACATCACGGGTATTACGTATTTTGAAAAGTGACATGATGTTGATTTTTTTAACTTTATAAAGGTTTTTCTACAAGATGTTAATTTATCAATAGCTGATGGACACTTGTTGTGAACTCGTTTTGTAGTTGTGCGTGTTGCCTAAACGTCATGATGCTTCAGTTATCAATGTATGCTACGGACAAGAATATATGTAAGCGACCTAATTGAACTATTATTTGCTATTATATACATGCCTACATTGTCTACATGAATATCAAGATGTATACAAGTACAATTATTTACGCGCATATAATGATGCGCCCAACACCGCTCAATACATTCAAAAATCAGTAGTCAATTAATGGATGTAAGTTCACAAATAGCCTAACTTTAGTTTTGATGAAACAATAATGGTCCTAAGTACATACGCATAATACATTTAGCAAGTAACTAATGCTACAATTTTATTAATAATAATTACTATTTACGACAGTATTTTCGTCATAAAGGTAGTTTTTTAAATCAAAGCAATTATAACAGCTTTTCTTATAAGTATTTAAAAGTACTAACCCAACGAACATAATACGAATTAGAAGTTTCGCGGAAACTGAAAATGAAAAAAAAATAAATGAAACAAATTCTGAACCACTCAAATGTTTTCCAAGCTGTACCGAAATGAAAAAGTGTATCGAATAAACGTTAGCGAACCATTTTTCTGAAACAATAGGTGCACAGAAAGTCACATGGTCCATGTATCTGCATCGTGGAAAATGAGATCTCCGTAGGTACAATAATTTTAAACACAAATGATCAGAAAGCTCAAAAGCTTCGGGATACTTCGGAGCCTGTCTCCTTTTCTTTTGTTTTCTGATCAATTTTCCAATGCACTTATTGTCATTCCATCAGAATCCAAGCGGTAGGTACCTTCCAGGTTGTTGATTAGCTAAAAATTATTAGTTTTGTATTACTGTTGTTGCTTGTAGACCACTTCTCAAAAAGCTTTTGGGTCCTTGTAAGTAGTAACCTCTTATCCAAATTACATCATAATCCAAGTGATACTTAGTTCAAAGAATAGCATAACAATATGTTGAAATGAAATTTTATATACAATACAAGAAAAAAATACATTTATAAACATGGCCATACTGATTTACACCTCTCGAATCCCAACATACAAAGTACATATACAGTATATTCAGATAAGAGATAGACCGGACATAAACAAGACCACGTGATCATCGAACGCTGTAACATTCGGCAGGGACGTATTAAGAGTCACGCAGTACGTATTTTAGATAGTAGATGCTGCTTTGCGTAACTTTGTAGTAAATTAGCACAATTTGATGTGTATACGATTGGTGATGGATATAGGATCATGTTGGGGTGGGGTAAGAAATATATAATGATGTAAATATACATAAGGGTTTCAAAATTTTCGCTTCGATTTCCAGCTTCGGATGCCGCCTGATGTTTGGTGAAATACAGTCGAATATAATCTCAAAATGGCGTTTAAATTAGCGTAAATTAAAAATAATCGTATATCTCTTAAAATTGCTTTTAGAATATTGATTAGTATATTTTTTGATTTCTAGGTAAATATGTAACCAAATTAAAACGTTCAAAACGTAAAAAAAATGTGCATGGTTGAACATTGTCAGAAAGTAGATTCTTGAATAGGTTTTGCCAAAATGGGTTCAAAAATGTCAATAATTAATTAAAAAATACAGTAGCTTTATAATTACTTATAACTTACCGAATTTGATGAACGACATCTTTTATTGGAAAGATGAGCTTGATGAGCTTTCATCATCGCTACTGCCTGAAGCACCAACGTCAATAATGAATGGCTCGACTTGTTCCTCTAAAATATTGTCCAGTTCCCACATTCTCTTTTCAACTTTGTCTTTCACGTGCTTAATACAGTTTTCCCATTTTTGCGCTGTTATTAATTCTAGTGCTTCTTTGAAAAGTCCTTTGAGGTCACAAAATTTAAAAGTTGTATTGTGCTTAGCTATATAATTTTTAACCTCTGTCCATATGAGCTCAATGGGATTGAGCTCGCAATGATATGGAGGTAAACGGAGCACAGTTTTATTTTGACTTGCTGCCATTTCGTCAATGGCGTATTTTTGATATTCCGCCTTGTGATCCTTGACAATTCTTAATAATTGTACTTTCAGCATTGCTTCTTCAAAGTTGATATTTTTCGAGCGGAGCCAATTTTGAACATCAACTTTCCTTGAAGCCGTTGTTGGGACCTTCTCCATTCTTCGAGAATGATAAGGCGCATTATCCAACACAATTACTGCGTTTTCCTCTAAGTTCGGTAAAATTTTTAAAACCACTGTTCAAACGATTCGCCATTCATTTCCTCGTGGTAATCTCCAGTTTTCTTAGACTCAAAGCACCACAGACCGTCAACAACAAATCCATCCTCACTGCCAATATGGCAGATAATGAGCCTTTTCCCTTTACCTGGAAATCGAAGTACTAACTGGTGTAGATTTATTTCAATAAGCGAACCTTTTTCAAATGTTTTCATCACATTCAGCGAAAAAACATTGAGACATGAGTATCAGATTGCTATAATTGGGATTATTTAGTCATATTGAAAGAAAGAATATTGAACGTCGTATGATTACTCAGCGCTTCACAATTTAATTTAAAGTTATAAACCTTTAAAAAATGAATGATCAGGAACCTGAAATACGCGCAAATATTAATATTAACAAATTATAACTTTATAAAGCTTAAAGTATGAATTAAAATGATTAGAAATATTAGGAACGGTACACAATATAAAACATAGTAACTTTTTTTAAGTTTATAATATTCGACATATTTTAAGATTATATTAAAAAATTATTGAAATATCGAAAACACATAAAAACATGACTTAAAAAAGTTCTAACAAATGAAAATGACAATAAAACATCCACGCATTTTATCGAAAGTTGTATAAGTTTTGTTACTTGTAATATGTTTTATCTGTCCCCTGGAATTAATGTTTAGAACCTTGTTCCCAAAGTTTGAAAAACATCCGATTGTTGTTTATTACTCGTATTTACCTGCTGGATTTTTTAATCCGGTGGACAGTCCATCTAGAAAGGCCCTCCTGGATGAAGTTACAGAATCATCAACCCATACTTTACTTGTAGTGTGTCCTGCGTTTACCCACGTTTCATCAAGGTAATAAATCTTCCTGTTTTGATTTCTATATTTCCCATTTTTTGTTAAATAATCCCTCCTCCATAGCACAATTTCTTCTCTATCCAGTAGTAAACTATTACGACCCCGTTTTTTCCATTTGAAATTTAAATGCTTCAGTAACGCATGGAAAGTTGATCGTTTGAAATTTGGCAACGTTGTATCTCCATTTACCTCCTGCAGTACTTTATCTATAGTAGGTATTTCATTCCTAAAGAAGAATTCATGCACTTTCCTCCTAATCGCATGCTTATCAGCTTCATCCAATGATTTAACAATACTTTTGCGATGTTTACTGGTCATTGGCTCAGAAAAGATGTGATTTTTTTTCTATTGTCTTAACACATTAAACACTGATGCGCGACACACCCCAACTTTGTGAGAAACCTTCACAACAATTTCATTGATGGTTGATGCCTCGTTCTCCTCGCGCTCGATCTTATATATATTCAAAATGACCTCTTTCATTTCTGCACTCAGGTGTCTTTTTTTAGAGCGTTTCCTAGGTGGACTACAGGAGTTTACAACTTCATCGGCAGTATCTGTACTACTGGGCATTTTGCGCAAGCAGTTGATAACAATAACAATCAATAACAAGGTATAACAATAACAACGACAAACTCAACAACTTAATAAGATAACAAACGAAAACGTCCAAAGAAATATCAAATTGCAATGATGCACACGACATACGTAACACGTCTGAACCTGAATGTGACTCTGCCTTGATACGACTGCTCTGCCGCTCGGCATAGGCATTTAATTGCGAATTGACCAATGAGGGCTCCTGTTTTACGTCGAGACGGCGGTGTTAGCGTGAAAATCACCCGAACCTTTTGTTTACATCCGGTCTATCTCTTATCTGAATATACTGTAGTGCTTATTGTGACTGATCCTTTATGAAGAATCGAGGTTCCGCCGCTGTGTTGCCGTAGTACACTGCACACCAGTTGATTCTAACAGTTAATGACAACGCTGTGTCCGTATCAAATTCAGTATCTTCTTGATTTTTTTGTACAACGCTTTGTGAACGATTTTGAATAGAACTTCGATTGATAAATTTTTAGCCTTTAAACGGTCGAGTAAGTTTACTGTAAATAGATTTTGCATCAGGATTTCTACTTGTGTTGTCCTAGATTATCATGGAATGGAGATACATGATCATGATGTATGTATTACAGAAACATGTGTTAAATGCATGTACCATACCCATTGACGTTTGTTGATCTACTGGCGAGTTAGAGCCAAAATCGATCCATGGAGAATGCCTGCCTTGACATTGTGAGACTCCACGATCCTACAAGAACTCAACTACCCGTCTGCAAACCCTCTCCGAGAGATATGCTATGTAAGTCTACATAGAAAAGAACGTACCACAGCTGATCGGAAGCTCTACTTTAAAGAGATAATATCTGATCCTTACCAAGTGACCGAATAAGTTTATTCCGCAATTATGTGTCATAGTTGAGAGGCCCTAGTTTATGGTTGGTGTTAAACCATACTACCTATCGCTCATCCAGCGATGATGCTTGATTTATTCCAGAAGCTGCTACTTAGGAGGACAGCATGCCATAGCTGATCGAAAGCGTTTGTGGTATCAAGAGCAATAATGAGAGCCATATGGCTCAATAAGCTCACTTCATAATTGTATAACGTAAGCCATGAGGTGCACAGTTAATCGCTGGTGCCTGTCGCTAATCAAGTCAAGATGCTCGAGATATTTTAGAAGCTCACTGTGTAATGATCGACCTGTAGGTGTTATTTTTTGGGAACGGGTTGAACATGAGGAAAATTTCAGTCGCCTGGGAAATATCTGATTGAAAGTTACCTCCTTCATAGTATTAAAAACCAAGAAATCAGAAATACTTAGACCTTGGGAGGGATGTCCATGGTTCACTATATCTAAATCGACCATGGCGAGTACCTACTTCTGTCTTTGTCTAGAGGTCGGTTATATCCGTTTCGTACCAACATTTCATCGACTCTTTGAGAAGTTTTCTTCAATTTGTTTGACCAGTATCGAGAAATACCAACTGCCCTTGTGCTGCGGCATCTACAGAGTCTATCTAACCTTTGCACTGTGCTGGTCTTCTACATGGCAAACCGTTGTTTCTAGATTCGATAAGAACTTGTCTGTTTTGAACAGTTGGATTTTTCTGAAAAGATCCAGTGTGCCTTGACCTTCTGTCTGTGAGCACCAAGATATATTGGAACTACACTTTGTGCTTTCACAGGAAATACTAATGAATACTAAAGATACTTCGAACCGCAAGTCGTCTCTTCTTGATAACTGTTGCATATCAACATTAAATTATACCGTATTCGCATCGAACCTTGAGAATGGGCAAATCCCACTATTCAGTCACTTTGTTTTAGATCTAGCAGATTTGCCCGGCTGATAAATAACTTTGAAAAACTGAATACAAATAGATATGATTTTACTATACACCCTCGCTTTGTAGAACTTTACGTGTCTAGAATAATGTTTGTGCTGGTAGACATTCATACATATGTACGTGAGACATCAACTGGGGAACTCCAGCTGTGACGTTCACTGACATTGGATCGTTTATTTTGTTTTTGGTGTGCGCCGACGATGAGTAATGTACTTCCATGTCTTGAATAATAAAATGGATAAAATTAAATGATTAGATTTGAGACGTTCATGAACATTTAAGCTTGTAATCTATATCAATATGGTGAAAAATGATTTAATGGACCACGCTGAGCACTGAATATGGTTATTGTTTTATGATATCTGTGCTCTTACTGTCCCGCACCTGTGGAAGTAAACAATTATTCGTTGGAATCAAATCTCTATAAAAAAACACCTGCCGAGTAGGTTTAGAGTGTACCGAAACCGAACCGATGTATCAGAAAGTGACCTAAAAAGGGAAAAAATTAAAATTACATTATTCTTGAGAGGTTATGTTCCATGAGAATCAACATTTTTAGGTATGTTCAACAACTTGAATATCGGATAGAGATTTTCTGCTAAGTTCGTGAGTGCCACTATAAGACCACGTTTCTAAGTGAGGTAAATGTGCCTTTATATTATCTTACTTCACATCAATTTTGCTCTGCAATATGCTGCAAGTCATGAGCCGGTACAAATCCCAGAAATTTGTTGGAATTTAAACAGTCTGCGATAAGTTACGAAACAAGTGCAGAGGGTAAAAATGCCTGCAGCTTATAAGATTTGAGACGTAGCTTGGCCGTGCCTACTGCCCTAGGCGTACGAGGTCTGTAAATTAAGTAATAAGACTATTTTTTGTTAATTTTTTTATTCCAATATAGTCACAATTTTATATTGTCACAAATAACTTGCTTCTGAAGCCACACAGCGCTGGAGACCGTTGTCCCACTCCTCAAAGCAGTGCTGAAATTACGATACTGAAATAGCCTCCAGCTGGTCGGTTACAGCCGTTCAAATGTTTTTGGCTGTCGCTTGAGGTGATTTTTCAACTTCGGAAGAGAAAAAAGTCACAACGACTTTAAGTCGAATAAGGACGGTGAGGAGCCACAAGAATGATTTTACTCTTCAAAAAATAAGATCCCAGATTCTGTCGATATTTTCATCGCTTCTTGAAGATGAAGGGCTTCTGACAAAACACTATCTGTGTAGACCTGCTTAGCATGAGTTTCCATTGCACTGTGCCCAAGTCTAAATAAAATCGGGTACCTTTGCTTGAAATTGATGCCCTTCATTCTTAGAATACAATAGAAAAAACTGTTAAAAACAAAAAATCGCTACGGATATCTAAATGACTCGAGCGAGTTCAAATTTGTAGTGAACGCGGATCATATGCCCCCCTGTCCCCCCTCCAAGCCGGGCGCCTTCCTGTCTCATCACTTGATTTACATACCTCGTATTGCCAGTCTTTCCTGTATATGGGCCAAGGATTACTAAACATACGCACAATAATTTTACTGACCGACAGACTTGAATACTATCGGAAAAATTGGACTATATCATCCACTGTACCCTGTATATTGCCTGATATCGAACTCCGATCGCCTTGTTGTCGCAACAAAAAGCACCGTCGAGTGTCAAGACAAGGAAACTCTCTATATAATTAAGACTTACACCGGTGACACTTTAATAACTCCTCGCTCCCGATCGGTTGGCAAGAGGGATAGGAGGGGATAAAGCGCGGGTGAACTGTCAAATTCTCTCCGTGCACACGGCCCAATTACTGCCGTGTCACTAACAGGGGGAAGTTGCGGTCCCCCAAACCCCTATCACCCCTCCAGAATCCGGAACACCCGTGCTACTTTAACAGAAACTTAACAGTGCAATTAATAAGCTGGTCAAGGGCGGAGGCTAGTGGGTGTGACTTTTGGATTAGTTTCTGATAGACTGTGCCTCAGACACAAACAAGCAGGTTGGCTTTTGGCTCTTACAGTATGTTATCACGAATATCATACAGCTCAAGCTCTATGTTCAGTGCAAATGAAAAGGTTTAGGCAATCTACCAAAACACCTTTTTGATTAATAAAATTTGAGACAAACTTTGGACACAAATGAAAAATAGGTTTCAGCAGCTGTCATGAAGTCATAGAAGTATTTCTTCTTTCAACGTGAGAATGAGTAGCCCATATTACACAAATGGAATAATTTTTCTCTAGTCTGAGAGACAATTTACAAGAAATCGACCAAATTCATTAGATTCATTATTTCAAAGACTTTTTTATTTTGGATTTACCTTGAAAACATTCTTGAAGCTAATCAGATTGCTAACTTAAATTAATTCAAAAATAATATTTGAAAGTAGTCAAAAATTATTTTTTTACTATGTTTTATGATGGTTGGGAATCTGAAGAACTTCTAATTTACACCTGTCAAAAAAAATCATCTAAGACCAAACATGACACAAAAAATATACAGAAACTCAATCTGTTGAAATATGGTATTCATTCAACAAAAAACATATGCAGAACCTGCTATGGACCTACATCACATCACTCTGCAAGCGCCATCAAAAGCAATGCTTGTACTTCATACTAATTGAAAGGTAGATTGAAATAGATGTGCCTAAGGATTAGGAGTTTCTGGCAATTTCTTATTGCCCCACCAAAAAGTGATTCCTCAAATCTATGACCAGTTGAAAATATGCGCCTAATAAGGCAATCGAATTTTAACCAACGGCGGATTCAGGACTCTGGTCTAGGGAAAACGCAGTAATGGCTGCAGCATTCATGTTTAGGACGATGTTCGTCTTGGGAGTAGCGGCGATACCAGGTCTTGTGATTTGAAGAAGCCAGGGGTGGAATACATCTGGGGGGTCACGTCTCACGATTCCGGTCTAGCAAGGCAATTTTTACACTAACATTCAAACATATATACCATTTCACACTTTGGTATGTAGGGAGGGTGCCCGCCCCCCTCGCCCCCTATAGATCCGCCTTTGATATTAACAGTTATTTATTTGTTATTAGAAACTTTTCACAGTATAATATTTAAGCACCAGTCAGATGAAGCTCACGTGTTGAGCTCTGCATTTTTGTTGTAATAAAGTAAGATCCCAGACATTACTTATTTTCTGAAAGACAAAACGTGGAACAATTAACAGCATTTACATGTACTTATGTGCGTAGGACGGAAGGGTGTGATTAAGTAAGAGCATCTTACAATCCAGGTGCTTATTTGATTGGTCAGGTAGGCCATCAAAGTGACCGTCCGTATGGAATAGTCCCTTTGGTAATAGGTTCGTCGACCTTCCATTATTTCTATTGCCTTTTCCAAAAAATCTCTTGTTACGTTAATGGACTTGGAATGGGCACTCCTAGTCAAAGAAGTTACGCGCAAAGCTGATTTGTGGTTTCAGAAAGATGATTTACATTAACTTATAACTTCATGTAAGACTAGAAACTTTTAATAAGACATACTAAAGGTAAGCCCGTCCTCAATGATTTAGACCCTTTGTGACTTGGCTCGCTTTTTGTCCGTGTCGTCAAAGAGTTTAAAGGTATATAACTTAGTCCTGTTATATACTTTAAAAAGTAAGAGCTTTGCAATTCATTTTGTTATATTTTTCGTACAATCTGCATAATACTCGTACAAGCTGGGAATCAATATGAATTCCTGTACTGTAAGAGTAAAGCAAAAATATGTTTTAAAATTCTACAAACTTTACTCGATATAGACATCACTGGAAAGTGACTTTTCACATTATTTGGCAGATACTTGATCCTGTTTTTTAGCTTTGCCTTAATTTGGAACCTCATACGACAGTGTTGTTAAATAACTTTTCGCCCTTATTCATATTACATGGTGATTTGGGAAGCTCAGTACTTTGTTAATGATATGGGATATAGGTGAACTCCCATCGTTATTCTTAAATAATCTTATTTATTGGTAGGACTTTTTGGTTTGCTCCATCATTTACATAATGCCTTGAGCATAGTTTTTGGTATAGTGGTGGTCGCGTGATTCATGTCAACAAAGATGTTCGTCTATGTTTCGCGGAGGGTGGGGGGTTGGGGGGGGGGATTGTCTAGTAAGGTAGCTTTTGCATCATAAGGCCATTTTATGGAAAAAAAGTCAGAAATGGGCATCTGTTACATTCAGAACCTGAGTTGAACCTTTTTCTAACTTCATCACCCACCGAGCTAAACTGCATAACGTTACATAGATTCAAAAAGTGATTTTTTTCGGGTAAAACGTGTTTATCCACGCCTTATTCAATTACTGTATATAGAAGATTATATCACGAAGTCGTGATTAAAAGCGGAATAATGTTAATATACTTCATGTATTAGTATGTTACAGCATCGAAAATAAGCCTAAACTGGCAGTGAGGTTAGTCCAAGAATAGTTTTTTAAAGATAGTTAAAGTCATCTCATATCCCAAGACCAGGTGGAAGTGATTAAGTCGTGAGCAGCGATAGTTAGATGAGATGCGCAAGGCGGGAATGTATCTAGTACGCTCATTCAAAATCAGAGTTTCTGAAAACATGAATTTAGTTAGATGAGATGCGCAAGGCGGGAATGTATCTAGTACGCTCATTCAAAATCAGAGTTTCTGAAAACATGAATTTCTACATTTGTTGTAGGTCAGTCAACAGTCAACTCATATCGTGGATTTTTGTCTTTACGATACACGAGAGTATTTAATAAATGCTGTGAAAAAATTATAGTATAAAGCTTAAATTACAGAAAGCTTATTCTTTAGCAAATATCAGGAATATGTTCAATTTACTTCATCTTCATGCGAAATACCCTTTTATTCAAATTTAACCCCGCGTTTCAATAAACCAATATTCAATTAGCTCTCAACTGTACACATGCCCATTATTGCGAACACAAGCAGTTAAATGCCATCTTTATACTCGGATATATTTTCTCCTGACGACTTGTTCAAAAAACATAGAATCTACTAATGTTTGTTACTGGGCGAATATTCTTGTCACAACTCTATTTTTTCTCCTTTGTCCATCTATGCCATGTAACAGTCTGTCTCTCTCTCTCTCTCTCTCTCTCTCTCTCTCGATAATTTCGTTATTATTTGTACTTTAAATTCATAAGAGCTGTTTTATACGAAAAGCTGGAATTTACATATACTTGTGAACTACAAGAAGCATTTATTATTTTCATGATTCAATAGTATTAGGAACATGTGTTTGACAGACACGATTATGGGAAGTTTAAATATACTCATGATGATTCATGCTCTTGGTGCTAATACTCGGAAATACTAATGCTCACTTTATCATCAATTAGTATTGTTAGTTGGGTAATTATGAATGGAAAGTACACTTAATTTACGATATGAATAAGTAAGCCTACCTCCTACAACCTTGTAGTAAGGTACTTCGAAAACTGAGTGCTTTATGTAGTTATTACTTTCCGCAACCATGGTTATTAGACCTATGATAACCTATGGATCTGTAGCTTGGTGGGGCAAGGCACCACAAACAACTGTGAAAGCCAAACTGAGCGCAATACAGAGAGAAGCTTGTATCACTGGTGCCTGTCATACCGCACCAACTGCAGCTATGGAGGTCCTTGTTAATTTACCCCCCTTGTACATATCCCTGCAAGGCGAGGGAAGAAGGACATCTTATAGACTACATCATGTAGCAAATGGTATAATGGAAAATATCACTATGGAGGAGACGGACATGCTGGTGGACTTACAAAACCACCACAGTCTGGGTATGCCTTCTGATATAATCCAAAGATATCAAGATATACTAAACCCTACTCAGTGACAATTCCGCACAGGAATGAGTGGAAACAGCAGGTTGATAAGGATGGATATTTGTGCATTCAAGATGGCTGCAAGACCGATGTAGGTGTTGGAGCTGGTATCTTCGTGCAGAAGCTAAAAATTAAAAAATCTGTTAGCCTAGGAACCTGGGCATCGATCTTCCATTCAAAGCTGTATGCTATAGAATTGGGTGCCAGAATGATCGCAGAACGAGAACTGAGGCACAGAATTATTATTACTTTGCTTCAGATAGTCAAGCCGCACTTTAAGCACTTGACTCTACCTACTCGACATCGAAATTAGTGTGGAATTAGAAAGAAGCCCTCGGTGGCATAGGGGAGGGAAATGAAGTCCGTCCTATATGGATACCAGGACACACAGGTCTAGAGGAAAACGAGACAGCTGACACTCTGAAAAAGTGTGGGGCTAGCACACCCTTCATAGGGCCTGAGCTCGAGATTGGGATCGCGTACAATACGGCTAAACAAATAATCTCTGCAGAGATGGACAGAAAGATCCATCAATACTGGAAGGGCTTAGCAGGGTTAACCCATGCTAAGGCAACTATAGCAATCTTGACAAAGAAGGTGCAGACTGTGCATGGGGGGAGATGAAACGGTCAGGCATGTATTGTGCAAATGCCCTGCAATTTCCAGAATCAGGTACAACATACTTGGAGACGCAGGTGTCGAAGGATATTTCTCCAAACAAGTTGATCGACTTCCTCTGGAGGTCGGAGCTACTGATGGAAATATAAATAGGTGTGAGCCACAATATACCAAAGAGTCGCAGTGAAGGATCGTTATTGATGCACTCACAAGAAACCAAACCTAAAGTATTTTCCGCAGGTGATACTAGCGCGAGTTTCATTAAGATTGGAACTCTGGATATGGGAAGTAAAACAGTCCTTTCTGGACATTTTGGATCTAATGTTTGATTTGCACAACATTCGGTAAGAACTTATTATAATCTAGAAGAATTCCAAACTGAAACATATATACGAGGGATGTCTATTAAGTTTTGCATATAGAAACATTGTAGGCCGCGAGGATCGAACGTCAGTACTGGATCTTAACCTCACTCTTTAGTAAACTTAAACTCAAAGTTTCACAAGAATACTACAGTGAATTTTTAAGTGTCACCAAGTCATTAGAAAAATGGAACTCAACCGAGAACATTTTTGCGCCATAATTTATTACAACTTTCAAAGACAATTATCGCAACAAGAATGCCTTGCTGAGTTACTGCCTGTTTTCGGCAACGAAGCGCCACATCAGTCGACAATTGCCCGTTGGTATGGAGAATTCAAACGTGGACGGTTGAGTCTTAGCGACGATCCCAGGGTGGGTGCACCAAAAACGGCAGTCACCCAGGAAAACGTCGATGCTGTACGCAAATTCATCATTGAACATAGACACGTAACATATTGCGAGATTGAGGCGTCCTTGGAGATCTCAAAGACCTCAATTCAAAACCGACCGATTCAATTCCGGAAACTCAAAAAATGTGTACAGCATTGTTAGTGGTGATGAATCGTGGATTTACTGTTATGAACCAGAAAATAAACGACAGTCGGCTGTTTGGGTGTTCTAAGGTGAAGACAAGCTGACAAAAGTCATCCGTTCTCGAAATGTTTCGAAAAAGATGGTCGCGACATTTATGTCAAAAGCGGGTCATATTGAAACAATTCCTCTTAATGAGCAAAGAACTGTTACTGCGCATTGGTATACCACCATTTGTTTGCCAAAAGTCATCACCGAGCTTCGAAAAATCAACCCCGAAAGAAGAATCAACCTGCACCAAGACAATGCAAGCTCGCACACAGCCCAAAAAAACAAGGCAGTATTTAATGGAAGAAAACGTGGAATTATTGGACCATCCTCCATATAGTCCCGATCTAAGGCCCGTATCGTCAGTCGTCCCTACAATTGTAGGGCGCCTTTATGGCCTCCTTGATTGTCATAGTTTTCTAGTTCTCCGTGTCAGAACTCTATTTTGAGATTATGTCGCAAACATCTATTTGCATCAAATTGTGCATGCTTTTGAGTTATATCATGTTTTATCAGCCTGAAATTTCCTACAATTTTAAAAGAAAACATCTCTTCACAATAGGAGAGCGCTGACGCAGACACGGGACAAGTGTAATCTAGAAATTTTTGAAGGAGAGAAAGGAGTATGACAATCAAGGAGGCCATAAACGCGCCCTACAATTGTAGGGACGACTGACGATACGGGCCTAACGATTTGTTTACTTTCCCAAAACTTAAGAACAGACTGCGTCAAAGCTTCCAGTCACCAGAAGAAGCAGTTGACGCATTCAAAAATGCCATTTTGGACCTGCCAGCAAACGAGTGGAATAAGTGCTTCGAAAATTGGTTCGAGCGCATGTAGATGTGTTTTAATCTTCGTGGAGAATACTTCGAAAAACAATAGTCATTTAGAACTACTTACCGTGTTGTTTTATTTCCATATGCAAAACTTAAGAGACATCCTTCGTATTATGAGGTTTCATACATACATCACAGAACACCACATTACTTGGCGGGTCTTTTATTTAGTTTGATGCCTGCCGTTCAGTATTGATTTTTATAAAATATCAACAATAATCTACACAAAATCGTTAATTTTCGATGGTAAAGTACATAGTATCGAAGAGGACCACGCACCGTTCTTATGGGAAAAGTGATTCTGATGATAAGTTGGATTCTCCAATTGATACTAATCAAATGTTCTCATCGCACCAAATCGATTTAAAGCGACACAGAGGATCCACAAGGCTTATAAGTTAGGCCATTGCCGTGAACTGCCCGAACAAATTTAGTATGCTGTCATCGAAAACGTATTTCACCCAGCTCGCTGGTACTAGTGAATATTTGGATGGCTCTCATAGGGGTTTGTTTTTTCACTCTAGGGGTTGAAACACATTAATAGTGGCTAGGTTAAATAGGTTGTGGAAATAAAACATCAAAAACGTATTGTTCCGCCTAGTGGCCTTAATATGCAACCTATCCTTCCCATAGGGTTTGATATTTATTCCAGTGGTGAGGACACAAACATAGTACTTTCCTCTTAAGGGATTTTTCTCCGAATTGAGGGATAGAAAGGTGCAAAATGGAATTAAAGATGTCAGATAATAGAGATGACTCCTGTGAAATGTAATCATAAGCATTTATAGCTGACAATCAAATTTTCCACATTTGTCTTAAAATTTCTTCTAACGCTTCAAATTACATTATCAGCCTACCATGCACTTAAGCTCGCCTGCTACAGTCTAAGAACGACGCGCCGCTCACAAATTACTCGGCCAATTTTTTCAGATTTTTTGGACCATTCTGATAGTAAATTTTCTCTAAAGTTAGCCGTTTTCGAGATATGAGCAGGCTGAAAAGCCTGAAAGTTATAATTTTTAGGTCTCCTAGTATCCAAAGTAAAATTAAAACCTTGCTCTACAAGACCCCATAGAGTATTTTAAGATAAATCTATCCCAAAGCGATTTCTAAGCTTGTTTATTATGCCAAAACTAGTGAACTTTTGTTTCTCGCAGACTGTATGCTTCAAAGCTTTGATATAAATTATTTGAAGTTCATTCTCAGGACCCATTTATGAATCCCTCCCATAATTAACATTAGGGATAAGCTTTATACTTCTCATGAATTTTACCATACGTCAATCGATTTTTGAAGCATTTTTAGTGTCTCAGACTGTAGTTCATCTTAATTTTCCAAAATACACGTTCAACTAAAAGAAAAAAAAACTTAAACCCAATTGAACTGATTTGATATTTTGGAAACTCGGACATATATTTTGAGATAGTTTTGAATTATACAGTTCTTACAGCAGTATCTAGCTTAAATAATGTCAGTTCTCATTTTTGCATATCAAGTATTCCAACTGCTTATTATACTAAGTTTTTCAAGAATCATTTTTTGTCTATGTAGGAACAAGGTTTTAAGAGTCCGGGCTCTCCGTTCCAACTTTATACTGCAGATCAGCAGCAAGTGTTATTTCTGAAACCGTTGATGTGTGACGCATCCGTCAGCAACCGAAATTCAATCCACAGCCTACTATCCGTTACCGATGTGTAATGTAAGATATATTTCCCGCATGGCTGGCTCCCACTCAGCCAGTCAGCCAGTACTCACCGGGCAACATTAACCGACATTTTTAAACATCTAATCGGTACGAAAAATACCGATACAGGAATTTCAATGAAAACAGAATGAGGGAAAATACTGAGGAGGAACAGTAGCTGTGGTATGCCGCGTTCCTGAACACCCAAGCTTTGCAGAAACCGAACTTTTATCCCGAATTATATCAGACTACTATTTCCTCTCCGCCCTCGCTTAAGTTCTAAGGGGCCGTTCAAGTATTACGTAAGCAGATTTATTACAATTATTTACCCCCCCATCCCCCTTGTCGGCAAAAGTAAGCAAAGCTCTTACCCCCTCCCCCCATGCTTACGTAAACATTTGTCAATTAATGTATTGTTTTTTAATATTATAATTATAACGTTATAATTATAATTTGAAAAATAAGAAAATAGTTTTAGGTTAGAGATTATATTTTACTGATACGGTATTCAACATAGAGTAAAGGACAAAAATATTATATCTTACTACAAACTTATAGCCCATGAAAGTTTTCGATGACATTGGATTGCTTCGATTGCTGCTCACTGTTGTGAGTTTGCTCGCTTTCATCGTATTTTGGAAGGTCTACGTCGTTCTCATCGAGCTATTCAACATCATGGTACTCTACTCTTTTCAATAATGCACATCAGTTCATTAGCACGACGAGCAACGACTCTTACAGGTCTAACTTGCCTATCAGTGAGCATGGATATTTTCGATGTGACGATTTAGTGACTTGACGGAAGCATGATAAAGACCACACGTTTTGCATGTTCGACTTGATAGCCTCAATTTTACCGTCGGACAAAATAATCGTAGGGCATTTGCAGGAAATCTTTGAGTGAATCACTCAAGCGTAGAGCTAAATTGACTGGAAGATTAAGAAATTGTCCCCCTTCATCCAAAATCAAGTCATCAACTGTTTGTTTTACTTTTACAGGTGGTGGAAGGAACCTATTGCCTAGTAATCTAAATAGGCCACTTCTTGCTCGACAGCATTCTGTATTTCTACATTTATTACAATTTGAAGCAAGTATTGGCTCTCACGCACATGTTCTGAATACCATTTAATGTCTGGAAAATCAGGAAGATCTTGTTCACCTGCCCCAACATATTTTGCATTAACATTATAGCCATCAATTTCCATTGAACTCCATACTTCAGCTAATACATTTCCTGCAAATTAGAAATTAGATCTTTCTAAATGTTCATCAATTGTAACGCCACGTTCATCCAAATGAGACCCAAAATGGTCATGAGGCAATATTAAACCAGCCAGTTCCCGACTAAGAGGAGCCATTCTGCGCTCTACTCTGTTATACGCACTTCTTCCAGGAGCATTGGTAGCTAAAAACAATGCATCGAGATCATGTCGCTTAAAGTGTTGTATAGTAAACCCTATGACTTTTTCATAACGAGGATTTTCATCTGGCCCTCCATCAACCGTCATGATTACCACTGGTTTTACTAGTCCATGGTCAGTTTTAGCTAATGGTCGAAACTCTTCAAGTTCGACAAGCGCCTCGAAATCCTAAGCATGAGTATTAGCAGTAGATGGACTATGCTTTCCACTTCGAATAGCGATGTATGTTGGTCCAGAATATCCAACGGCTTGCGGTTGTCCTAGCTTATTGGAAGTGATTTTGATACCAGCATAAACAGATGGTATTAATTTATGACGCTCAGCGATTACCCAATCGTGATCAGGCAATTTGATTCTATATTCCATGTACATTAGAAGAGGTGCCTGCTTATTTGCCGCTGTTACGCCAATAGGGACTCGAGCTTTATCATCTTGAGATATGAAAAATACTTGATCTGGTCCAAGTATGGATGCTATGTTCTCTAAATAATGGATTGATGTTTCAGCGAACTTGCTATCTAAGTGGCTCTTGTGGTGATCAGTTTGAGCCCGAATGAGCTTAACAGGGACTGTCGATACATGTCTTCGACCCTCTGCAGAATTAGATTTTCTGGGAATCAAACGAAGATATGTCGCACTGCGACTAATGTCACATCGTATTTTACGTAATTCTTGTGTGACTTCATCAAGAGTTTTTACGCTGCGAATTGATTCCGTTCGTCTTCTATCATCTACTGCACTCCCAAATAAAGCTATATCCGCGATTGTTTTCAATAGTGAATGTTGATTGCTTTCAAGATTAGGACGTCCCACTGAATCCCTCAGAGATAGTCTTTTTTTATTTCTGGATTTTCATGACAAATATCTTCTAACTTTCTTTTCATACCATCCCTGTGTTTCTTCTGGGCAACTGCGTTTTGAACCTTCCTGTTTAAAGACTGTTTTGCTGTTTTTATTTCCTCGCTCAACTTAATATGTTTATCAACTTCAGCACGGCTTGGCATAGTATCTCTGGCAGAATACAAAGCATTCAGATTTTTTCGAGTAGAGCAATCTTATTTTGCATAGCTTCCTGAGAAGGTTTTGCTCTCTGTTTATCTGTATTTTCATTAATTTCGCATTGCTGTTGTGATTCATTACCGGGTTTTATTTTATCTTCTTCCTCTTTTTTAATATTTGAAGCTGACTGTATAATTTGTGTTTTTTCTGCAGGTTTACAGGTTGCCTAAAAATAAAAACTCTATGGCTTCTGCTAAAGATTCTCTTATTAAGCTACATAAGTACAAAGTATGGCAATATATATGGTAAATACAAAACCTTATGGCTTTTATTCTGATATGTTTAAACGAGCAATTCGTTCCGGTCACAAAATACAGGGTGTTAATTTTCTGTATATATGTCGTTCGTTAACTAACTTTTGTACTTTCGTACTTGTATGAGATTTTTTAAAACTTTCAAACAATTTATGGTATATAACATGGATTTGTCTATGTGAAACGACATCTTATTTGAACATTAAACTTTGGCTAATGGAATCAATGGTAACACAAATGTTAACTTGCTTTACTATGCTTACAATACGTCTACTCGCTATAGTATCCAAACGAAACAATACACTGTTAGAGGAAATTTAGACAAGTGAACATCGCGCGGTAATTCCCCTACTCGGTTCTAAAGCGAGTAGGGGAATTACGGCGGGCTGTTCACTAAACGTATGCATTACTTGCGGGAATCCCCGAAAATGCGTTTCGTTTTCAAGCAAAGACAATGTGAGGGTTACCATTCGTGTAAAAAAGTAAATAACTACCGATGACGTAATCATCATCTAGACTCCCCTACCCCCATGTCATCCAAAATAAGCAAAACCTGGAGGCTACCATTGCTTGGGGACGCAACAATCTGATACAGTTTAATGCTTCTAAAACACAGTGCTGTATCTTGACGAACAAGAAGCGCCCTAGCGGTCATCAGGTTTCGACGAATGGCCAAGTTCTACCAAAGACCCGTTCATGTCTGCTGGTCGGAGTCCAGATCACCGAGTACTTGATTTGGCACGAACACATCTCGTCAATAGCGGCAGCTGCTGGAAAAATGCTAAGATATTTGTTTAGGGCTAAGAAGTACTTTTCTCCACATGACCTTCTCACTGTTTACAAGGCCCAGATTAGACCTAGCCTTGAGTATTGCTCACATGTTTCTGGTGCTGCCGACCCGACTATATTATCTATGTTTGATGCTGTTCAGAGGAGGGCTGTCCGACTAATCGATGACTTCTCTAACGGACAGTCACGGTACCCTTTCTCACCGACAGGCCATCATCGATCTAGATATCTTCTACCGCTACGCCAACGGGCTTTGCTCCTCAGAGATCTACTTCATGATGCCGCGGCGCGATGTGCCTGCCAGACAGAACCGCCTAACCTCAGACTCCCATCCTAACCGTGTCGACCCTATTACATCTAAAACTGGCCGTTACGACCACTCCTTTGTCCTTAGGGTACCAAGATTGTTGAACATTCCACATGAAGAGACATTTCTCAGTTCTACAAACCTTAGATACTTCAAAAATCGGATTAAGTTTCTGCCTTCGCGGCTGCTTGGATGTAAAGAAATGGAGTAAATGAATGACACAAGTAGTAAGCTCCTACTTCTGGCGGAAAACAACATTTGTCAAAAGTGACATAATACTTGTACTAAAGTGAGGATGAAGAAATTGGGAATGTAGGACGGGGATTGTGAGTGTCCTTATTCTATTTTCAAATTAATGCCATTATGGGACAGCCATAATCAGTCTGTTCGGCATCAATTTTTGAAACTTTTATGAGCGTACCACATAAAAAGTGATACTTGCTTATAGCGTGGGAAGTTCTGCTCGCATTTATCGATTTAATTTTTGTTTATTTGTCGAAAAAGTGGATCATACCAGAGCGCCAGTATGAGAAAACAGTAATGTCGAAATCCGTTAATGATTTTTTAATTACTTCTAATTGCAGAGAAGCCGATTGGTTCACAGGGATAGGAATCAATGAATCGAAGAAAGTGTTAACGCCAACTTAGTACCAGCACAAACGCGTAACTGAATTTTTTTGTTCCATTTTCTGTGCACTGCCAATAAGGAAGTGTAAAAATAATACATTTTCACCGGATCAAATCGATTCCAATACAGCCGAAAAAATAAATTTACTTTTATAACTTTTATTATGTTGTTAAATTTGAATCCTAATTGAATAGTATAACATGTGTAATTGAACTGCCATCTACATTCTATAATGGAGGACAGACCGTCATTGCATCAATTTTTAAAACTTACAAAGCCTTTTTGCTCTTGCACAGTAGTAACATCATTGGGAAATTAAATCAAAAACCAAGTGGTACTTTTCGATTGTTATATAGCTCCCTAGACAGGCGACGACAGATATGTCGACGGAATTGCGCCACATGATGGTATTTCATAACATATGAGCAATAAGATGCTAGGAATACACAATATCCCGATGCGAAAACATATTTTTTTACTAGAAGCATTTTTTGAACAAAAAATTCAAAGCGCTTACCTTCAGGCATATCTACAAATTTTTTATTTATATCTAAAATAAGTACATCCTGAGTTATGACGGAACTACCAATCAATGTTTGCATTGCAATTTATAGAAGTACTGTAGAGCATTTTTTTGAATAGCTTAAAGCATTCTCAATATCCTTTTACTCCCCGCGCCACTAGCAAGGAAGTATTTCAATAGCGAAAAATTCCGAAAATGAGGTAATATTTCCGTCAGTCTGTCTGTAGGTAAGTCTGCTTGTCCACTAATCTTTGATCGATCTATAACTTGAATAGTAACGCTTGGATTTTATTGAATTTTTGACACAAAGCTACTATTATGCGAAGGACGAAAAATATAGCTGGGCCATACTACAATTAAATAAAGCAGTAAAAATATTGCTTGTTTACAAACTTCATTAGATATTTTTTCGACGAGGTAAGCTGTTAGAGCCTTGCAGAGGTAGAAAAGCTCTTTTGTAGGTGGTCGACGGTCTCTGACTGTCGAACGCGGAGGTACCACCCGGCGGATTTCGTAGGCGGGGCCAGAATATGTGCATGTTGCTTATATATGAACATATGCCCGCAATGGCTTACATTTTTTATTACGGGGTGTGGAATTTATAGGAAACAAATCGTTTTAAGATTTCATCTTCGAATGGAGTTTAAAGATGATTAAAAATTTTAGCATGTTATAACGCATGTACTAAAAGCCTAGGCACAAAATATTTATCGGATTTTTTTTAATGAAGAAATTTATTTAAACACTAACTTAGTTTTTCGTAAATTCGCCGTCTTAGTTGTCCTTCATCTTGTTTCCATGATAAACCTTCCTAAACGGTCAAGCCAAAAAATCCTCTATTGGGCGAGCCTGCGGCAAGTTTGGAAGATTATCGTTTTTGGAAACAAAAGGTATAATATGTTGTCGAAGCCAGTTTTGGGTACCTCTTGAGTAATGTCATGATGCTAGGTCTGGCCAAAACATGGTATGGTCATTAGCATGATGTTCGTGGAAAAACTGAAGCAATTGGAAAGGCAGTTATCAATATAGCATTGACTATTCAAAGCTTCACCCCTCACTCTTCCCACAAATGGTTGGGATACACCCCTGTTAGAGATTGCGTACCAGACAAGGATTTTATCTGCAAATTTTGCTTAATATTTGTATCTAACATTGCCAGGGTATTCCTCTACGTTGTCGGTGTAAAATCCGTCATTTCTCTTCATTTCAGAATTACTCAAAGTGAAATACTTTTCGTCATTTAAAATAATGATTTTTCCCTCCTCAGTTGACGATAGCATCCGTAGGAGTTGCGCTTGATAGTATTTGGCTCACTTAAGTCTGTTTCGATATTTAAGACCATTCCTCCTCAATTCCAACGGTGTCTTAGAACATCTCCTTCTTGGCATTCTAACCTGATTTTTTGCTCTTCTCACCAATCTCTCTGTCTTCTGTGTAGTAAATGAACGTGATCTTCCACTTTTTGAGAGATTCGAACAGGGTATTCCCTGCTCGCATTCTGCTATTGTTCGATAAATGGTTCTGCGTCAATGTTTTCATTCTGATTTCAGCTTTAGGTACCCGCCTAACCAACTTGTAGATACTTTTTCTTATTTCTAATCTATACGACATCTTAAAGCGGAAAACAAAACAAATAAGTGTCAACTGACACTAAACTAAATAAACAAATTTTTGTTTCCAAAGGCAGCTTGACATTATTATGTATTTGTTAAAATTAAAGCGAATGAATTATGTGCCAAAACTTTTAGTGGTGCAAAAATGAGACAGGCGAAATTTCAATTTTTCCCAATGCAAAAAAACAAGAACATTGTAAAAAATACGTTACAAATTACTTCCACATATATACAATTGAAATATGTAATGATTAATAAATAAACGTAAACACAAACATCGAGAAAAAACTATCGCATCTGATTGTGCATTCTGCTTAAAACATCTTTTAAATTGTATTTACAAACTTTTCCTGTTGCGCCGCTGTACGTGATCGTAGAGAGTCGGCAAGTATCGCGTTTCCAAAATATATATATATATATATATATATATATATATATATATATATATAATATTCCATATCGAATTTAGTCTATTTTTATTTGTTGGCAAGCAGTCACGTCGTGAATAACAGGTGCAAAAATGAGACACTACAAAGTTTAAAAAAAAGGCAGCTTTTATACCTTTGATGATAAGGTTTACGTTCCCAAAAAGCGCCCCTACGACAAAAAGAACATGGAAACAGTCCTAAAACTAATAGATAATGGCATTTTATCTCTTAGAAATGCAGCTAAACATTTTCATCTTCGAGAAGACGTACTCGTCCACTTGGTAAACAGGGAAGAAAAACTTCTCTAACCAAAGAAATGGAAGTAGACTTGAGTGATAAGATAAAAATTATGGCAAAATAGGGGTTTGCTCTCACTAAACCAGAGATACAAGCAATAGTTCAAACCTATGTACAAGAAAACCACCTTACTACCCAGTTTAAGGAAGGAAAGCCCGGGAAAGATTGGTTTAAACATTTTTGTAAGCGCAATAGACTAAGTCAAAAAAACGCAAAAAACGCAAGTTTACTACGTGGCTCAAATCCTTAAAGTTCTTGAGAGCGATGTAGAAGTAAAATATCTGAGGCGCAAAGGATTTAAATTTATTTTTCCGGCCATTGAGGAAAAAACCTATGTTATTTGACATACCAAACGCTTTAAAACCCTTGCAGTGTGTCTCGTTTTTATTCCCCAGGGTCTCATATTTTGGCACACTGATGTAAAATGACTAAAAGGCCAGAAAATACAGTATCTTGTTTTTAACCTCTCACTGTCTCATTTTTAGCCTAAATAGTGGTTAAAAACGAGACACGGTTTTTTAACAAAAACGCCCTTCATTATGAATATGAACTTTTTTTAACGTGAGGTATACTACATGGCTTTCTATATACAGCGCAATATAACAAAGCCTTAAAGTCCGGTTTTTTGTTGACAAAAAATTAAAAGATTTAAAAATCGTCTCGTTTTTGCACCACTTGACCCTACGTTAAGAGGATGTAAAATATATAGTTTAGAGTAAAAATTATTCTCTTGCACCACTTGCAAACATGTTAGCTGCAGGCTAAATAGATTTGTTTTCAAGAATCTTTATTCGTGAACAGTGCCAACAGAAGCAGTTATTATTTTGTTGTTTTATTCAAAAACGGTATATCTGAAGAAACAATAGTTAAGAAATATGTAGAGAAGATCAAACTGGTAAGGTATTCACTTCAAAAGATACCATCAGAGGCGTAACAATTTCGCTGTAAAGAATCTACAGGATATGCGTACAGGGACACCAATTGAAGCAATTTCCTACAAATGTTCATATACATTTTTGTTCATAAAATTATTTGAGGAATCATACCATAGTGTCTTAGCACACATCATTCAGGAACGCATATGTGTGAGTAACTATTGGTATCAAATTATGACAAAATTGTTATGGTAAAAACTAGTATCTTACTTCAATCTGCACTCCGAAGTCAAGATACTTCGAATACAAAAGTGGCGGTTTTAAAAAATTGCAATAAGAACACGAAACTTCATATTTTTATTATTCAATTAACTGCTGGTATATTTTCAACAACAATTAACCTTGTACGAATTTATTGATCGTTTCACCGAAAAAATGTCTCCTTATAGGGATCCCGGTCGTTGAAACAGAATTCGCGGTAACAATTATCTTTTGTTTATATATTGTTCTTTAAGTCGAACAAAGCTGAACCACTTACTCAGTATTAACATACAATGTGACATATCGCTGGTAGCTTTTCTGCATACCAACTACTGGCAAAACCGGTACTCTTTATATTCGATTTTAACTTGTTTTGGTGACACTTCACAATCCTTCTTCAGTTGATAAATCGAAGCTAACCCATTAGAACTGGCAATTGGTACAGAGTCTGACCTGCCTGTATCAGGTTTCACGAAAAATAAGTAAATCCTGAAAAATGTTTGATGTTTGTGCGTTGTTAATTACTTATAATCTAAAAATGGTGCAGAGGTTTCATCCAGGAGACTTTTTGTTGTCAGCTTTGGAGAGAACTTTGGACCAAAACCGTAAATGTGGAAGGCAAATGACGGAGTTGAGCAGCAAGAAAAAAACGCTGAGCTAGAAGAGCGAAATTTTACTACGAAAGATAATAAAACAGATCAACTGCAAAATAAAGGGAAGAGCATTTGTATGAATCCCATGGATCAATCGGAAAAGCCGTCAAAAAAAATGAAATTTGATCAAGAATAAACTAATTACGGGATCACATTTTAAATGTGGGGATGACTAGCAAGATAGATAGCATTCGATTAGTCAATCTGCTTCAATTCCAATGGTGGCTTAAAGATAAAACTTATGAACAAGAACTGAATCCAACTTTCGATATTGGCGAAATACGGACCAATAATCAAATGACAAAACAAGTTGCTCATTTAATAATCCTGGCGAAGTATTGGGTGACAGATAAACAAGTCAAAGTTGCAAGAGAAGAGAACAAATTGGGTGGAACGTTACATCGAAACGATGACAGGTGGCAAGGACTTGTTCCATCCGTCGCCGTCGGGGGAGATGAATTCGCAGAGAAAAACGACATAATCTTTTATAATTGAGAATACAGGTTCACGCATGACCTTGGTAGATATGGAGCAAGCTGTCAATAAACACATGGAGAAAGGAACCGACAAAAATAAGTGTCGGAAATCCGGATACGTAACTAGAAATTTTACGTAGGTGCAGTAAGATGGGAAATAGCTAATAGTCCAATCATATTAGCAAATTTCCCCGAAATAATTATAAAGTCTAGTTTTGTTGATGCAAGTTGTTCAAGGGGGTATTTAAAACATGGACCCATAAAAAGGGTACTCCAATTTTGGTGGGAAAACTTTTTATTTGATAATAAGGAATGAGAAAACGTGCTTTTTGAGATTCAATCGAAAGTGTTGACAGGAACAAAAAAAGTTTTATATAAGATTTTTAGGTATTAATGAGACCACACGTTGTGCAGTTGCAGTTTTGGCACTTGTTTGTAATGCGACGATAATTTCACGCAACTAATTGAAATTCTTCAAATCCGTAGGATTCATACTTCTAAAAAACAATAAAATTGGATTACATTGGTCAAATAGTTTTTTGAGCGTTTCTAATTGTTTATCCCAAAATTTAAATTTTCAAATTTCCATGTGCGTTTCGTATAGGTAACTTTCGCTCCCTCTGGTAGGCTTAATATGCCCCGGCCATGGAATGTAATCGATCCCGGATATGAAGGATGCATTGTAGCATTGATTTTCGAGAAAAAAAAGTGGTGTTGATTTGAAGAAAAATTAAGAATTTTAATTTTCAAATTTCCATGTGCGTTTCGTATAGGTAACTTTCGCTCCCTCTGGTAGGCTTAATATGCCCCGGCCATGGAATGTAATCGATCCCGGATATGAAGGATGCATTGTAGCATTGATTTTCGTGAAAAAAAAAGTGGTGTTGTATTGAAGAAAAATTGAGAATTTTAATTTTCAAATTTCCATGTGCGTTTCGTATATAGTCAACGCCAAACAAAGTGGCGTGCACGTCATCAAGGTGGGTGTGTTGAAAAATTTACATTGTTGCCAAACTTTTTGTAAAATAATAAAATTTATTATTTACATATCTAGGTTTATAAGCAATATTAACCTCAAATGAGAACAAAAATAATAGTATAATAAAATTATAGATCTGTACTTGCATAATCATTAAGTATGACAATTATTGATCAGATGACACTATGAAACTACCATATTTAATTGATAGCTTAAAGGTACTGAATAAAAATCCAAATGGGGTCCTCCAAATTTTATGCTTGGTATTTATTTTACAGAATTCATACAGAAAAATGCATTCTAAAATTAGGTAAGCTACTGGTGTAAGATTTTTCTGTACAATAAAGTTAGTCGGAGTTTCTATCTTCAGCGCTGTCTGAATCTGAATCTTCATCACTCTCAAAGTTGATTATTAAAGGTTCGATGTCTGGTCGATCAAAAATTCGTTCTCTTTCATACCATTTAAAAATTTCTTGCTCAGTATGTCGAACACTATTTTTCCACATGTCTGGGGTAACCGTTTGTAGAGCCTCGTTCCACATATCCAAACAGTCTTTTTCACTGTTACCATCTCTACCAATATGTCTGTTATAGTAACCTTTTGCTATGCCCCAAATTAACTCAATAGGGTTAAATATACAATGGTAAGGAGGCAGACGAAGAACTTTGTGCCCATGTTGTTCCGCCAATTCATCAATCACGTATATTTTAGGTGGTTTGTTTCTAAAAAAGCAGTTATTTTAAGAATAGGAATAAACAAAAGAA
This sequence comes from Acanthoscelides obtectus, assembly GCA_963669975.1. Classification (NCBI taxonomy): domain Eukaryota; kingdom Metazoa; phylum Arthropoda; class Insecta; order Coleoptera; family Chrysomelidae; genus Acanthoscelides; species Acanthoscelides obtectus. The sequence goes on along the minus strand of CAVLJG010000008.1, from coordinate 27,136,591 downwards.
ATATAAACTGTCGACCAAAATATATATAATTAAGAAGCATTATGTACCGAGCAACAATACTCAATAGCTCTGTTTTAAACATTGTGTTTAAAAATGGTATGTTTTGATTTGTCAACCAGTCTTGGATATTTTTTTTTGTCCATGCATTGTTGGGCACTTTGTTCAATATCATGCTGTGATAAGGGGCGTTATCCAGTATAATCATAGATGGACTCTCCAATTTTTCTAATAACTGATGTTGAAACCATTTCAAAAAATTGTCCTGGTTCATCTCTCCATGGTAATCGCTCAATTTTGTTTTCGAAGAAAATATCGCTTCACTACCCTCAATAAACCCATTTTCATTTCCAGCATGTAATATAATGTATCTAAAATATATTAGTTTTAAATTTTATAGTGCAAATTGTGTAAAAGTACATACCTTTTACCATCTGTTTTAATAGCTTTCACGCTTTTTTGGTTTCCATTTTGCCAAGAGCGACCTATGGTCCCATTTTGAAATATCCAAGTTTCATCGAGGAAGACAAACTGGTATAAGGCCTCAACCTTGGCTTGATTGTATTGCCTTAGAAATTCCACCCTTTTCAAAGCTATACTTGGTAGTTCCATGAGCCCTCGTCGCGGATTGTCCTTAAGCCACTTAAATCCAAGATCTCTAAGCAACCGCCTTAAAGACGTGGCACTACCATCAAATAATGCCCTATCTCTTAATCGAGACCATAAAGTTTGTATCGTAACTTGTTCTTCTGAAACCATGTGTAATATGACATTATAATTTAGTTAACAAATTAATGCAAATTTCTGATAAGTTATTATAATAAGATCTTACTTTTGTGATACATATTATAGATCACTTCTCGAATGGCACTTGTATCCAATGTCGCTGTGTTGGTTACACGTTTAATATAACTCCGCTTTTTCTTGGGCGATTCTAAATTTGCATCACTTTTCACACCCTCGGAAATACGACTAACTGTCCTTAAACTAATTTTTAAAGCAGCAGCAACACGCTACAAAAAATGAAATAAAATTTCACTATTATTAATATACATTACATATAATTATTAGTACCCTACCTCTTGAACAGCATTTAAAGGCAACAAAGGCCCGTTGTTGTCCCTTTCTTGCTCAAAGTAGTGCATTAACGAGGCCACGAGTTCCTTACACCGACTATTTAACTGTTTGGGCATCTTTATATACCAAAATTGCCTTTATCTACTCGTAAAATGAATAATTTTGTTTTGAAACAAACAGTTGTTGATTTACAGTATGCGGGGCCAAAGGATTTATAAAGATTTGAAATGCCACAAATTGATTCAGTGTCAAAATTAATACAAATGTCAGTTCCCAGTTTAAATAAGTTTCAAGGTGACAATGTGTCAACGCTGCGAAATCGGTTTAGTGCGTTTACATGTCGATAAGTGATTGGAGCGTTTGCAAAACATTTTATTTCGCATAATGCGTCTAAATTTATCAGAAAGCAACTTATGTGATATTTTAATAACAATGTTTATATGACTATTAACCATAATAAGAGAGTAATGACCATTTTACAATTTATATATCACATTAATATGAAACTGCAATAGAGCAATTGTTTGTGATAGAAACCTAGGCATTAGGTCGGGGAATTTTTATCGTGATGACGTGCACGCCACTTGGATGCTATGTTCTCAAAATAATAGATTGATGTTTCAGAGAACTTGTTATCTAAGTGGCTCTTGTGGTGATCAGTTTGAGCCCGAATGAACTTAACAGATACTGTCGATACATGTCTTCTGGGAATCAAACGAAGATATGTCCCACTGCGACTAATGTCAAATCCTATTTTACGTAATTCTGGTGTGAGCTCATCAAGAGTTTTTACGCTGCGAATTGATTCCGTTAGTCTTCTATCATCTGCTGCACTCCCAAATAAAGCTACATCCGCGATTGTTTTCAATAGTGAATATTGATTGCTTTCAAGATTAGGACGTCCCACTGAATCCGTCAGAGATGGTCTTTTTTTTATTTCTGGATTTTCATGACAAATATCTTGAAACTTTCTTTTCATACCATCCTTGTGTTTCTTCTGGGCAACTGCATTTTGAACCTTCCTGTTTAAAGACTGTTTTGCTGTTTTTATTTCCTCGCGCAACTTAATGATCTGTTTATCAACTTCAGCACGGCTTGGCATAGTATCTCTGGCAGAATACAAAGCATTCAGATTTTTTTCGATTAGGGCAATCTTATTTTTCATAGCTTCCTATATTTTCGTTAATTTCGCATTGCTTTTGTGATTCATTACCGGGTTTTATTTTATCTTCTTCCTCTTTTTTAATAGTTCAAGCTGTATAATTTGTGTTTTTTCTGCAGTTTTACAGGTTGCCTAAAAATAAAAACTTTCTATGGCTTCTGCTAAAGATTCTCTTATTAAGCTACATAAATACAAAGTATGGCAATATATATGGTAAATACAAAACCCTATGGCTTTAAATCTAATATGTTTAAACGAGCAATTCGTTCCGGTCACAAAATACAGGGTGTTAGTTTTCTGTATATATGTATAAAACTAACATCCTGAACTTTGTGACCAATTGACGGAATCAATCATAAGAAATAAATCTATAATATAATGAATATTACCTCTATACTTTGAGATAGGCCGTAATATTTTTTAATCTAAAGAGACACTTTTTGGCGATTTCTAATATTTCCAGTACTCATAGGTAACTAAAATGATTTCGTCACTCACCTTAGAAAAAAAATTTAGTAGATTGGATTTATTCTTAGTCGCCGCTTGCAATTCTTCTTCGATTCTCTTAGATACAATAATATCTAGTTCCTTGTCGGATTTTGCTTGTAATTTTTAATTTCGCCACACTTCGTTAACTAACTTTTGTACATTTTGTACTTTTGTACTTGTATAAGATGTTTTTAAACTTTCAAACAATTTTTGGTATAACTTGGATTTGTCTATGTGAAACGACATCTTATTTAAACATTAAACTTTGGCTAATGGAAACACAAATGTTAACTTGCTTTACTATGCTTTCAATACGTCTACTCGCTATAGTATCCAAACGAAACAATACACTGATAGAGGAAATTTAGACAAGTGAACACCGCGCGGTAATTCCCCTACTCGGTTCTAAAGCGAGTAGGGGAATTACCGCGCGCTGTTCACTAAACGTATGCATTATTTGCGGGAATCCCCGAAAATGCGATTCGTTTTCAAGCAAAGACAATGTGAGGGTTGCCATTCGTGTAAAAAAGTAAATAACTACCGATGACGTAATCATCATCTGGACTCCCCTACCCCCCAATGTCATCCAAAATAAGCAAAGCAAAGACCCCTCCATAGTGCTCACGTAATACTTGAATGGCCCCTTACCGAACATTCCAGACGCTTACTTAGCTTGTGAATTGTGATGGAAGGGTTAAACGAAATATAATATGAAGGAAACTGATAAAAATGATCGCTCAGATAGAACGAGAAATTATGTGTGCAGTTCAAACGGGAAGCATTATCTTTTTAATTTGCTGAAGATTTCAAGCGCTTTCTGGTAGCTGTTGTGAGCAAACAAATTAATGAAGGATATATCAGATAAAACAAGAGAATTGTGAAACGTACAACAGTTGGAGAAATGATGTATTAAATTTAATGAATATTCCAGGTGCGTCATGGTAGCCTTTGCAAATTGTCATCAAGAGTTTGAAGCAAATGGGAAGGAAGTGGTTAGAGACTTGATTGGCGGATATCTCAAATAAAACGAGGGACCTTTTGACCAATTCGGGCGTAAGGAGACTGTGCAGCGTTGAAAAGTTGGAGAAAGTCCATACGCAGTTCATGGTAGCCCTTGTGTTTTGTTTTGATGAGTTTTAAGCAAATAAAAAACCGGTTACCTCGGTTGGAACAAAAGATTTTTTGTTCAGTTTGAGCGGAAAGAAGTATGTCGGTCTGAAAATATGAAATTTAGGCAAACCAAGAAAACGGAAACCAAGCGTTGATAATAAAAATCCATGTCCTCTCCAATCTTGATATGCATATTATTCCGTATTAAATTTCATAAGAAAGTGCCATTCTAAAAGTCACGTCTTACGTTTATTGCTTTTATAGTGCGTTGCGGTTTTGTCTATTTCTGTTCTTGGAATATAAGAATTTCGCGAGTTCCAAAAACGAAGTAATATAACTAGAAGGATATATGTTCAAAAAGCACGTGACAAAGTATTAATTATTGCTCGCAATCTGTCACGCAAAGTTGTCGTTTTCCAATAAACGATCGCAAATGGTCTTGTCGCTTTAGAGCGGAAAATCAGCAAAAATATTCACTTGTTACTATTAGTTACTATGGTCACCTACCTAGACTTCCACTTTGCCTATTTAAGGCAAATAACGTATGATCAGTATTCACTATGGGCCATACCATCAGTATTTATGGATTATTCTGACAGCGATACTAAATTTCTACGTAACCTTATATATCAATAAATCCTGACGTCCAGGCTTCAGGGTCATATTCGATGATAAATAGTGATGGATCAAACTAGAATGTTTGACATTTTATAGTTGTTAGAAAATGTTTTAAATAGGTAGCTATGAAAAATGGTTCCGGTCAGATGGACGATGGATCGCTTCCACAATATCAGAACTCCACGTTTAATACTAACAATGGGTTCTTATCAATTTTATAACTATAAAATATGAAAGAAAATGATCAACAACTATTGTTTTAGAAAAAATCTTATGGTGTGCTATACGCGTGCAAAACAGTTGGGCTCTCGCTATTACCAAGTGTAGTTATCGAGTGGCAAAGTGGAACTTTGCGCTTCTAATACAGAAATGGCTGTCATATGTGAATATGCCGAGTCTATAAAACTATAATTATTGGAAAACACGTAAAACAGCTGATGTAATTTTTCAGAATCACGATTCATGGGAACCTCTAGAAAATTACGTTGTTCTCTAGCAAATCAATATTTACGTTGCATTTTTTATAGTGGAATTCCCCTTCAGTGTTTATAAAATCCAAACTACTTTCTATAACAGCTTATTTCTAAGCATGATAATTAACAGAATGAAACACAAATTGCACTTTTAACCATTACATTATATTAATTTAGAAGGCAGTAATATCCCGAGTGTTCACCTTATTGTTACCTGTATTGATACGCTTCATACTAAATGTATTATTTTGTAAATTAAGATTGAGCATAAGCTGCATGCTTAACCTTGCCAGGCGAAAAGCAAATTTATTCTGCATCTTTATTGAATGCTTATTTCTTTCATCTGAAATGTTCAGTGGAAGTCCCGTGCCGTATTCTTTGTCCTTCTGAAGGTCGTTATCAATATTTATTATAAAACAACAATATAATTCATTGTATGTACAGAGTGAGCCAGAATAAGATGGGGGTTTCTCCGATACAAATACAACTCAAAATTGGGCTCCTCAATGTAGATACTAGGCTCGTAAAAGAGCTTTGAATGACACTGTATAATCCAGAACGGTTACTAACAAGTAGAGATCTCACTTGGTATTTTTCACACACTGTTTAAAATAATATTTTGGGAAGCATATATCTGGAAAACGTGTTCTTATTTGATTTCCATAAAAGTTCTTTTTCAGGGAAAAAACAATCCTAATTCAATTCTATTCATTCCCGCAAAAAAATCGACATGACACTAACATTCAGTCAAGAGATCTAAAAACTTACGTCCTAGGGTTCCGCGGTCCACTGATCAAGAATTTATTGTCAGAATTAAGTACTGTATGTTTTAGCTGTTTTCCTAAAGTGTCACCGTTCGGACATTATTATACAGGGTGTAAAATATAAATCAGCAATATTAGGATGAGGATAATCTGTCAATCGGTCCTTAGTGATATTTATAGCTGCAGAAATAATTCTTGATCATCGAGGAAGTAAGGGCTTATATCACTGAAACATTAATGGTCATATATGACTTTTGACCAAGTGAAAAGGAATAATATACGATTAGCTACTATTTATTTCTATATACAAGGTGTCCGCAAAGTTGGGGTTTTCCTTTACACGACGTGTAGATCTTGAAAACATAAGCAATTTTTCTTTGTACCATATACACCAATGTCTTAAGGGAACCGAGATAAAGGGCTCTGCAACATCAAAAATATCTGAATACCGTCCTGTAGCCGCGACATCACCGAGTGGTACAAGGTGACTGGCTGAACCCGACGACAGAACTGGGTCGGGGTCAGTGTGTCAGGTCAGTATGCAACCTTCAACCGACGGTTACGGTCACGCGTGTAGAGGTAATCGCGTAGACGAGAATCCCTCAACAAGCACTAGAGACGTGGCTGGAGAAGTGCAAGTATCAAAAACTAAAGTGTGGCAAATGACAATAATCCGGAGTTTTTGAAGTGCATATTGGTGACAGACGAATCTACGTTCACGCGTAATGGGGTGAATAACTTTCGCAACACTCATGGTCAGTAGAAAATGCGCACGCTGTCCGTCGGGCACATTTTCAACAAACATTTCCGGTGAATGTTTGGGCTGGCATGGTGAACGGTATGCTCATTGGACCATTTATTCTCCCAAATCGATTGGACTGGATGCAATACCTAGCCTTTTTACTCAACATTTTGCCTTCCTTGTTAGAAGATGTGCCATTAAGTGTAAGACAATCTATGTGGTTTCTGCGTCTGCTCGGTAGCGCATCAGCTGATTTCATTTTCTGTTGGAGCGGTATCATTTCGGGCAGAGACGTACTTAGCCCTTCTCGTCAACTGGAGAGTGAGTACTTTTTCCTTTATTTTTTTTTACTTGGTCGCCCTCGTTTCACTACACATTACCTTTGTTATTTCAAGGGTAGTTGTTTCTGAAGAAGAAAACCCCAAGTTTGCGGATACCCTGTATAAATAAGGTATATATGGCGCAAATATTTTTTTGGCACCAACAGGTTACTCTTTTAAGGTCTTATCTCATTAATTAATACAAATTCATTTCAGATTGCCTGAATGGCGGTACTACCCACTGTCCAGGTGGTTCCTGGCCAGACTACACGAACACGTATGCCCCGTACAGCCCGCAGACTGCGAACTACTACGACCCTCATCAGGATTCGAGTCACAGCACGCCAATACCGACAGGTAAACAAATTGATGATTGTGTTTTGCGTTGAACCGTTGTCGGACTTGCTGAATGTTGGCGACACAGCTTTAAAAGTCAGGTTATTAAAAGTGTGTCGAATTGGTACAGTAGCGCCGCATGTAAGAGAAACAGGCTAACGTTGACACATGAATAGAAAAAAGTAACACTTGGATGCAAAGTCTGCGATTCGATAACATCGTGTTGGCATGCTATTGGGCGCAAATCTGAGTATCCTTCTGACAACTACTTAAGGTATGCAGAGCTTAGTCAAAACATCGGCGAACCAGACGAGGTATTCAATGCCTAGTCTATCTGAACTCTAGTGAAGAGTACTTTCTAGCTCTGGGCAGATAAGCCAGTTACTTCCTACCAAATATATTTACGTAAAGCTAGGTCATCCATCAAAATCTGATTTTCGTGAGGGTATTTCCATTGGTTAAGATAGCAGAAGTATCATAAGCTTTACATAGTTCCAGGTACTGTTACCCTGCAAGTCTTTCGTTTCATGCAGAGTGCTGTCATGAGCGAAACTGTGAATCAAATTTCCTCGTGCTGGGATAGTTTTTATATTCTACCTTCAATGCTCAATCACAACGGGATGTTTCAATACTTATTATTACGAAAAATAAAACAAAGGTGAATGAATAGTTTCTTCAAGCGCGGTACTGCAGCAAGAAAATGCAGTTCCCTGGCATCTCAAAATGTAGTAGCATATATATGAGAGGTTGGCGTAGGCTTCAAATGTAGGCTTCTAGGTCTAAAAAGATAATTCCAGCTACGGAGCCAGAAACACTGTGTGATTTGTATATTTTCCCGTTTTTGCGATTGTATGTGTGACAAATTCTGTGTACCATTTTTTTCAAACTAGTAAATAGTAGCCTCGCACATTTTAAACTCATAGTTTTGATAGTAGATTCATTTCCTACCGTGATGGGCCACAAACTATTTGGAAAAAATCGCCTCTTAATAAATGGTTCTATTGAAGAACTTAATGGTGTGGTTGAGTGCGAAAAACAAAACAAAGGCGGCATGCCACCTAGACTCTACTGATGATTACTAAAAGACATGAAATAAGGTTGTATGCAGTCGGTTATGGTTGCAGAGACGGGAAACAAACGGATCCTAAGTATTCAGCATGAATTTATTATTAGTTGGGATAAAGTATTGAATCTTGCACCGTATTACTGCACCTTTGCGTAATGATAACCTTCAAGTCACAGAGAAAGTCTGGCTGTTTGTTCGGTCGACTGCTGTCCGGTTAAATATGATGCGACAAATAAGTATTTTACGACCAGAAGCAGAGTCTGCAATTCCTGTCTGAAAGACCACAGAACGAAAATTTTCACCTGATCGAAGGCCTCCGTAAAATAACGAGCCTCTTTTAAGTTAGAATGTCTGCTCTGGAGCTGTTTTCGGTTTCTGGCAATTGCGAAATGAGACATAATGTTTTTTGAGCATATACATCACGAAACACCTTGTCACTTATGGACATCGTCCAGTCTGTCGGTCTGTCTGTCCACTAATCCTATAACTTGGAAAATACGAAAAAAAGTAGAAATCGCTCAAACTTCAATCGTTTGACATTTCATAGGTCTCTTATCATTTGAGAAAAAAAATTGTTGTAGCTATAAATTGGCGGTTGTAGGGAGTAGACGAAGGTAAATCTCATTTTTTGTTACTATATTTTTACGCTACTCACCTCTTAGATATATTCCACACACCGTAGATTTTCTTGCACATTTGCATTCAAAACTTGGAATGGTAGAGAAATGTTTTCGATACGCGTCTCTGGTTCTACTCTCTGGGTTCACCGACGGGTGTCCGATCCCGATAAGTGTTATGACACTATCACTATTGCCGCAGTGCCGCGTTGTGTGGTCAGGTATGGAGGAAAACCGACGTTGCAAGATGGACGGTATTACCGGTAGGGCAGGAGAAGAATGTCTCTGGACTAAATAATTGCATGGGCCTGTTTGACTGTCTTAACTCGTTTAATTATACATGTTCGTAACTATTTTTTTCTGAGAGAGTCTTGCGCTGAACCTGATCCTTAATGAGCTGATGACGGCGTTGGCTGGGAAGTGCGGAGTCAACTTACTTGACGCCATTTTTTAGGGGTAATGATGTCGCTATTTCAACGAATCTACTGGCATAACCAGAAAAATGTTCGATGAAATTTTCTCGTTCACGTGGTGACCCTGAGGGGCATGGTCCAACGTTTCGCCTGGAAAATGCTCCTGATGGGATGACAAAAATAATGATTCTCATATAATATCTTAATGTTCTTAAAAAATATGCATTTGATCAAGCATAACTGGCGCTTCTAGACCTGCCAGATATTATGGAATGAAGAATAGTCAAAACACATGCACGTCACTGGAACACGCTGTTTTTATATGGCGGGCGCGCAAAAATTTTTAGTCGTATAATGCTCCTTATCTGATGGATTGATGACCTCTCAATGTTCATCGGTAACTGCAATTAATAATGCATTGCGTTTCGCAAAATATTCCAATGCAGATGAAATAAAATGAACGTTCACCTTTCGAGGGAGCAATGAATCATCATATTTTAACAGTTTTTAAAGAAATATCAAGTAAATTCATGGTGACGAAGACACGATACGAACTCTACATGTACAAGATTAGAATAATGTAAATACCAAATATGCATTATTAATTATACCAATAGAAAAAGAAGAAAGATCAGCTGAGTAGATCATTCTCCATTTCATCCCATAATGTTTATGCAAGTATTCTTCAGGGATTCGTTTTGGCTCAAACCTTGTGATGCTACACATTAACGATACAATTTTAATTCTCAATTTTACGGATATCAGCTTGTAGCATATTTCGACGAAAAATATCAGCACTTTTCAACCGTTATTACGCAGTGTGTAAAAATTAGCAATAAATATGTTAGGGCTGGTCGATCCCTAGCGAACTCAATGAGTCAACTGTTCCATTATGTATATAATGTATACGATATTTTTCAAAGGTTACTTAAGAAAAATCTAAATCCTGTAGCATCATTTGAGAGCCTGTATCTCATAAACAAAGTAGTATTTCGAAAATGTCTAATGACAGAATAGACTCCAAACCATAGAATCATATCTTGAGCTTTTGTCACGGGTTTTAGAAACACCCTGCACACCCTTCTACTCGCCTAGCAGGTGCTACTTTGCATTGAAAGAAGTAAATCATATTCAAATTCCAATCTTTAAGCGACCTTAAGTCTAATTTTCTTTACAATTTCAAAAATATATCTAATAGATAAGGCAACGGCTGCGATCTATCAAGTTGCCGTTCCGTTTCTTAGAAGATTCCTATCTTTGAAAAACAACCGCTACCCAAAGATGGGTGAGCACTTAAACTAGTAGGTTCACTCAGTTTTTATTGAACTTCTATGACGAACTTCAAGCGCTTTGAGTTATGCTTAATGTCACAAAGTCTCTCAGTAAATTCATACCTTCAAACTATGAGTATTGGATGTGCAGTTCAAATCTCACATTTCTAGATGGAATGCAACGAGAATAAAGTGCCATTACCGTTTGTGGTGAATACTCGATATGATATCCCGGAATATGACATTAGAGTGCGCAGTTGCACATGGTATAAATGAAGAATTTAGAGCAGATCGCAAATCTATTTTTTCCTGACATTATGTACTGTTATCATAGAAATTGCTGTGGTATACGTGTAATATTAGACGAATGTGGAGTGTAAATAATTGAGGATTAAGTTATCCGCAATTTTGTGTAACCGCGAACTCGCTATATTATGCGGCGTGTTAAAAAAATTGACTCTGTCATCTCTATCAGTGTCAGTCAGAAACCTACCAAAACAGTTTTAAAAATACCACACGAAATGGTCCACTGGAAGTCCGTCGTTTGTAAATGATACATAATAATTTGTTGGATGGAGTTACATCTACATAACATCTACCATGTAAACCAGATATTCGGGAGGAATTTGTAAAGATGCAAAATATTAGAGGAATACATCATAAATGAGCATGGATAGAAATCCTTTTCTTAGCAAAAAACTAAACTGAATGATATTTTTGATTTTCTTAAAGGCATTTTATATATATTATTATAGCGCCAGCTATCTTTAAATCGACTTATACTCATCGATTACGAAAACTGTCCAATTTTTTGTTATTGCTAGGTAAACTGCTGTAACTGTCGGCATTCGCTGACATAGTATGGTGATTTTTTCCTCCCCATTTTATAATTTCTATTTTTTGTAATTCTCAGGTATGTTAGTTCCCGCAGCACATCATACTTTGGGCTCCAATTTCATGTCGCAGTTCATAAACCCCCAGTTTGCGCCCTAAATATATAAATAATTATTATCGGCAAATGAATCTTCGTACACCAAATTTCAACGTTTTCATAAGATATTATTTTCCTTGAAATTCTCATTCGATCAACACTGGCTTTTTTCTTTTAATCGCTTGCATCTATTTTAAGTTAACCGTTTAATCAAGCTTTAAAAATGTGGCTCCTGGTCAGACTTCCAAAAATTAATTTCACTTAACAAAAACTCTAGAAACTTGTGTATGTATAATATTTATATGCATAAATAGACAAACTATACTCAAGCCTCGTTATTTCATTGTTACCTTATTGTGCAATTTTTCATGCTTTTTCTAGTCTAAATCAAACCATTATCCAAATTAATTTACATTTACATTATACAAAGTTAGTATCATGTTATCGAGGCCGACTTACATTGACTTAATGAAAAAAAAGACTGTTATGAAATTATGATAATATTTAAAACAATGATAAAGTATCAGTAGATTTTTATTAAGAAATTAAGCATAGGTATCTAACTAAACACATGAATGCATAGTTGTTAATTTTCACCATTATTCTTTATACTTATAATATTAACTGCCTCTGCAGTTTTCAGTTTCTGCACCAAAGGGCGAGGACGTATTGTAATCGCGAAACATTTCGAAAATGGGTTGTTATGTTTTTGGATGTTATATGACATGTACATCACGAAAATCCATATCACTCATTTCCGTCAGTCTGTCTGTCCACTCATCCTTGGAAAGTACCGCTCAAATTTGGATAAAATTCTCACACAAAGTCACTACTGTGCCAGTCTTTGTAGTTTCTGAAAAAGATGAAAGAATAGCATCGATCACGCTTTTTTTTTGACGTTCCATAGGCGCCTGATTATTTTTAGAAAAACTGTTGTATGAAATTTGATGTATATTTGTACCCTGATTTATAACTACGCCCCCAACCCTGATAATTAGCTATATTTAACATATCATAGATTTCCCCGTGCATTAGCTTTTAAAAATTATAGAGAAATGTTTTCAATCCGCACACTAATGAACGATAATTCGCTACAGTGGTGCCGCAGTGGGTCTTGTCGCGCAGATGTGAGAAGGGACAACGTTGCCAGATGGACAGTAACTACTGGTAGTGCAGGGAAAGCATGTTTATGGACTAGTTCTACGTATCTGTTTGACTGACTTAATACGTTTAATGCTTCTGTTCTAGATATTCGTAACTGACTTTTTTCTCAGAGGATTTAAATTACGCTGAGCTTAATCCTTTATGAACTGATGACTGCGTTCCGTAGGAACCTGCTTGACGCCATTTTTAAATGTAGTACGCGTTGGTACGAGGATAATTATAGGCGTAAAAATTTCCGAATTTTAGTCACACTGCACCAGTATCACGCTCGACTATCAAGTGATCGAAATGCTAAGTATTCATAGAGCAAACCAGCAATGGTTTTCTATGCATGCCGGGTGTTTCAAATTCGACTCTCAGCATGGGATCTCGGTAACGACAAGGCATTGGTAGGTGGCGGTCGCCAGATTTTCACCTACTTACGGATCTTGATAATATTTGGGGAACGGTATGCTGTGAGATCACAGTAAGCAATCCTGTTTCAAACGCAATAAAGTGGAGGTAGAATTATTAGAAAAAAAAATAGAAGCAATACAAAAATCTGCGAACTTTGCTCTTCAATGGTTGACTCGTTCATATAATTGATGAGTTTTTAGTTATCACGCTAAATAGCGAGGAAATATTGCAGTTGCAAGACAATTCTAAATCAACATAATGTTTTTTTGGAAGTTATAGGTGTATGAATAAAAATAAAAAAAAACTGTGTAACAGTGTAACCGATTTCTATCGATCTGTTGCCTATCCAGTAATACTTTATGGATTTTGATAAAATTCCAGCGCCAGATTCTGGCCAGGGCAGATTTTGAAATCTCAGAGCTTACACAAACAAACATCCGCGCACAGATGCAAATTGCGAATTTATGTGTAAGGGCAAGCGCGGATCCAAGAGGAGGTGGTGATGATGTTCATGAGCGCTGCATGTCCATGTATTCTGTGATTAAGGTAGTTGAAAATTCAGACACTCGGCCAGGAATATAAGATTTTCACATGCGCCTTTCACGCGGTTAGAATTCGACAAAAATACTTTTTGACGGTCAAATTTAGAGAAAAGCAGTTTCATTTGATTGAAATGAGATGGTAAGTAGTAAGCATCATAGTTAGGTATCTAATCGTAAAAGTTAAACATAATCATAAAACATATGTAGTACTCCATACTTTTGACTCTTCTCATTTGAAACCTAGCATGATGGTATTGTCTCAGTTTAGTCATGTACAGGGTGTTTCCCAAACATGGGACTATTCTGAAACTATCGTATTTGACCTTTTTGACTTGCGAAACATCTCTTGATTCCGAAGAAACAGGCCTCTGAGGGAGACGTCGTGGGAAATAGGTTTTAACATCGCGTAACTCAAAAATCGCGCCATCAAGATATGCATGTCATTTGATAGGAAATCCAAGGCTCCACCGTTTTTTTTTTGCTCTTTTAAACATTTGTCAGTTCTGAGTTACGCTGTGTTGGAAATTACGATATAATCTAATGGAAACTATTAACTCATTTAGTTTGTTAGAGACGAACTAGCCATAAACGCGATATAATGCTAATTTTTTACACACACACACACACACACACCTATATAATTATATATATATATGCATTTTGTCTTATACACCTCCGAAATGCACTATGCTCTATACGAATACGCCTCCAAAATCGGAGGCGAATTGGAAAATTCGGAGGCCAAAACGTATCGACGTGTATAACATGTTTAATCGTCGTGTGACGTATCAAAACACATTTTCCCAAATTTTTCGGTGGAGGCCAATTCGTCATGTGCACATATACAGTTATACAATTCAGTTCAGGAATTTTTTAATAGATGGCACTCAAGTCTTATACACTTATACACGACATATTGTGGGCTTTACCACTTTACCTCCATGCATTCTTCAGTCAATGCGCCTCCGAAATTTGGCAACATTACATGGAGGCGAATTGGATGATCTAATGGCATGGAGTTGAATTGGACGGTTTATATATACTCATGTATATTCGGTGTCTCATATGTATAAGAAAGCGAAAATTTAGTTTTGACAGTTCAAGAATTCGCAGTTTGTGATAGATTTTTTTAAATTCTAATAAAGAAGATAAATAAAAGTAAAATTCACATTCGCATGACTTTTTCCCTCTACATGATGACTTAATTAGATTTTTGATCCGACGATTCGTTCATTCGTAATTATAATCAAATGACGTTGATGATGGTTTTTCTCATCCGAAATATCGAATAAATGTAAAGAGCGATATGTAGTTGGATTTTGAATTAAAAGGTTGCCGTGAAACGAAACGTCAGATTGACAATCTAATAACATCAGCTTGTACAGCAGAAAAAGTAGCAAGGGGAATGTGAAACATTTACTGTCATATATTATCAAATATAATCAGACGAAAATAAGAACGGAATCGTGGAAATTCTGTTAACTTGGATTATTAAAAAAGCACAACTAAACAAAAATTTTATTTATTTTTAAATAAACAAAAATAAAATATTTTGAGAAAGCACAGTTTCCTAATATTTTAAACAAAGTTTCTGCATTATTAAAGAAACATTTTGAAATAAATTGATTTATTCTGTTTAATGGTGAAATGAAATTGTGCTTTTTCCAAAATCCAGGTAACTAGAACTTCACGGTTTTGGTTCCGAATTTTATAAATACCGATACAATTGCTTATATCTCAAATATCTTTTGATCAGTACCTCACAACATAAAACCTATAGGTTTTAAAAACAATTGCACAAACTAAAAAATTAGCAAGGAAAGAATAGTTTTTCGAGTGTCTGAAAATTATAAATAAGATAGATGTCAGAATGTGACATAAAACACTGGATGACATAATGAACATTATCTCAAAACGAATCTTTATTATACAAGATGATGTAATTCTGAATAAGAATTTCTTTATTTTTAAATGTAATGACGTCGCAAAGAACTGGTAGTTTGAAAGAAATTTCCAACACAACTTAAATTTTTGTAGTCAGATTTACTTCTAAAATTCACAAACTCTGTGGATGAAAAAGCACGTCTTCAAGAAAAATGTACTGTTTAGTTCAACTATTTATCTAGTTTACACACAACTTTGACAACATTTTGAAAAATTTAGTGGACCAGAATTTGTTGTAGTAGATTGAATGGCTTCTGTATATTCAGTGAAAAAATGACAAAATAATAATAAAAATCTTCGACGCTTTGTACTCTTGCATTTATAGAAGCTTTTTTTATATCAGCTCACAGATTTTTCTACATATCCTTAAAACACAACTCAGAGCAACCAGTGATCTGTATAAGATACCTTTGAAAAACAAATATTTTTATATTGCCGGATACAGTGTCACACATAAAGTTAGAATCATATGGGATTTTTTTTTTCTTAAACTATTTAGAAAGAATTTGATTTCGCGGTTAGTTTTTGCTAAATGATGCCAAATAACATGCATATGAGCAATTACGTGACCATTCTTCATAGTCAAAATTGAGGATTCTTTGTTCAAATCTCAAAAACCCAACTCTCTTCTCAAAATTTCGGGAAATGCTAAAGGAAAAAGTTGTTTGTCTTTCAATTCTTTATTTACATCCGAATTTTCAACTGTCTAATACAAATTCCAAATTTATTTCACATTTGTGAATTTTTCAAATTTCACCAAAGCTCAAAAAAATATATACTACTGACTGAACAAAGCTTCACTTATTTCTATAGATATTATAGACAAAAGTTTTCACGCGAACCCAGTCTTTGTCATGGAATATCTCGGGATACTTTCCTATTAACTGCATGCATTCATTCTTTTTGGGGGCCTTTTTTGTGCTAATGTGGGACTTGAAATGTTTTTTCACTAGAAGAGCCTGTTCAGAAGTCCAGAATGTCCTCCCTGATATTTTCTTCTTCGATACTGGTCGACTTTCTTCTTCCGGGATTGCTTAAAGTAAGTTATTAATAAATATCAACATTCTGTTATTCTAATAGATGGGAGGGATGGTCATTTAGTGTTTGAATCGAATTGTATTTTAAAAGCAAAAAATCTAATAAGAGGTAATTAGTGTCGTTTCTAGAGTGAATGTTCGTTGTACTAAACTCTTGAAACATTTTTTCTTTCCTATCCATGTACTAATTGGTACTTGATATGCGATATTAAAAAAACATGTTTTTTTATTCTGAAAGTTTTCAACAGCTTGAGAATGGCTCTGCGTTTAATAAATTGATATTCAATATTACTATTAAAAGTTATACGTACGATTTACATCAAGGACGTTTAAATACACTGACTAAATGAGTCAAAGGGTATATAAACTTGCATTGCTTTTCTTCAGTAGAACGATCAGAAATTGCTTTGGCCAAAAGGGGCATGAATATAGTATTTTTGTTAAGGTTAAGTAGAATAGCAATATATGGCTAAACTTCGCCGATTTGTAATATAATTACAAATAAAGTCCTGTTATTATTATTATTATTATTATTATTATTATTATTATTATTATTATTATTATTAATAGAAATACTTATTAATAATTTCATACTATCGATAATAAATATTTTTATAAGATCTACGCGGAAAGAGAATTAAATTACTAAAATAGCTGCAATTTTATTTTTATCAATTGATACGTTTTGCCGCATACATTTAAGCTTTGCAGAAACAGCCATATTTACTGATCACTTTTTGACTTTTCACTGATTACCTTGAAATGCCGTACAGTCAGATTCATTTGCATCTAGGAAATCGTTATCTTCATTATCTGATTCTTCTTCAGCAAATTCACTCATTGGATTAATATTAATTTCATTTAGCGACTTTCCTTTATACTTGTCAACGCCCTTTTCCATTAACATTAGGAGTTTGGAAATTTTTGCGGTTTGGTACACATCTTGTGGCAGCCTAGAAAACAAAGTACTTAAAGAGTGAAAAATATGCAGAGTGTCACTAAATTGTTACTCAAAATTTCAAACACAAATCGAACTTCAAAAAATAGTTAAAACATCTCCTATGAACAATGGACCCGGAAATGTTTAGTTTCCAAGATAGAGAATGGTAAAGTTGAAAATTGAAATTCGAATTTTTTTGAATTTTATAAACATTTCTCAATGTATTACTTTTAAAATTGGTCCAGAGGAAATTTTTCAACTACATATTTTCTGATTTATTTGTAGGTAAACTTTTAAATACTAATTTAGCGACATCCTGTATATATTCATTTGAAATTCATATTGGTCTTGATCCAGGAAAAAGGAAACGTCAATTTATTAAGCATAAGTAAAGTTTGTTACATCTGAGATAAAAATCATGACATCAAATAAAATTTTTTTCATTGTCGGTTTTTTCAATTCAAAGTGAATCCTATGCCGATCTTCAATTGTTATCGAGAAATGGGCGTCTGAATTTGATACTTTAACGCATTGATATATTTAGACTAATCAAGTTAGATCAAAATGGTTGCCACTTTCTTATAGCAAGATCCATTACCTATCCGATACCATTAGTCATAAATAGTAGGAAAAAGCTGACCACCAGGTGAAATTCAGAATAAGTATTGTTGGATGTTAAGAAAAAAGTGGAAGTACTTTGACTTGATCTTTTTAAACGCCACAAGATCACAAAGTTAAAAATTGTGAATAATTCGACACCATTTTCTCAAAATCATTTGAAAATCGGGAATGTAACTTAGAATTTCAGATGCTAATCAAAAATAGGGTCCCTATTTGAACACATTTCTACTGACATCCTTTTACTCTAAAATAAAAGTAACTGCGTAATATTTCTTCAGGGCATTTTTACAATAACGAAAACTTGAATTTCAAATGAATGTATGCCGTAATTTATTGTAGGGAGAACTTACTTATAAAATTCATTGTGGGTTTTTTCAGTATGTCCCATGAAGTGGGCGAATTGTTCACTCTCTTCCTTACTAAGGTTAAGAATTTGCATTACCGTTGCAATTTGCTTCCGTAATCTGTTAGAAGATATTTGTTTGGGAAATTCTAGATCAGCTTCTTGGGCAAATTTCCGTATAATAACATCCCCTCTTGTCCACTTCGAAGTTCCAGGACACCCAAATAAATATGGATTATTTTCGGGTACTAAGTGATGTTCTTGGCGGATTTTAACAAAGAAATCTATATAGGTTTGTAATGTTTGAGGGAATAGAATAGCTATGGGTCTACTACCTTTTCCACCTGTCACAATGCGTTTATAATATTTTGTTAGTATTTTTTCTGACTGAGACAATGCTTTTTCACACTCCTCTTGGTTAACCGGTTTCCAGTAGTTGATGTATGTACTTAATTTTGTGTATTGAACGTCGCCTATTCTTTTTCTGTTAAATAATATCGTTAAAATAAGAGAAGCCTGAATCAACTTTTTCATTTCTTTCCTATCAGTTGGATTGAGTGTTAGACAGGTCATTGCTTTATTTGCCACATTGGTAACGTAGTCTTTGAATTTCGTTATGTCCCGAGTTAAAGGTAACATTGCTGGTTTCTCCCATTGTTTTTCATTAAGGTCTTTAAATGCTAAGCTACTGATTTCCGTGGTCCACTGTGTATTTATGAGTTCTCGAAATCTGTTTATATCTCTTAATGCCTCTTCTTTATCAGAGATTCTTAAAGCTTCATCCTCTTTCAGGACCAGTCTTGTGAAAAGTTCACAAACTTGTTTTAATGAAGTTCCCAGATGTGCAGGTAGGCTAGGTGCACGATATGTCTTAGAATATTTTTCATATCCCCCTACATGTTTTGCGCATTCGACTGTCATATCAAACAATTTTGGTTTAAAAACGTCTTGTAGCCTGAATTTTGAGTTATTTGTCATTTTTCTGAATTGTATCAGAAACCGTGCCAATTCTCTCATTTTATTGGAACAAACTGTAACGAGTTGTTCTCTTCTGTGTTTTTTGAGATAGTTTTCTCCAAAGTTATAAATTAGGTAGTCGGATTTCGCAACCAAGGAGATATAATCAGGTTTCATTCGGTCAAAGACTTCCTCTTTTACTCTCAGTTTGTGCAAGTTACTATTATCATCAAAAGAACTAGCTATTAATGTTTGTGATGCTGCTAGTGAATTCATCTTACGAATTTCATTATTATTCGTGTGTTTCAGTATGCAGTTTTTTTTATGACGTGACAAATACGATTTAGACAGCATTGCTTTGCAGCGTGAACATGGGTAATATTCTTTAGATTCTGTCTTATAATGATACTTAGGCTGTACATTGCCTTTAAGATACTCTGTAAAATTTGCTGCATTTCTCAACAAACTTAGAATTTTTTTCCTTTCAGGATGGCTTTTTGGAAAAGACATCATATCTTGTACCTCTTTAGTATCATCGTGGTTCCGCTCAAGATGCCTCTCAAAATTTGTTACATCTGTCTGACAAAACTTACACTTTGTTCTCTTTTTTTTCGTTGTTGTCTGAAAAATGTAAAAAAAAATTGATTTTTTTAAATTTCTGCAAAAATGCTGATAGAAATTGATAATGAAACAATACAAGTTTGAGGGAGAGGCTTGGCATTTTCGGTGATATCTTGATTTAAAAAATGAGCTGGCCTGGCTTTTTTAGCTACAATATTTTATGACTGATAAATTTTTTATATTTTCTGACAGTGAGAATCTTGTCAAAGATTTTTGATGACCAGCAGTTATTTACTAGAAACAACGATACAATGGTGCTAATTTGAGACTGACAAAATAATTTAATCATGCCTTTAGGAATAATAGGTGACTCAAGGTAAAGTTAAAAATATTAGTCTAGAATTTCAAAGCTTATAAATATTATATTCCCACAAAGTAAGAAAACGTCTAGCAAAATATTTTACTCTAGAATTAAAGATTTGATTATCAAGTTAATAAAATATCCGCAGTAATATTTTGTATATGATTATTTCCAAGTGAAGTTTTTATGGTTGAACTTACTTTAGTTTGAGTCTCCGATATTTGATTGAAATTGGACACATCAATGTTACTCAGGATAACAATTTTAGGGGACTTTTCATTTAGCTGTTCATCCTGAAAAAAATATTAGTAAGTTTCCATCAAATACAGATATACAGTATTTAACTGAAAATTTGCATCATAAAAGGGTAAAATCATTTTTAGAGAATCTGTTTATTACCAAAAAGAAAAAATACGAAACGTTTCACTTGTCTAAAAAATGGCGTCAAGTAAATTGACTTGGCACTTCCCTCGCACCGCCAAGTTTAAAGACTTTGGAAATTTAAGAACTGAAATATTGTCTTTCCAACAAAATGTACGGAGAAATCTAAGCATTGAATTACTGCTTTAGGATACGTACTAACGTCAAAAAACTGAACAAAACCCTCCCCCCACCCTCTACCGCCTTCTGCCACCCCCAACCCCCAATTTTTGACCCCTACAAAAAATTTTAAAAATCAGGAACCTCTGAAACGTCCAAAAACGAAGTTTGAGCGATTTTAATTTTTTTTGTTTTTTGCTTCTAGCACCGCCGCCACTGGATAACTATTCAAAAACTATAAAGGTTTTCCGTCCTTGACATAATAGTAACCTTGTGTCTTGTAATAATTTGGAAATTTAAACAGAAAATTTGGATTTTTTTTTTTAGAATCTGAATATATCTGAAATTATTCTGTTTTACTTCCCTCGCCAACTGGCGGGAAAGTATTGTAATCGCGAAAAAAATCGAAATTGAGATGTTATGTTTTTTGGATATCACATGACATGTACATCACGAAAAACCATGTCACTCATTTCCGTCAGTCTGTCTGTCTGTCTGTCCGCTAATCCTATAAGCCCGTATAAGTTGGAAAGTACCAGTCGGATTTTGATGAAATTTTTACACAAGGTTACTATTATGCCAAGGACGTAAAAGCTTTATACTTTTTGAAAATCGATCCAGTGGCGGCGGTGCTAGAGGTAAAAAACGAAAAAAAAAATAAAAAAGCTCAAATTTCGTTTCTGGACGTTTCAGACGTCCCTGATCATTTTTGGAATTTTTTTGTAGGGGTTGAAAATTGGGAGTTGGGGGCAGCAGGGGGCGGGGGCGGGTATGATTCAATTTTTGGACGCTATTATTTTTATACGTATCCTAACACAGTAATTCACTGCTACAATTAGGATTTATTTCGCAATCAGATTTCTCCGTACATTTATTCAAAAAATTTCAGATATTTTCAGATTCTAAAAAAAAAATCCATATTTTCTGTTTAAATTTTGAAATTATTACAAGACACAAGGTTACTATTATGTCAAGGACAAAAAACATTTATAGTTTTTGAAAAGTTATCCAGTGGCGGCGGTGCTAGAGGCAAAAAACGTAAAAAAATCAAAATCGCTCAAACTTCGTTTTTGGACGTTTCAGAGGCTCCTGATTTTTGATATTTTTTTGTAGGGGTCTAAAATTGGGGGTTGGGGGTGGTAGAAGGCGGTAGAAGGTGGGGGGAGGGTTTTATTCAGTTTTTTGACGTTAGTACGTATCCTAAAGCAGTAATTCAACGCAGCTATTTGTATATATTCCACACTTAGATTTCTCCGTACATTTGTTAGAAAGACAATATTTCAGTTCCTAAATTTCCAAGGTCTTTAATCTTGGCGTTGCGAGGGAAGTGCCAAATCAATTTACTTGACGCCATTTTTTCGAACAAATGTACGGAGAAATCTCATTGCGAAATATATCCTAATTGTAGCGGTGAATTACTGTGTTAGGATACCTTTAAAATAAAAGCGTCAAAAAATTGAATCATACCCGCCCCCGCCCCCCTACTGCCCCAACCCCCAATTTTCAACCCCTACAAAAAAAATTCAAAAATGATCAGGGACGTCTGAAACGTCCAGAAACGAGATTTGAGCTTTTTTTATTTATTTTTTTCGTTTTTTACCTCCAGCACCGCCGCCACTGGATCGATTTCAAAAATTATAAAGCTTTTACGTCCTTGGCATAATAGTAACCTTGTGTAAAAATTTCTTCAAAATCCGACTGGTACTTTCCAACTTATACGGGCTTATAGGATTAGCAGACAGACAGACAGACAGACAGACAGACAGAGCGACAGACAGACAGAGCGACAGACAGACAGACTGACGGAAATGAGTGACATGGTTTTTCGTGATGTACATGTCATGTGACCTCCAAAAAACATAACATCTCAATTTCGATTTTGTTCGCGATTACAATACTTCCCCGCCGATTTTTTTCGGAAATTCATTTTTAATGCAGATATATCGGGAGGCTCCTTTTAAATGGAACGCACTGTAAATATACTTCTATCTGTATTTTAATTGGAAAAATGAAATAAAAATTTCTGCTACTTACAGTGGAAACGATATCCGATCTCATAATTTCTTCCACTGCAGCGTTATTTTGTTCTTCTTTCTTTTTAACTTCCTTTTTTTCTAACTCTTTTTCATTATTTTTCTCTATTGTCAATACATCCTAGAATATGTTTATGAATACAATAGTTAAAAAACTGAATTATCTTCAAGAGTTATAATGAAGTAGAAAAAAGTCAAACCTCAGTTTTTTGAAGATCGAAAAATGTCGTTTGCTTATCTTTAACTTCTGGTTTAAATGTGGGATCCTTCATCGAGTCATCGGAATCGAAATCGAGGAACGACATATCACCAGAAATCGATGGAGCGGGACTACTTTCATATTCATATTCATCTTCTGGAAAATCATTAAATCGAAAATAAAATTATTCAAAACCATAACCTAACAAATATATTTCCATTAAACGACTCCAGACTATTGTTTGAATTAACTAAATAATACATTAAAAATGTGATTTTTTTTTTGAATTTTTCATAAATCAATAAATTAAGTTAGTATTCAATTTGATCACCTAATTCAATAGACATGGAATAAATAATCACCTTTATCCTCTTTTTTCCTTGTATTATCTAAGCTGTTTAGAATTTTTCTAGCTCTGTATGTTGGGCTATAATAAAATGCAGAATTATTATATTATTTCTTAAACTAAAATCATTATCACTTACATATTCATTTTTGTATTGTGGAACTGGAGACCGAAACAAAAGCCAATACACACACACACACTCTGAGCACGTTAACTAGACTAACACGACACCGAAGATCTGAAACTATTTAAGCATTGTCAAATAATATTTTCAGGATTCTAAAAATAGCTCAAGGTCAGCAATTTTTACTATTAAAGAACCGGCAACGCCGCGGGAGGCTGATTAGTCAACCAACATAGCAAACTATATACAAACGGAGGTATATTAGCAAATAAGTGGTCGGAGGCATCTTACATTTAAAAGTATAGCGAAAATCTGTATAATTTAAAAAAGACATATTTTTACCCCTCTCAGGGGGAAATGAGAAAAACAATGGACGGGAATCTTTCTGTAACCAATATACACTGAGATATGTAGTATTTCAGCCGGAGGCGAGAAGGTTAGCTGTGCATGTATATATATATATATACATGCACATTTAAATTATACAGATTTTCGCTATACTTTTAAATGTAAGATGCCTCCGACCACTTATTTGCTAATATACCTCCGTTTGTATATAGTTTGCTATGTTGGTTGACTAATCAGCCTCCCGCGGCGTTGCCGGTTCTTTAATAGTAAAAATTGCTGACCTTGAGCTATTTTTAGAATCCTGAAAATATTATTTGACAATGCTTAAATAGTTTCAGATCTTCGGTGTCGTGTTAGTCTAGTTAACGTGCTCAGAGTGTGTGTGTGTGTATTGGCTTTTGTTTCGGTCTCCAGTTCCACAATACAAAAATGAATATGTAAGTGATAATGATTTTAGTTTAAGAAATAATATAATAATTCTGCATTTTATTATAGCCCAACATACAGAGCTAGAAAAATTCTAAACAGCTTAGATAATACAAGGAAAAAAGAGGATAAAGGTGATTATTTATTCCATGTCTATTGAATTAGGTGATCAAATTGAATACTAACTTAATTTATTGATTTATGAAAAATTCAAAAAAAAATCACATTTTTAATGTATTATTTAGTTAATTCAAACAATAGTCTGGAGTCGTTTAATGGAAATATATTTGTTAGGTTATGGTTTTGAATAATTTTATTTTCGATTTAATGATTTTCCAGAAGATGAATATGAATATGAAAGTAGTCCCGCTCCATCGATTTCTGGTGATATGTCGTTCCTCGATTTCGATTCCGATGACTCGATGAAGGATCCCACATTTAAACCAGAAGTTAAAGATAAGCAAACGACATTTTTCGATCTTCAAAAAACTGAGGTTTGACTTTTTTCTACTTCATTATAACTCTTGAAGATAATTCAGTTTTTTAACTATTGTATTCATAAACATATTCTAGGATGTATTGACAATAGAGAAAAATAATGAAAAAGAGTTAGAAAAAAAGGAAGTTAAAAAGAAAGAAGAACAAAATAACGCTGCAGTGGAAGAAATTATGAGATCGGATATCGTTTCCACTGTAAGTAGCAGAAATTTTTATTTCATTTTTCCAATTAAAATACAGATAGAAGTATATTTACAGTGCGTTCCATTTAAAAGGAGCCTCCCGATATATCTGCATTAAAAATGAATTTCCGAAAAAAATCGGCGGGGAAGTATTGTAATCGCGAACAAAATCGAAATTGAGATGTTATGTTTTTTGGAGGTCACATGACATGTACATCACGAAAAACCATGTCACTCATTTCCGTCAGTCTGTCTGTCTGTCGCTCTGTCTGTCTGTCGCTCTGTCTGTCTGTCTGTCTGTCTGTCTGTCTGCTAATCCTATAAGCCCGTATAAGTTGGAAAGTACCAG
Organism: Acanthoscelides obtectus; assembly: GCA_963669975.1. Lineage (NCBI taxonomy): Eukaryota > Metazoa > Arthropoda > Insecta > Coleoptera > Chrysomelidae > Acanthoscelides > Acanthoscelides obtectus. The sequence goes on along the minus strand of CAVLJG010000008.1, from coordinate 27,111,294 downwards.
TCGGATTTTGAAGAAATTTTTACACAAGGTTACTATTATGCCAAGGACGTAAAAGCTTTATAATTTTTGAAATCGATCCAGTGGCGGCGGTGCTGGAGGTAAAAAACGAAAAAAATAAATAAAAAAAGCTCAAATCTCGTTTCTGGACGTTTCAGACGTCCCTGATCATTTTTGAATTTTTTTTGTAGGGGTTGAAAATTGGGGGTTGGGGCAGTAGGGGGGCGGGGGCGGGTATGATTCAATTTTTTGACGCTTTTATTTTAAAGGTATCCTAACACAGTAATTCACCGCTACAATTAGGATATATTTCGCAATGAGATTTCTCCGTACATTTGTTCGAAAAAATGGCGTCAAGTAAATTGATTTGGCACTTCCCTCGCAACGCCAAGATTAAAGACCTTGGAAATTTAGGAACTGAAATATTGTCTTTCTAACAAATGTACGGAGAAATCTAAGTGTGGAATATATACAAATAGCTGCGTTGAATTACTGCTTTAGGATACGTACTAACGTCAAAAAACTGAATAAAACCCTCCCCCCACCTTCTACCGCCTTCTACCACCCCCAACCCCCAATTTTAGACCCCTACAAAAAAATATCAAAAATCAGGAGCCTCTGAAACGTCCAAAAACGAAGTTTGAGCGATTTTGATTTTTTTACGTTTTTTGCCTCTAGCACCGCCGCCACTGGATAACTTTTCAAAAACTATAAATGTTTTTTGTCCTTGACATAATAGTAACCTTGTGTCTTGTAATAATTTCAAAATTTAAACAGAAAATATGGATTTTTTTTTTAGAATCTGAAAATATCTGAAATTTTTTGAATAAATGTACGGAGAAATCTGATTGCGAAATAAATCCTAATTGTAGCAGTGAATTACTGTGTTAGGATACGTATAAAAATAATAGCGTCCAAAAATTGAATCATACCCGCCCCCGCCCCCTGCTGCCCCCAACTCCCAATTTTCAACCCCTACAAAAAAATTCCAAAAATGATCAGGGACGTCTGAAACGTCCAGAAACGAAATTTGAGCTTTTTTATTTTTTTTTTCGTTTTTTACCTCTAGCACCGCCGCCACTGGATCGATTTTCAAAAAGTATAAAGCTTTTACGTCCTTGGCATAATAGTAACCTTGTGTAAAAATTTCATCAAAATCCGACTGGTACTTTCCAACTTATACGGGCTTATAGGATTAGCGGACAGACAGACAGACAGACTGACGGAAATGAGTGACATGGTTTTTCGTGATGTACATGTCATGTGATATCCAAAAAACATAACATCTCAATTTCGATTTTTTTCGCGATTACAATACTTTCCCGCCAGTTGGCGAGGGAAGTAAAACAGAATAATTTCAGATATATTCAGATTCTAAAAAAAAAAATCCAAATTTTCTGTTTAAATTTCCAAATTATTACAAGACACAAGGTTACTATTATGTCAAGGACGGAAAACCTTTATAGTTTTTGAATAGTTATCCAGTGGCGGCGGTGCTAGAAGCAAAAAACAAAAAAAATTAAAATCGCTCAAACTTCGTTTTTGGACGTTTCAGAGGTTCCTGATTTTTAAAATTTTTTGTAGGGGTCAAAAATTGGGGGTTGGGGGTGGCAGAAGGCAGTAGAGGGTGGGGGGAGGGTTTTGTTCAGTTTTTTGACGTTAGTACGTATCCTAAAGCAGTAATTCAATGCTTAGATTTCTCCGTACATTTTGTTGGAAAGACAATATTTCAGTTCTTAAATTTCCAAAGTCTTTAAACTTGGCGGTGCGAGGGAAGTGCCAAGTCAATTTACTTGACGCCATTTTTTAGACAAGTGAAACGTTTCGTATTTTTTCTTTTTGGTAATAAACAGATTCTCTAAAAATGATTTTACCCTTTTATGATGCAAATTTTCAGTTAAATACTGTATATCTGTATTTGATGGAAACTTACTAATATTTTTTTCAGGATGAACAGCTAAATGAAAAGTCCCCTAAAATTGTTATCCTGAGTAACATTGATGTGTCCAATTTCAATCAAATATCGGAGACTCAAACTAAAGTAAGTTCAACCATAAAAACTTCACTTGGAAATAATCATATACAAAATATTACTGCGGATATTTTATTAACTTGATAATCAAATCTTTAATTCTAGAGTAAAATATTTTGCTAGACGTTTTCTTACTTTGTGGGAATATAATATTTATAAGCTTTGAAATTCTAGACTAATATTTTTAACTTTACCTTGAGTCACCTATTATTCCTAAAGGCATGATTAAATTATTTTGTCAGTCTCAAATTAGCACCATTGTATCGTTGTTTCTAGTAAATAACTGCTGGTCATCAAAAATCTTTGACAAGATTCTCACTGTCAGAAAATATAAAAAATTTATCAGTCATAAAATATTGTAGCTAAAAAAGCCAGGCCAGCTCATTTTTTAAATCAAGATATCACCGAAAATGCCAAGCCTCTCCCTCAAACTTGTATTGTTTCATTATCAATTTCTATCAGCATTTTTGCAGAAATTTAAAAAAATCAATTTTTTTTTACATTTTTCAGACAACAACGAAAAAAAAGAGAACAAAGTGTAAGTTTTGTCAGACAGATGTAACAAATTTTGAGAGGCATCTTGAGCGGAACCACGATGATACTAAAGAGGTACAAGATATGATGTCTTTTCCAAAAAGCCATCCTGAAAGGAAAAAAATTCTAAGTTTGTTGAGAAATGCAGCAAATTTTACAGAGTATCTTAAAGGCAATGTACAGCCTAAGTATCATTATAAGACAGAATCTAAAGAATATTACCCATGTTCACGCTGCAAAGCAATGCTGTCTAAATCGTATTTGTCACGTCATAAAAAAAACTGCATACTGAAACACACGAATAATAATGAAATTCGTAAGATGAATTCACTAGCAGCATCACAAACATTAATAGCTAGTTCTTTTGATGATAATAGTAACTTGCACAAACTGAGAGTAAAAGAGGAAGTCTTTGACCGAATGAAACCTGATTATATCTCCTTGGTTGCGAAATCCGACTACCTAATTTATAACTTTGGAGAAAACTATCTCAAAAAACACAGAAGAGAACAACTCGTTACAGTTTGTTCCAATAAAATGAGAGAATTGGCACGGTTTCTGATACAATTCAGAAAAATGACAAATAACTCAAAATTCAGGCTACAAGACGTTTTTAAACCAAAATTGTTTGATATGACAGTCGAATGCGCAAAACATGTAGGGGGATATGAAAAATATTCTAAGACATATCGTGCACCTAGCCTACCTGCACATCTGGGAACTTCATTAAAACAAGTTTGTGAACTTTTCACAAGACTGGTCCTGAAAGAGGATGAAGCTTTAAGAATCTCTGATAAAGAAGAGGCATTAAGAGATATAAACAGATTTCGAGAACTCATAAATACACAGTGGACCACGGAAATCAGTAGCTTAGCATTTAAAGACCTTAATGAAAAACAATGGGAGAAACCAGCAATGTTACCTTTAACTCGGGACATAACGAAATTCAAAGACTACGTTACCAATGTGGCAAATAAAGCAATGACCTGTCTAACACTCAATCCAACTGATAGGAAAGAAATGAAAAAGTTGATTCAGGCTTCTCTTATTTTAACGATATTATTTAACAGAAAAAGAATAGGCGACGTTCAATACACAAAATTAAGTACATACATCAACTACTGGAAACCGGTTAACCAAGAGGAGTGTGAAAAAGCATTGTCTCAGTCAGAAAAAATACTAACAAAATATTATAAACGCATTGTGACAGGTGGAAAAGGTAGTAGACCCATAGCTATTCTATTCCCTCAAACATTACAAACCTATATAGATTTCTTTGTTAAAATCCGCCAAGAACATCACTTAGTACCCGAAAATAATCCATATTTATTTGGGTGTCCTGGAACTTCGAAGTGGACAAGAGGGGATGTTATTATACGGAAATTTGCCCAAGAAGCTGATCTAGAATTTCCCAAACAAATATCTTCTAACAGATTACGGAAGCAAATTGCAACGGTAATGCAAATTCTTAACCTTAGTAAGGAAGAGAGTGAACAATTCGCCCACTTCATGGGACATACTGAAAAAACCCACAATGAATTTTATAAGTAAGTTCTCCCTACAATAAATTACGGCATACATTCATTTGAAATTCAAGTTTTCGTTATTGTAAAAATGCCCTGAAGAAATATTACGCAGTTACTTTTATTTTAGAGTAAAAGGATGTCAGTAGAAATGTGTTCAAATAGGGACCCTATTTTTGATTAGCATCTGAAATTCTAAGTTACATTCCCGATTTTCAAATGATTTTGAGAAAATGGTGTCGAATTATTCACAATTTTTAACTTTGTGATCTTGTGGCGTTTAAAAAGATCAAGTCAAAGTACTTCCACTTTTTTCTTAACATCCAACAATACTTATTCTGAATTTCACCTGGTGGTCAGCTTTTTCCTACTATTTATGACTAATGGTATCGGATAGGTAATGGATCTTGCTATAAGAAAGTGGCAACCATTTTGATCTAACTTGATTAGTCTAAATATATCAATGCGTTAAAGTATCAAATTCAGACGCCCATTTCTCGATAACAATTGAAGATCGGCATAGGATTCACTTTGAATTGAAAAAACCGACAATGAAAAAAATTTTATTTGATGTCATGATTTTTATCTCAGATGTAACAAACTTTACTTATGCTTAATAAATTGACGTTTCCTTTTTCCTGGATCAAGACCAATATGAATTTCAAATGAATATATACAGGATGTCGCTAAATTAGTATTTAAAAGTTTACCTACAAATAAATCAGAAAATATGTAGTTGAAAAATTTCCTCTGGACCAATTTTAAAAGTAATACATTGAGAAATGTTTATAAAATTCAAAAAAATTCGAATTTCAATTTTCAACTTTACCATTCTCTATCTTGGAAACTAAACATTTCCGGGTCCATTGTTCATAGGAGATGTTTTAACTATTTTTTGAAGTTCGATTTGTGTTTGAAATTTTGAGTAACAATTTAGTGACACTCTGCATATTTTTCACTCTTTAAGTACTTTGTTTTCTAGGCTGCCACAAGATGTGTACCAAACCGCAAAAATTTCCAAACTCCTAATGTTAATGGAAAAGGGCGTTGACAAGTATAAAGGAAAGTCGCTAAATGAAATTAATATTAATCCAATGAGTGAATTTGCTGAAGAAGAATCAGATAATGAAGATAACGATTTCCTAGATGCAAATGAATCTGACTGTACGGCATTTCAAGGTAATCAGTGAAAAGTCAAAAAGTGATCAGTAAATATGGCTGTTTCTGCAAAGCTTAAATGTATGCGGCAAAACGTATCAATTGATAAAAATAAAATTGCAGCTATTTTAGTAATTTAATTCTCTTTCCGCGTAGATCTTATAAAAATATTTATTATCGATAGTATGAAATTATTAATAAGTATTTCTATTAATAATAATAATAATAATAATAATAATAATAATAATAATAATAATAATAACAGGACTTTATTTGTAATTATATTACAAATCGGCGAAGTTTAGCCATATATTGCTATTCTACTTAACCTTAACAAAAATACTATATTCATGCCCCTTTTGGCCAAAGCAATTTCTGATCGTTCTACTGAAGAAAAGCAATGCAAGTTTATATACCCTTTGACTCATTTAGTCAGTGTATTTAAACGTCCTTGATGTAAATCGTACGTATAACTTTTAATAGTAATATTGAATATCAATTTATTAAACGCAGAGCCATTCTCAAGCTGTTGAAAACTTTCAGAATAAAAAAACATGTTTTTTTAATATCGCATATCAAGTACCAATTAGTACATGGATAGGAAAGAAAAAATGTTTCAAGAGTTTAGTACAACGAACATTCACTCTAGAAACGACACTAATTACCTCTTATTAGATTTTTTGCTTTTAAAATACAATTCGATTCAAACACTAAATGACCATCCCTCCCATCTATTAGAATAACAGAATGTTGATATTTATTAATAACTTACTTTAAGCAATCCCGGAAGAAGAAAGTCGACCAGTATCGAAGAAGAAAATATCAGGGAGGACATTCTGGACTTCTGAACAGGCTCTTCTAGTGAAAAAACATTTCAAGTCCCACATTAGCACAAAAAAGGCCCCCAAAAAGAATGAATGCATGCAGTTAATAGGAAAGTATCCCGAGATATTCCATGACAAAGACTGGGTTCGCGTGAAAACTTTTGTCTATAATATCTATAGAAATAAGTGAAGCTTTGTTCAGTCAGTAGTATATATTTTTTTGAGCTTTGGTGAAATTTGAAAAATTCACAAATGTGAAATAAATTTGGAATTTGTATTAGACAGTTGAAAATTCGGATGTAAATAAAGAATTGAAAGACAAACAACTTTTTCCTTTAGCATTTCCCGAAATTTTGAGAAGAGAGTTGGGTTTTTGAGATTTGAACAAAGAATCCTCAATTTTGACTATGAAGAATGGTCACGTAATTGCTCATATGCATGTTATTTGGCATCATTTAGCAAAAACTAACCGCGAAATCAAATTCTTTCTAAATAGTTTAAGAAAAAAAAATCCCATATGATTCTAACTTTATGTGTGACACTGTATCCGGCAATATAAAAATATTTGTTTTTCAAAGGTATCTTATACAGATCACTGGTTGCTCTGAGTTGTGTTTTAAGGATATGTAGAAAAATCTGTGAGCTGATATAAAAAAAGCTTCTATAAATGCAAGAGTACAAAGCGTCGAAGATTTTTATTATTATTTTGTCATTTTTTCACTGAATATACAGAAGCCATTCAATCTACTACAACAAATTCTGGTCCACTAAATTTTTCAAAATGTTGTCAAAGTTGTGTGTAAACTAGATAAATAGTTGAACTAAACAGTACATTTTTCTTGAAGACGTGCTTTTTCATCCACAGAGTTTGTGAATTTTAGAAGTAAATCTGACTACAAAAATTTAAGTTGTGTTGGAAATTTCTTTCAAACTACCAGTTCTTTGCGACGTCATTACATTTAAAAATAAAGAAATTCTTATTCAGAATTACATCATCTTGTATAATAAAGATTCGTTTTGAGATAATGTTCATTATGTCATCCAGTGTTTTATGTCACATTCTGACATCTATCTTATTTATAATTTTCAGACACTCGAAAAACTATTCTTTCCTTGCTAATTTTTTAGTTTGTGCAATTGTTTTTAAAACCTATAGGTTTTATGTTGTGAGGTACTGATCAAAAGATATTTGAGATATAAGCAATTGTATCGGTATTTATAAAATTCGGAACCAAAACCGTGAAGTTCTAGTTACCTGGATTTTGGAAAAAGCACAATTTCATTTCACCATTAAACAGAATAAATCAATTTATTTCAAAATGTTTCTTTAATAATGCAGAAACTTTGTTTAAAATATTAGGAAACTGTGCTTTCTCAAAATATTTTATTTTTGTTTATTTAAAAATAAATAAAATTTTTGTTTAGTTGTGCTTTTTTAATAATCCAAGTTAACAGAATTTCCACGATTCCGTTCTTATTTTCGTCTGATTATATTTGATAATATATGACAGTAAATGTTTCACATTCCCCTTGCTACTTTTTCTGCTGTACAAGCTGATGTTATTAGATTGTCAATCTGACGTTTCGTTTCACGGCAACCTTTTAATTCAAAATCCAACTACATATCGCTCTTTACATTTATTCGATATTTCGGATGAGAAAAACCATCATCAACGTCATTTGATTATAATTACGAATGAACGAATCGTCGGATCAAAAATCTAATTAAGTCATCATGTAGAGGGAAAAAGTCATGCGAATGTGAATTTTACTTTTATTTATCTTCTTTATTAGAATTTAAAAAAATCTATCACAAACTGCGAATTCTTGAACTGTCAAAACTAAATTTTCGCTTTCTTATACATATGAGACACCGAATATACATGAGTATATATAAACCGTCCAATTCAACTCCATGCCATTAGATCATCCAATTCGCCTCCATGTAATGTTGCCAAATTTCGGAGGCGCATTGACTGAAGAATGCATGGAGGTAAAGTGGTAAAGCCCACAATATGTCGTGTATAAGTGTATAAGACTTGAGTGCCATCTATTAAAAAATTCCTGAACTGAATTGTATAACTGTATATGTGCACATGACGAATTGGCCTCCACCGAAAAATTTGGGAAAATGTGTTTTGATACGTCACACGACGATTAAACATGTTATACACGTCGATACGTTTTGGCCTCCGAATTTTCCAATTCGCCTCCGATTTTGGAGGCGTATTCGTATAGAGCATAGTGCATTTCGGAGGTGTATAAGACAAAATGCATATATATATATATATATATATATATATATATATATATATATTCAGGGTGTCCGCAAAGTTGGGGTTTTCCTTTACACGACGTGTAGATCTTGAAAACATAAGCAATTTTTCTTAGTACCATATACACCAATGTCTTAACACATTGGCTGCCATGTGAAACACCGGTGATACACAGGCGCGTTTTGCTTGGAGGCCACGTGACTCACATGTGTTTCACATGCAGTATACTTCAAAATTAGATATATATCCGCTTGGCCTGTGAATTAAGTTTAACTACTTATACTGTGGCATACTGATAATATAAACAACTCATTGAGATACATAACATCACTGGTCGCCTACCTTTGTAGGGTAAATTTACGACTGCACTTTTACTATATTCAGGTTGGTTCTTGTACAGATTTTGCGGTTTATGGGTTATGTTTAATGTTGTGAGAACCTGCAAACTAAGAGGGGTGTTTTAGAAATATAAATTTTAGTAAATCGTGTGTGTGTGTTATAAAGTGGTGTTATAAATATGAGTGATGAACCTTCTACAAGTTCTGGACGACCCAAACGATCTTGTACTGGCAATAGCCAAAATAAAAAGCAAATTTTAACACAAAAGGAACTGCAGGAAATCGCAGATAATTGGGACGACTGGGAAGATTTTTCATCTTCAGGATCAGGTATGTAGTAAAAATACATGTTTGTTGTTGAAATTTTATCTGGGGATGGTTCTCTTTTACAGGCGTATAAATTAACACCTTTTTCATTTATTTATTTATAGAGTATCTGAATTCGGAATCTGATGATGGTAGCAATAGCGCAGGCAGTAGTCTTCCAAGCAGTCATAGTTTAGATTGCGATTTAGATGAAGTAGACACTGAAGAGAGCCACAATGTAAATACTCTACTACAAGATAATGAGGATTGGCATGATGTTGACGGGACCTCCTTGCGTTCTGACATTATTTTTTCTGGTGCAGAGCAATACATGTATCATCACGGCATTTACCCTGGTATTAATATATTTTTTTGTCTATTTTTGTTTGGTAAAAATATAAAATATTTTTTCAGATGATTCTAATGATCTACGTCCAACTGATGTTTATGAACGTCTCATTGATGACGAGATTCTTGAAATTATCGTTTCAGAAACAAATAGAAACGGCACGCAGCTTTTACAAAAGTCAAATATAAGGCGTTCAGCTAGAATAAGACGATGGGTCCCTACAAATAAAAAAGAAATTAAAAAGTTTTTAGGCATAGTCATGTATATGGGCATAGTCAAATATCCTAAAATTCCGGACTATTGGCGAAAAAATAGGCTGTACAATAATACGTTTGTTCCATCAGTGATGAGCAGAAATCGTTTTCAACTTCTGCTAAGAGTACTTCATTTTGCGAATAATGATGCCGTAGATAAAGACAACCGACTTTATAAAGTGGAAGATATTATCAAAAAATTTCAGACCAAATGTTCCAACGAGGCAATTCCAGGGGAAACATTAGCTGTAGATGAGACTATGGTGCCCTTTCGTGGACCCCTAATTTTCCGGCAGTATATACCTAGCAAACGTCATCGATATGGTATAAAACTATTCAAATTGTGCGATCCAAAAGGCTATACCTACCGATTGTCAGTCTACACCGGCAAAAAATTCGAAGATACAGGTAAAGGAAAAGGACTGGCAGAAAAAGTTGTAATGGACCTTGTTCATGACTACTTGGGAGAAGGAAGGACACTAATAACAGACAATTATTATACTTCATTACCTTTAGCGAAATCATTGTTGGCATCCAAGACTCATCTTCTAGGCACACTTAGAAAAAATCGAAAAGGTCTCTCTAAAGAAGTTATGAGTGCACAGCTAAAAAGAGGGGAAATTGTGGGGAAGGAAAACACTACAGGACTCGTTATAGGTAAATGGAAGGACAAAAGGGATGTTCCGTTCTTGAGGACTAAGCACACGCTGGATATAAATGCTACTGGGAAGAAAAACAGAAAGGGCGAGGAGGTAAAGAAACCTTCTGCCATATTAGAATACAATGCTGGTAAAGATGGTATAGATGTTTCTGATCAAATGGCGAGCTACTTTTCCCCACTCCGCAAAACAATTAGATGGTATCATAAGCTAAAGTTTGAAATTCTCCTGAATACGGCTGTCATCAATTCTCTTAATATTTACAAGCACTTCAAAAAACAAAACATACAAGTTGGTGCATTTAGAGAGATGTTGATTGAGAGCCTTACCCAAGTCCCAAGTGTCCCAGTAAATGAAGATAAACATAGTCTGATCAGTACAGCAGAAAGAACAGCAGACGGGAGAAAGAAAAGGAAGAGATGCATTTCATGTTATGAGAAAAAGGCCAGAGAAGGAGGTCGAGTTGTGGGAATGAAACAAGCTAAATTGGTCTCTACCAAGTGCGGGCAATGCAATATTCATCTATGTTTTACTTGTTTCACTGAAAAACATTAGTTTTATTTCCTGTTTCTTCTGTGATCACCGGTGATACAGATGGCACTGGAGGAATACCGATTAACCTAGATGCCATGTGTATCACCGGTGATTTTAATTTTTTTGCAGAAAAAAACATTTTTTTTTAGTTGTTTATATGTTTTTTATGTCAATAAAGTTTTCGTAACCATGCTTTTGTGATAATTTAGGTTTGGCCCCTAATAAATGAAAATGACCCCTTATGGGGGTAGCCAAAGTGTTAAGGGAACCGAGATAAAGGGCTCTGCAACATCAAAAATATCTGAATACCGTCCTGTAGCCGCGATCCGGGACATCACCGATTGGTACAAGGTCTCAACCCGACGGCAGAACTGGGTCGGGGTCAGTGTGTCAGGTTAGTATGCAACCTTCAACCGACGGTTACGGTCACGCGTGTAGAGGTAAACGAACTCGTATAATCGATTGCGTTTCAAAAAACAACAAGCACTAGAGACGTGGCTAGAGAAGTGCAAGTATCAAAAACTAAAGTGTGGCAAACGCTGCGTGAAGAGGGGCTGTATCCGTTTCACGTCCAACGTGTACAAGCCCTTCAACCTGACGATTTTCCAGCAAGAGTGCGGTTTTGTGAGTGGTTGTTGCATCAACATGACAATAATCCGGACTTTTTGAAGTGCATATTGGTAACAGACGAATCTACGTTCACGCGTAATAGGGTGAATAACTTTCGCAACACTCATGTTTGGTCAGTAGAAAATCCGCACGCTGTCCGTCGGGCACATTTTCAACAAACATTTTCGGTGAATGTTTGGGCTGGCATGGTGAACGGTATGCTCATTGGACCATTTATTCTCCCAAATCGATTGGACGGGATGCAATACCTAGACTTTTCACGCAACATTTTGCTGCCTTCCTTGATAGAAGATGTGCCATTAAGTGTAAGACAATCAATGTGGTTTCTGCGTCTCTTAGCCCTTCTCGTCAACTGGAGAGTGAGTACTTTTTCCTTTATTTTTTTTTACTTGGTCGCCCTCGTTTCACTACACATTACCTTTGTTATTTCAAGGGTAGTTGTTTCTGAAAAGGAAAACCCCAACTTTGCGGACACCCTGTATATAATATCTGAAAAATGATATTTTGGGAAATTGGAACGTGCCTCGATACCGTTTTTTTTATTTTTAATTACCAAATTTTAAAAACGGGGGAACCAGTATTTGGGAATGGTTCCATAATTTATAAAACTGTACCAAAATAAAAAAGCTGTTTTACTCCAAAACCCCAGAACGCTTCATCATATCGGAATCCTCCCTCCCCTCGGAGACAAATATCGTCCTGAACATTAATCCTGTGACCCCACCCTGATACAAATGCTGGGTCCGCACTTGTGCGAGGCAGATTGATGTAAAAAAGTAATGCCGGTAGTTTAAGTGTGACCCGCAAAAAACTGTGAAATGAACTAAACATACACACTTTCACATTCATAATATTAGTAGGGATACAGAATAAGAGTTTTTCAAGATTCTTTATCTCTTCAGGCGAATGCTACATGTTCATTATTCATTGTAATCCATATTAATTTGTATGATGGAACTGTTAACTAACAGTGAATTGTGACATCCATCGGTGATACATTATACCTTCAATATACAATATCACCTTTCATGATACGTTCATGTGGATCACAATAAACGCTGAACACATCAATTATTCGCTTTAGGAACATCCTACTTATTTGTAAAGTGAGATCCTGTAAATAAGCATTTTGAATGGTAGTTTTATCATTTTTTCTCACAGTACTACCTAGCAAGACATCCTATATGTCATCGTAAGGTATAGCCGCACCCAATTTTCGGTTCAACACAGCACTTCATAAACCAGATATTCAATAGGAATTTGAAATTGTAACATTTATCCCTCTTTTGTACAGTACTACCTGGCGGTACAGCCGCTCCGACAGCTACCGAGTACATCAGCACCTCCTTAACATCACCGCCTCCGGCAGCACCGAGTAGCATGTTCAACAGCCCGAAACCTGACTTGGATTCCATGTTGGGGTCCACCACTGCTCGGTACCCATCCGACAATGCTTATTGCCCGAACAATTGGACTCCGGCACCCCCAGCTTACAACAACAACTACTATAACACCACCTACAACCACCAGCAGCAGTATGGGAACTACCCTCCGCCTACGATGGTCGTGTATCCTTCGATACTGTCACAGGTATGTACTTTTCTTCGGCATTCAGGAGATCAAGGGTGGATTTAGGTATCTGTAGGGGTGGTCGCAGCATTCATGTTTAGAAAAAAAATTGTCTTGGGGGGGGCGGTGGTAGCGACGATTAAAAATTGAAGAGAAAAGGGGTTGATGCTACACTTAAGCAACACTTCTGATAGCAAATACGCTTGTGACAATAATTGAGCAATGGCAAATTTGTAGGTCTAGAGGGGGCGTCCCCTGATCCATTCCATGTTATTGGTGATGAATCGTGGATTTACTGTTACGAACCAGAAAATAAACGACAGTCTGCTATTTGGGTGTTCCAAGGTGAAGAAAAGCCAACAAAAGTCATCCGTTCTCGAAGTGTTTCGAAAAAGATGGTCGCGACATTTGTGTCAAAAGCGGGTCATATTGCAACAATTCCTCTTAATGAGCAAAGAACTGTTTCTGCGGATTGGTATACTAGCATTTGTTTGCCAAACGTCATCACTGAGCTTCGAAAAATCGTCCCCGAAAGAAGAATAATCCTCCACCAAGACAATGCAAGCTTGCACACAGCCCAAAAAACAAGTCAGTATTTAACGGAAGAAAATGTGGAATTATTGGACCATCCTCCATATAGTCCCGATCTAAGTTCTAACGATTTCTTTGCTTTCCCGAAAATTAAAAACAGACTGCGTGGTCAAAGGTTCCAGTCACCAGAAGAAGCAGTTGACGCATTAAAAAATGCCGTGTTGGATCTGCCAGCAAACGAGTGGAATAAGTGCTTCGAAAATTGGTTCGAGCGCATGCAGATGTGTATTAATCTTCGTGGAGAATACTTCGAAAAGCAATAAAGTCATTTAAAACTACATACCGTGTTGTTTTATTTCCATATGCAAAATTTAAAAGACATCCCTCGTACATATACTGTGTTTTGTCAAATTCACTACAAATATGTGTCTAATCAACAAAGTTTATGTTTTATCATTTACGTTGTATTTTCAGTTTGCATTTGGCTAGCCGCCCCTCCTTTTGCTACCACATTTGAAAGCATCCCTTCTGAAATAGCGTCAAGTAGGTTGACTCTGCATTTCTCATGTAATTCTGTCATCAATTAGATTATGTTTATTTCCAAACCTAGCACAATATGAACTGAAATATAAAAAAATCGATCAAAGCAATCTCATGTAAGATGCAGGGTCGATCTACTTGATGCATATTTTCAACAGCCTGAATAAAATTTACATGATTTTATTTTTGCTTACTTGAAGTGTATCTAACCTGTTATAGTAGTAGCTGCTAAAACAAAAGTGTGAAAAATTAGCTCCACTTAGAAAAAAGTTGACTACGCACATGTATAACAAAAGAAGTCTATTCAAAAGAGTCTTATAAAATCAAAACATGTATGTTGACTTAAGTACAATATAATGTAAAACTCGACAAGTCAACATCTCATATTAAAAAATTGAATCTATCATATTTCTGTTTCGATGGCAAATGTATGGACAAGATGTGTGAATATACTAAATGACATGGAAAATGCAACACCGACTAGGAGTGCTGTAATTTTAAGTTCAGAAGTTTTAGGTGTACTGATAAATAAAAAATGATTAAAATTTTTGGTTCAAATCCGAATATGTCAAAAAAGTCTTTACAAAAAAAGTATGGCTCGATGGCCTCCAACACTTTGTCACCATGATAGCAAATAGGTTTAAAAGTTTTTATCAAAATTCAATAAATAATTCTGGATGTTGCATTTTATATGTCACTTAGTATATATCTAACAAATGCGCAATATTACTGGGATGAGATACTTTTTAGTTATAGAAAGTTTTTCAATGATAGCATAGATGCAAAATGTACAGGATCGATTTTCAAAACATACAGCGATTGTTTATTCTTGGAAAAGTAGTAACCTTGTGTGAAATCGAAATCCGAACAGTCATACAGGGGCCAAACATCAGCGGACAGAGATTCAGAACGATAGATAGACCACGAAAATGTGTGACGTGATTTTTCATGAGCTACATGGCATCCAAAAAGACAATTTTTCACAATTACAATACTTCCCCGTCAATTAATTTTTCCAATTTTTTGCAATTATCTGACCAAGTTCCTTTTCTTTGTAGGTAAACCAAAGTCAAATCCACTTCCACCTGCACGCAACCCCAGGCAGCGGTACTGACAAAACGACAGACCAGCAGTACCTAAAAAACGAGCCGTACTTGGACCCCACCTCAACCATCAACCCAGTCGTCCACAGGGTGGAAGGACCCAGTGCGCCCAGTGAAGTCCACACTCACGCCGAAGTGGACCCTCTAACTATCGATGATTCTGAAAGGACTGTGCAGAGTCAGAACGATCCCTCCAGTGTCTGGAGACCCTATTAGGACTTCTTTGTTTATTTTTAGGTTGATTATTTATTTTTGTGCGATTTGTACAGTATGGAGTATGTGTAAGCGTTTGTCTTACAAGGAGTGGTGTGAGTGATGTTAATATAGGAAATGGTATGATATTTCCTATAAACTTTGGATGTCCACGATATGTTCAGTGGGGTGGGCAAGAATAAATATACCTAGTTCTATGACCTAGTCTACAGAACTTATAGCAAATGTCTTTTCAACTGTCAATATTCTGGATCCATGAGGTAAAAAAGTATTTCTCTATTTATTCTTGATGCTGACTAAAAACTCTTACTTATTTCAAATAGACTATACATTTTATTATCATTCGTGTATACATTTTTTATGCTCGAACTACCACGCAGGCCTGAGGCTTAAACATCCATGAGGTACCGTGGGGCTATAGAGGGATACGGGGGAAAAGGGTGAACGCCACACGGACTCTAGCGAGGGAACACGTGGGCATGCAACATGCACACATTCTAGCCCCGCCTACGAGATCCGCCGGGTGGTACCGCGTTCGACAGTCAGAAACCGTCTACCACCTAAGAAACGCATATCTGGCCATATATGGTTCTAAATTAAATTTAAAATTCCTTGTCAAGTATAGAAAAGTCCAACAGACTCAATATAGGTACCAATCAATTAACGAAAAAGCTAAAGTCGAAATCACGAAAGATGGCGATTACGTCATCATTTTAGTCTGTAGTAAAGACTAACGACAGCAACTTGTAAATATTTTTACTGAAGTTTCAGATATGTTAGACAGAGGCAAACAGAATTTTATTCTCTAAACACACTGTATTGCTAATTTACATGTATCCGACAAAGATAGACGATGTTGTCATGTTGCATGATCGATCATATTGGAAAGATGAATAGTTAGGTTATGTTAAAGCAAGTTATAATACTTTGGTCTTTGGTGTTCCTGTCTTAAGGTATTCTACTCATAACTGTTTTTTTTTGTCAAAACAAAAATGTCCCACTAAAATTATTATTAAGGTTCACTCAAACCCATGAAATAAAATGAAAATAAAAATAATCAGTGAAATAACCTAACTCCGCATAATATAAATTTGTTGTCATTATGTTCCTGATATCGTGATTTTATAATCGACCTACGTCTATTGATAACTTCAGTACAATTTATGGTATGACGTAATAGTCACCTTTCGTGGTTTTGACTATAGCTTGAGAACATGCTCCACTCCTTCATTGATATGGTGGATTTTCAGCTGTCTGATTTTCATTCTGTTTCGAGATAAACTAACTGGTATTACTACTAGAGGATACCATCTACGAGTATATGCATGTGATTTTCTAAAATTACACACTTAAACGAATTATTCATACTCTGGTCATTTTTTCTGCTTGATAATCTTGTTTGCCGACAAGATTATAAAGCATCTTCAAACCATGAAACATCTTCAAAAATAACTTTTCATATTCACCATACCTGTATTTCCAAACCAGAGAAGTAATTGCTACGTTCTCATTCACATTGTTAGGACAAACATTTGGAAAACTTCATCTAAAAAATAGCTTCGTTTAAAAAAAAAGGGAGAAATCAAATGCATATTTTCCAAGTTTTGATTCGTTTAATAACAATGACGCCAAACAATTTGTCAAACGCCTGAATTGATAACATTTTACGTCTATTGGCCAAAACAATTTTATATAACATTTTTATGGTAAATAAAATGAAATTAGTGTAGTCAACAACCAGCTTTCTCAAGTGTAAATATAGTCTAGTAAAGTTTTAAAAAATTCTGCAATTTTCCGTACTTTAGCCAAGATCTTGTTGCAAAGATCAATACGTGTAAGACGGTAAATACACTAAATACCTCTAGAAGGTCAGTTAAAAATTACTGAATGGGAACCAATGTTTAGTTCAGTAGAATATAGTTTTCAGTTAAGCCCTTCTTACACAACGCTATACCAATGTTTACAATAACCTGACGACTTTAGTAGCTATGTAACTAACACAAGACAAATTTATGTAGCTTTGTCCATAGACTGTAACCGTTAATAACATATTCGTAACTAGAGATGAGTAGCATCGTATAGTCGTTTACGAAGTGCCTAACTGAACATCATGTCTATCATTGAACCAAATAATGATGCCCACTTTTAAGAACAGGGCCAGACTTGGTATTTTCGGCAGATTACATTTATGGCATTGAACTAACATAAAAAGCGCTGTATTACTGAAATAAATATTTGAAATGCTCAGTGGTGACAAAACAGGGCGGTTGTATGCAATATACAGGATGATTCACAAGTCGTGACCAAAAATGAAACATGATAGACAGAACCGCATTTTAAAGGGATCTTCTGTGAAACATTGTTTCCTCGAGAGCTTCATTAAAAAATTCGGGGTGTTGAAGTTTAAAAATAAAAATCAAATTTTTTTAATCTCTTCAAAACGGTCAACTGGAATGAACTAAAATTTGGTATGTGGATTTACCTAAGTATTGTCCACATTCAAAATTATTCACTTAAAATTAACGTGCACCAATGGCGGAGATACAGGCGATTAGTTGCATTATTTTTCCAAATAAAAATAGTACGCCACTGTTTTTCTCGAAAGGCGCAATTGTTCGAATCGTACCTTCAGTTTGCTACAAATAATTACTCTTGTGTTTTTTCCTAGTGTACATTGTTTTCGTAATTTGTAGCAAATTGAAGATAAAATTCGAAAAACAACGCGTTTCGAAAAAATCAGTATCGTACTATTTTTATTTGGAAAAATAATGCCACCAATCCCCTGTACCTACGCCACTGGTGCACGTTAATTTTAAGTAAAGACTTATGAATCTGGACAATAATTTACAATCCACATACCAAATTTTAGTTCATTCCAGTTGACGGTTTTGAGGATATTAAAAAAATGTGTTCAATGAAGCCATCAAGGTTACATAGAAGACTCCCCTTAAAATACGATCCTGTGTATGATATTTGATTTTTGGTCACGACTTGTGAATCACCCTGTATAGTGCTTTTCAAAAGGTCGCCTTTCCCTAGTTACTTTTTGAACGGGCAAGCTGAGAATTGAGGTGATGAAATTGATGCATGAGCACTATATTTTTACGTAAAGATTACAGTTGGAAATTAAAAGATGGCGACTGAGCGCCATTTTAGAACAATTTTTCAAATAATTAGAATGAGGCTGATGCAATACCTCATTTAAAGCTCCTTAGCAGTACTAACATTTCAAAGTGACGGACTGAAAAGCTGTCAAAGTTTGGCGTTTTTGTATAATGAATCGCACAAGCAACGCACAATATAGTATGTTATATCAATCGTCTTGTTTTGGAAGGGTCTGTCCGGATATACAACAAATATGCAAGCAACACTGCATTTTAAAAAATGTTAAATGCTTACTTTTTTAAAAGGAGTTCCCCTATCTTTCTGCACATTTAGATAAACTTCTCTGAAAGAAAAATATTGAAGATTTGTTGAGTTAAAAGTGGTGGAAAGGCGCGGTATGAAAATTGAACGTTGTTGTACATTGAATCACCCATAGCTCAACAAGTTATCGTCAAAACCATGTAGTATGCTATATATATGTTCCTTTTTGAAAGGACCTATTTAATGTGGTATATAGAGTTTATAAAAATGTTGGCAGATTTTGACGCAGAATGTCCAAAAAACCTAAAAGACACTTTGACCGGAGCAAAAAAAATATTCTTGGAATCTGTTCAAAAAAATGTTGACCCTCATTTGAACCTGAAAACTTGCGGATTTATTGACAGGGGGCTTTTTTAATAAGATTATGCTAAATATCCCAATCAGAATATTTTCCCATCAATAGCTATGATACTACCTGGACTAATAGCGTTTTGGTGATTGATTTTTATAAGAGTTGTTTATGTCATCTTTGGCATTCTGCCATTTAGAAAAAGAGTGAGCTGATACTCTAGAGCTATGCTGTACTCATGAGAAACTTTAAAATGAGGTATCACATGACCCCCACTCCATTTACAAAAATGCTCCGAGATGGCACCTAGCCATTCCTGAAGTTAATATGGGTGGCTTTATGAAAAGCACTGTATGACGCTATTTATTCATTAACCAAAGCGTCTTTGCAGTCGAACTTTTGCTATGTAACATATAATGTTCCCTTCTTACACTCTGCACACGTAATTTACTATTTTACTACATTGTGAAACTTGATTTAAGTGATACTTTTGTGTATTTTTATACCCAGTCGTTATTAGTAAATATTTAAGCTTGTTACCTATTCCTCGTAAATACATTTGCAAAAATGTAAATATATTTTTTAGAAAATATTATTTTTAAACAGATTATTTTTTGTAATGCATTTTTGTTCGTCCTGATCATCCAAATAAGAATCAACATTTTCTATACTAAAAGGTAATACATATCAAAATCTATGTGATTGTAGATATAAACATATGTAGTATATAAGATTCAATACAAAAATCTGTAAATATTGCAATAAATCTATTGGAAAAGATTAGTTTGTTTCATTTTTTCGAATTTACCATGAAAAGAACTATACGCCGGTTCCTGGTGTTTGCCAAATAAACTTAAGAATTCAGAATAAACTTGCGTTGTTGAGAAGTCGATGATTATTTAACGCTCACACGTAAGCAGCCGATCTCGATGTGTAGACTAAAGAATATATATACAGTCTGATAAAATTTACTTTGTAGTTTATATCAAAGGATATAACCTAGTGAAATTAACGTGCGCAACTTCATTTGCGAAACATTTCGAAAAAGTCAACGTCGCAAGCTTGTCTGATACTATTCATATCATCGCGCGATACCAACTACTCCCGTTCCAGCTATTTGCCTAATATCCCGATAGCACGAAATATTCATTAAATATTTAACCCATATTTAATAATATTTTTATCCCGCTTAAATATTTGCTATCTCAAACAAATATTTAATAAATATTTTAATTAATATTTTTATTAAATATTTATTCAGCATCATTAAAATATATCTTTCTTACAATATTTATTTTATAATATTCATCAAATATTTACTTTTCAATCAATGGAAAATATTAAAACTCCATTAATATTATTATATTCATTGAATATTTTCGGAAACGACGCATGCGTGTGACCCCGAGCGACCAATGGCATAATAGCAAGCCGACCTGAACCGACCCGTTTGCCGGCATCCATTTTGCCTGTGAGCTTCACTATGATCGCGTGCTTCATCTGTACCAAGTGGTACATCATTTGAGTGTTTTTTGTGAAAAGGGTAAGTTTTGCAATAATTACATAGTTTAATTTATCTAACTAGTAAACATTATTGTGCCAGTTGAGTATAAAGGTATTCACAAGACCATTCATAACTATACTTGTTAAATATTAGTAATGCGCGCATCACTGTAATGTCTTGCTATCTGAATAAATTCTGTATTCCGTATGATCAAAACCGAATCTACGAGAATCCTTTTTTACAAAAACTCTATTACAGAATTCCATCAGTTGCATTCCTGAGAAGTAAGCGACCTCCTCGCAATACTGAGCTGCATCGTGGCAACTATTTGGTGGAGCACTATGATTCCCTAAACACAAATTTTCTTCAGTGAGACCCCGTGCAGCTGCCTTGATGCTTCGCTACCGCTCGCAACAGGTGATGAGCTGAAGTGGATAGTGCCACTTCCCTTGGCTGATTGGCCTCCCTGCTAATCAGGGGCCCCGCACCGTGGGCCCTGTTGATGACCAGATACTTCTCCCCATACAGGCTGTTCTGGAAAGACTTGCTGCTGATCAGCCCTCACGGGTTATGACGGTGTCACCATAGTTCTGTCTGCTTTGATACATTCGCGGAATTTTATCGTGCGACACTCTTATTTGTATCGACTCCATTGTTTCGCCGACTAGAAGTCTAGTTCTATACCGGCGCTGTGACACGGGACTTCACATCTACGTGTTCTTCCATCCATGTCACCGAACGTCAAGTCAAAATCAGCTGCTTAATGTTTTTGTTTGTCACCTGATTACAAACGTATTTCAAATTAAAATCCATGATTTTTATTAATCAAATTACAAGAAAATGGATAATCTTAAAAGTGATTTTGTTCCAGCGGAAACTTTGATTAAAATGTATCATTTGGAACAATATGTCCATGTAATCTTGGATTACACATCAAGATATAATAATTCAAATAGCTCGTACTATTCCCCATTCAATTTGATAGGGAAATACGAAATATATCCTTTTTATGGCGATTATCCAGAAACATATTTCCTGGTAAGATCATTGTATGCAATTGTACTTAAAAATAATTCCAAACCTGATCAACATTATTTCTAAAATTATGTCTTGTACCAGCACAATGATATAAAATATAGTGGAAAAACAGGTTTTGTCATCACAAATATATGCTGCTCTAAACTCTAGCATGTTCACGGCAGCACTATCCAACTGATCAATGACCCTTCCCCAATCAATAGTCTGAAGCTTTCTTTTATAATGCTGATGTGCTCTGAGATTGTAGAGTAGTGCTCCTTTGTGTTTGGAGTCTAAGTTATCTCAAAGATATCTTTTGTTAATCATACCAATCCTGCAGTTTCTGTACCTTGGTACTTAGGCTACTGCTGTCGCAGCTGCTTCAATATAATGAAGATTAGTTATTTTTCATAGTAGTTTCCAAGATAATATCTCGCCACTGTCTGATTCCAAGGACATTTTACCTCTTTTCTCAAAAAAGGAAAGAAAAAATACACAGTCATCTCTATACGTTTTCAGCAGTGGTCTAGAAAAAAGTTTGCTGATGATGTTTATAGGAAAAATTACATGTAATTTAGGTAAATTTGGGAGCTTCTTACAATTCCTGTAAAACTTTTTTTAACCTTTTTCAATCCTCCATGAAGCAAAACAAACCATACCATCATAAGGCTCTTAAAAATGGATAGAGTTCAAACAAATATAATCCACCAGACAAACTGTTTCCAGCTTTGTTGTTTGAATGAAGCTCTGTAAAGAATTTTATAAACAAGTAACACCTGTTCAATAGTTCCTATACACATTTTTACGTTTTCAAGAGGTCATATGGTACCTGGTGGAAGAAAAGTGACTCCTGCCAATCAAACTACAGACCTCAAGATTTTGATCCTCTAGGTGCTGAAGATTATGTTACCGTCGAGTAAGTAGTAACCTTTTCTTAAGCTACATGCTTGTACTGTACATACATGCATGCATTAGTGACGAATTAGTCACGAATTTATCAAATATCAACCTCCAACAGGTACATACTGTCAGTAGCTAGCTTTAGTGCTGAATTTGAAAAACAAATAGACCTTTAAAGACAAGGTCATAATGTATATTTTTTAGATTATTTTCAACCTTCATTATTCATTTTAATCAAGTTGGGATATAAATTGTGTGAAATGTGCAGGTTCATTTGGATCCAGTTTGTTTTTTTAAACAGCTTTTAGTCTTGACAAGTTAGATAAATATACTAATCTTATATAGTATAGTAATGTAATTATTCCACATCGAATAGGTGTAAAAGAATAACATATTACAACTATCAACTGCTGTAGGTTGTAGTGCTGTAGCTGTTACTGTAATACACTAATAAGAAAAATCATCTACAACACTGCACGTATCCAGCCAGCATGCAGTTGTAAATTTGCCATGTTTTCCTGGTCAAAAATCACATTTCCAAAATCACTCATACTTTGCTAAAGTGTGTTCAAAACTAAGCCAACACAGTTTCAGGATCAAAATATTTAGATTCATGTGCTTGTCTTTGGGTGCTCTAAACCGTTCATCATATCGCAACAAAAAATCTAGATTTGAGATAAAAAGTTATATGCATGTACGCGCGTCTTCCTTTTTTGAAGGGAAATATTTTGGACGTTTTTTAGCACTTCAGCAAACCCGACATTTTCATGTGTCACATGACTTATCTCAAAACCACTCTGAGACACAGTGCTCTATTTAGTTTCATATCAGAAGTATATGACATGTTAAGCATCTTACTATAAAAAACTTACTTGCGTCTAGCTGCCTTTGCTCGAATGAGAACGAATTATGTGATCACGCATTAATAATATATTTTTCTCTGCTTGAACACATAAGCAGACGAAGACTGAGACATAAACAAATTGTCAGGGATGCCTTAACTGAGCTAATCTTGCTAATACATTCCGACTGTGAAATCAGGTATTACCGAGTATGTGACTTCAGTCTTTATTTAAAGACTTGTGTAATGTTTGGTCGTGTTAAAAAACGTGACTTCACGTTTTTGAAATTATTATCGGCTTTTTCCCTATTTCTAAACAGTTGTTTTGGTAATTTCAAGACAATTACATCAAATTCGTAATCACCGTCCTTGAAAACCGTTGTGCACATCAGACAAAAGTTTGTATTTTGTCCACATGATCAAGGTATTTTTTCCACAGTGCAGTGGATACAAGGTCATTGATACCCCAGTCAGATTGTTTCCTTCTCGGTATCCGATACCGCGGTGGGCGGTATCAGAATACTTCGGCATCCCCTGTGAGATGTGACGGGATACCGGCAGGCAGATTTTTTTTTAATGTGCTCTGCCGAGAGGAAAATCGTCCTCGATGCGCTCCCCCTTGCCGTCTGCTGATGTGCCCTAGCATTTGGTTTAAATGGTATAGGTCTCTTCACGGTTTCTGGCGGCTCACAGTAAATTTACAGCACTTAACATACATCCATCTCCCTCACACGTACATATGCAGTCGCCCCATACGCGCAGACGTTTCTGTAAACTCAAGGACATACGTTTTTTAGTTTTGTCACAGTACTATGCGATACTCACCACACTGTTAGAGTGGCAACATGCTTGTCATGGGCGTATGATTTTTGTTTACCCATGTTGATCTATGATACAAAACATAGTAATGCCTGAAGATTCACAGTCTGTCTTAGAAGTATTTTAATAATGTGTACAATTTCCCTTAGGGAAGTTAAGCTACCATTAATCAATCTGCTTACTTATTCCATATGGCATTGTGAACTTGTCATAATTAAAGATAAAATATAGTATACTCATTGACTAGAGCTGGAATATCAATGACCATGATTAATATTATATGGATCTGTTCCATACTTGCTGGCAAACATCATTACAGCCTTCGAAGACATTATTAATTCGACAAAGTTAAAGGTTTATAAAAGAAGAATGGTAACTTGGTTCCAGATTTGAGAGTGCTGTGGTTCCTAGGGATATTTGCATTTATGAAACATACAATCCAGGGGCAGTTGTGAGAATCTGGGGAAAATTGGCAAGTGACACTCACTGGGTATTGCTTTGGAGAGGACATCCACAGCAATACCCAAGCAAATCAAGAAAGTTCCATCCCAAAATCAGGCCTGTGAATCAACTAGTCAAGTAGGTATACATATGTCCAAGTCGAAATTGATGAAACAAAATATAGTTTGAAGTGTGCTCGCAATTTATAATTTCTATCAAATTCCAGTGTCATTCGCCTTGAGTTCAACCAAAGTCATCTACAGTATCATTACTCTGTAGATGCGATTCTGCTAGGTGGTTTTCAACCTGTGAGTGATCTGTATTATAATATGATGGAAAGGGGTCTGTTTTTCTTGAAAAAACCGGAGGAGGCATCTAAATTTTCAGATATGGACAAATATAGCGAATTTTTTGGTGAAGATTATTTTGTGAAGCTTCCGGTAAGTACTTATCAAACAAAACAAAAAATGTATCCACATGTGTTGTTTGAATTTTAGTATGAAGTGATGATACACATATTCCAATATTTGGACTTGAAATCCTTATGTAGATGTGCAAGAGTTAATAAAAGGTGGAATGAAATAGTCAATGATCCCTTTTTATATCAAACTTTAAGTCTTAAGGTGAGTGTTAAGTGGAATTATTTGGTAAGTGATCAAGTTTTAAATATGTTTTATACTGCAGCCCTACTGGTACCTGGTAAACTGTAATACAATCGACTATTTTATGAAAAAATGCACTTCTTTGAAGAAGCTGGATATCTCCTGGTGTGGAAATGATATTGAAGGATTTGATAAGAAGCTAGCAATGTATGTACTATTTAATATCGTCTCATATTCAAATATAACTATGAAGAAAGCACCCATAAGCTTTTGGGGATTTTTTAGAAAACAGATCAATTTAACAGCTACAGAAGTGATAGACAATAATGGCAATAACACTATCGTATAAGTTAACGTTAACCAAAATTTGACATTTAAAGGCAAATGATTCATATGCTATAAATGTCAAATAAAGATAACGTTTAACGTATGTATTATTTGTGATTACCACAACTTTCTATTGTTTATCATGTTACCCTAATAGCGCTTCTAAAAAGACAATATGTTTCCTGCTTGGCCATGCTTTTTGACATTTAAAACCTTATTTCATGTATTGCTGTCAGATTGCCAAATTATTGGATTCCTACTTAAGGTAATGTAAGCTGCCGCGTGCATACAATTTCTTCAATCATTCTTGCCTAATTTTGTAGTCATATTCGGACGAGAAATTCTGACCAGGAATGTGTCTACACTTTGCAGATAATATTGCCAAGATATAGTCGGGATATATACTCCGGCCGAAAATATTGTCCGTTTATAAGCTCCATTATATACAGTGTTCTAATAATTACTTTGTTTGTACAGATTTATAGGTGCCAACTGTGATACTTTAACCCACTGTTCTTTGTCCAATTGTAAATATATAAGTCGTGAAATGTTGACAGAGTTATCCACGTGTAGAAACTTAGTAGGTAAACTTGCTAAAACGAGAGTTTCGTAATACATTTTACGAACTGTTTCTGTGGTGTTTCAGATTTAAGACTAAAAAATGTTACCAACTGTTTCAAGCTTGACAATCCATCTTTGCAGTACCTGGACAAGTTAGTCACATTAGATTTGACTGCTACGAATATCGAGGATGGTGATCTGATATGTATCCTAAAAGAAAACCCTAATTTAAAACATCTTATCATAGGTATTGTGAAAAACTAACTTTGAATTAAACAGTTAGCTGATATAAATCAATTTTTAGACTTATGTGAGCACTTAACGAATTTAGACATCGTCGTAGAGGCAGCAGCTGATTACAACCCGAAACTGACTTGTTGGAGCTCCTGGAAGACATTGTCTCTAACAGCTGAAGGTGTTAAAAAATTCGGAAAATTTCCGTTAATGAAAGAGCTAGATTTAGGTTGGTGTTTGATAAATAAAGACCCTGGTGATTGTTTGAGATACATCGTGGATGGATGCCCTCATTTATCAAGGTAGAACTTTAAGGCAAGACTATTCGACCCCACATTTCCAATCTTGACGTTCCTTAAAATAGCGTGTGTTCCTGACTTCTTGTACGGGGGGCACAAACATATGCGATCCTCTTTAGAAATGTCCAACAAAAAGAACTAAATATCGTATCGACAAGTTCGTTATTGCTGTAGGATAATGCCGTTATCTTTTTTTTTTAGTCCGGTTTGTAAACAAATATATTGGTTTACCTACGTGACGAGATGATTTGAATATTGACGATGTAAAGTTAGTGTCTTCCGACCTTATTATGTGCTGGAAGCAAGGGCGGATTTGATATCGCAGATTTTTGGGGCTTAATAACTAAAAATCTTATTCTTACAAGAACTATACGCCGTGTGAAGGAGAATCCTAATCTCAAGAACACCACGTATAGGACAAGTCATCAATCTTAGCTCTTGAACTATCGAGATAGTCATTATACCTAGATCTTTGTATAGCCATTCTGACCACTACCTTTTAGTGTTTATAATTTCAGTATTTCAATTTTATGCTTTGACGCAACATTTTGTTACAGGTTAATATTGTCTGAATGGAGAGGGTTGAATGATCACTTGATTATACCTCTTATAATGACATGTAAAGAACTAACTCAGTTGGATATTTTTGGTATCAAGAACATAACTGCTGAACTGTGCGAAAAAGCATTGCTTTACTTACCAAAGTTGAGACTTTTAGATATAAGTTTTTGTGATTCCATCCGACAAGATGAGGTAAGCATTAGGGCTTCCCAGCTTATGAGGGCAAAATAATTTTTGAATTGGGATACGCATACAATAATTTTTTCCGTTTTCCAAACTTTTTTAAAATTGTTTTGACACCAGTCAAACAAAATTAGGGGGTATGCGGTGGAAAATGATTTTTTTATCCTTTTGGGAAACCCCCATCATGTATTTTTTTGTTAGTTATTCATAATTAATACTTTTGAGATGTTTACACCGAAATAAATTTTTGATAACTTCTCTTATGACAAGGAATCTTCGTACAATAACGTATTGTTAATTTTTCAGGTGGAGATTTTGAGGCGACAGTATCCACATATCACTATACAAAGAAGCTGTCAGTATTCGTCTATGAATTATCTGAACTAAAAGTTAGACGTAGCCCCTGAAATTGATCCTGTGGTTTTCATGTTGATAGGACTCAATTGTCTGGCCGAATCAAACCACATGGTTTTATGCGATCAGACAATGGAGTTCTATTAAAGTTAGATGTTAATATTTATAGTTTCCTGCATTTTATACCATTTTGTAGAATACACTAATTAAATTGATAATGAAATGAAATTTCCATTCGAAAATCTGAACTGGTTTTATGCAGTGTAAGCTAAAATATGTGAATAAGGAAATTTAATTTATAAGTGTATTGTATAGTATATATAGCTTTATTAAGAAAGGTATTGACTTGTTAATATATGCGCTATCAGAAAATTGCTTCTTACTCAGTGGCCAAGACCACCAAACTGCAATTTTGTCAATCTGCTAACATCAATATTATATTAAAATCTCATTGACAACTCGAAAAGAATATGTTGAATAAAATTCATATACATCAGATGTTTATTCTTGTATTTCCTCTTCCCCATTTATATAAAATAATTAAAGAGTCTAATAAATTCTTCATAGATACACCTATATTTAACATTCCAATGTTTGTTATATGGTCATATCACTAGCATTTGGAAGATCAGCTATACGTACAAAGGAATCCAAAGACGTACACGAACATGGGTTGTACTCACTAGCAGATGAAAATGACATTTCTGCTTCTTCTTCTGGTAGTTTGATGATAGGTCTTGGAACTAAAAAAACATTTTCTTTGATACGGGTATTCATCTCACTGTCTCCTACCTTTCCTAATATCTATGTTCAAACATATATATTCACGATAATATTTGGTGTCTAACTATTCAGTGTGCATATTTACATTATTGACCATTGATTGCTATAGCTGATGAAGCGTCGCGCTTATACAGGGTGCGGCAGAGAGAACGGACGTTTTTGGGATGGGTAGTACTCTCCGTCTACGAGAGAGGTGGGGAGGGTGCCGTTTGACTCGTGAGATCCTAGCATTATTTTACCAGTTGTCGTTATGGAGCCTTGGACGGTGGAGCACCGCGTTTTCGCCTATGATTGTTTCGTCCGAAATAATGAGTCAGTCATCGTCGTACAGCGTGAGTTTCGTCGCCACTTCAACATTAATCGGAATAGAGCTGTTCCCTCTCGAAACACCATCCTTCGTTGGGTTGAATCATTCCGCAGGCGTGGTGAACTGATCAACAGAAGACCAAGAGTAGCGCCGCGAACAGTTCGAACTCCTGAAAATGTTGAACGCGTTCGACAGGTCTTTCTTCGCAGTCCGACTCGATCTGCCCGGAAACATGCTGCTGCACTTCGCCTTAGTGATCGTTCGGTAAGGCGAATTTTGCATATGAATCTCCGCTTTCACCCCTAAAAATTGGCCATTGTGCAACAGTTACAGCCCGGAGATTATGCACAACGAATGAACTTCGCACGTGAGATGGAAGCACTGATCGATCAAAATGAGAACCTCATTTTGTTTATGAGTGACGAAGCCCACTTTCACCTAAACAGCATGGTTAACCAGCAGAATTGTCGTTATTGGGCTAATGAAAATCCGCAACAGTACACGAAAGACCGCTGCACAGCCCTAAAGTAACGGTTTGGTGCGCCGTATCGCAAACTTGCATCATTTGCCCTTACTTCTTCGAAGACGGTAATGGTCGTGATGTTACCGTGAACTCAGAGCGCTACGTCGACATGATCACGAACTTCTTTATCCCTGAATTACGACGGCGACATGTTCCAATCCGACGTGAGTGGTTCCAGCAGGATGGGGCGACCGCTCACACAGCCCGAGCATCCATGGACGTTATTCGCCCTCTCTTCCCTGGTCGCCTTATTTCCCGGTTTGGCGATGTTCATTGGCCTCCTCGGTCCCCAGATTTATCTATATGCGATTTTTTCTTATGGGGACACCTCAAGGCTAGAGTATACTCGAACAAGCCCCGAACACTGGACGAATTGAATGGCGAAATTCGCGTGGAAGTCGCCCAAGTTGAGAGAGCGATGTTAGAGAGAGTCTACGCGAACTTCCAAGAACGCCTCCAGCACTGCATCAACGATTTCGGCCACCACATGCCTGATGTGATTTTCCACACTTGACTGTCTCAAATGCTATTTCCTTGTGAATCTGATTCCATCAATAAATTTGTTTTTGAGTAAAAATTAACTATTTTATGATTTTTTTTAAACCGTCCATCCTTTCTGCCGCACCCTGTATATGAAGGAAAATACGATCGACCACGTGGCAAAAGTATACGAGGTTGTGTAAAACCTTTCCCCCCCTACCCTTTTTCCCTTAACACTGTCTGGTTTCAGAATAATCGAACATAACGGACTCACGAACTGATGCCATGCCAGAAGAGCTTTGACAACTAACAATAGCTTGACATGGCTAAACAGCAACCTAGCCGAGTTTGCTGTTTAGTATCAATATACGTAAGATTTGACTATTTTCTAACATTCCATATTGGTACGCACTGTAAATAAAACTTTACTGTCGGCTTTTGGACTATTACTGGTAAACAAATAAAAACAGCGCTCTTGGCTACCAAGGCGATGTTGCCAAGCTACCATAAAATATTTATGAAATACTACATTTATACTAAGCAGAATGAAGTTCAGCTGCCTTCACGGTTTTTGGTAGTTACGTCAAAAAGTCATACGAAATAAATAGCTAGCAAAATGGAGGAAACATGCAATTGACATTCACATCTATAAGTAACAGTTATGTCAACTATTCAACTACAAATGTTCACTTCTGACAAGTGTCAGTATGCTGTGTTGCCTAATGCTCATCTAGGTACAGTAAAGAATGCAGTAGAGTAGATCTGACAACCTTCTTTAGATTGACATTTTGATTTTTGCATTTCTCATAACATAGTTACTTTTGGCAAGTTGTTAGTTTTTTGTATACCGAAGCAGTCGCGGAGGCAGAAGTCTAAATACCAGAGCACCACGGCTGCTAAAAGGAGCTTAAAGAAACTTTGTTAAGCCGAACTGCCTAGGGTTGGTAGAACTGGGTAAATCCTCCTCAGGTAGATTACATGAAAGGAGGACGTTGGTATGTAAGAATGTCAGTGCCAAGACCGATCTCTGGGGAATACCCGCATTGACATAGTGATTCCTATCTGACTTCCTAGTGAGCCACCTGTCTCTAATCAAGACGTCACGTCCAAGGTACTCCAGAAACTCCCGATTTATCCACCTTTCCATCACTTTACTTATAACAGAAAGCAGGGCTATAATAGCATTGTAGTTGTAAGGGTCAGTCTTGGGGCAATATCGTCAGTCGTTTCTACAATTATAGGACGCCTTTATGGCCTCCTTGGTTTTCATAGTTTTCTACAGTTGCGTGTCAGCGCTCTATTTTGAGGTTATGTCACAAATATCTATTTGAATCAAATTGTTCATGCTTTTGATTTATATAGTCTATTTTATCAGCCTGGAATTTTCTACAATTCAAAAAGAAAACATAACGGAACAGTAGAAATTTAGAAATACCCCAGCCTTTCTGAAGGAGACAAAATACTATGAAAATCAAGAAGGCCATAAATGCGTCCTACAATTATTGTAGGAACGACTGACGATATGACTCTTAGATCCTCTTTTGGGATGGTCTGGACGTGAGCAAATTTCCAGTGTAATGGGGAAGTGCCGAATTCGTAGTTAATCTTTACTTCGTGTTTAAGTGCAGTGCTATAGCTCCAGCAACCATTTTACATGCCCATGATAAGGTTAATTCATAAAAACAGTCAGTAATGTCAGAATTATGTACCGAAAGATGCTACTTGTCCGAACAGTGTTGAATTAAGCTATAAATAATACCATATTCCTCCGTCTCTGCATCTAACATGATCATGTCCAAATAGTCTTCCATAAGCCCAATTCTGGAATAGTGCGCGACTTCAAAGGGTTCCCCATAATGGCCTTTCAGGAGCTTTCTCATTGAGAACACGGATCCCTGCGATGGACGACCTTTGTATTTGGGTAGAATCAGGGAATCCAGTAACATTGTGTTGTCTTGGAAAGCGTTGTAGTCGTCTGTAGTTACGTAGTCTGGTGTGGGGTCAAAGGTGACCTCTCCAGCATTTACTATGTCTATGGGAACCTTGGGTGATTCGCAGTATGTTGGTACCGATTCGATTGCTGCTAAGATCTCTTCACCTTGAATTAGTTGTCTGCAATAAATTATTAACGGTGATTTACAAAATAGTGACAATACTTCAAGAGCATAAATAGATTAAAAAACAACACGAAACATTCATATAAACGAGTGCCCTATAATGCTCCCTTACCGAGGTACACGTAGCTGAAAGTATAATTTATACCGTGTTGTCAATTCGACCCTCATCATGGGGATTTCGAAAATAAGAGATTCAAAGTTGCTTATCCTGGCTATATAAAGTTATAATTTGAAAAAAATGAAACTAACACTGTGCTCAGCTGGTAGATAATGAGACTTCAGAGTATGGTTCTTTGTACTTTGGTCTTTGATACAAATGGTTGAGGTTTGGGTGCCCGCTAGTTCCAAAAGATAGGAAAAAGAAATAAAAAAGTAGTAACTTTCGGCCTATCAAAACTTAACAAAAAAAAAATTAAAAGAAGTCCTGGGAGACAAGCAAAAGGAAATTAGTTGGTACTACCCCCCAGCTAAATGGATTCCAACAAAAAAAACTGAAATTAAAAAATTACCGTCGTAACGCTACTATATTAAAGAATGGTGTGATTGATTCCCACACAAGAGAAGGGATAGCTGCTATGCAGCCTCTCGAAGAAAAAGCTACCCAAATGGAATCTCCGAAGCAAAGGCCCCCTCTAGAAAAAAATGATCACATCTACTATTACCCAAACGCTACATATCTGTAATCCATCCAAGGCGCAGCTGCTAAGGTGATATAGAACTGGGTCGTATTCGTCTTATGTCTTTTTTTATTACACATGCAAAGAACCCCTCTTCTGTCATGCGGTATGGCATAGTTTTCACAACGCATCTGGTGCTCTTGTAGCTTAACTCCACCGCATTGGATCCAACTACCTGGCATTATTCTAAAAATTAGTAAATCATCAAGACTTTACCATCAGAAACTTTTCGCATTGCACTTTAGGAACAAAGCGGATTTTCGGAAGTCACCATAGTACAAAATAATAATAACACCTGAATACACTAAGAATGGCGAAATGCAGTCTTGTTGGTTTTTTAATGGCGAGTAGATTGTCACCTACTATATCGCCAGAATCAACGGCATCAAGCGGAAACAGTGATAACTGGGCTAATGACGCGAACTGAGATACTTATAGCTACTCTTTACTCTCGCAGTGGTCGATTCTGGTAATAGATGGCACTTTGTGATGTCGTGTTTCGAAACACCTGAATACTTAAATTTTTGCCGCATGCTTATAGAAGGAGCTGCTCATTCTGACAACAGACGACACCCAATACTGAAATTATTACACAAAACAGGTCTAATAGATGGCCTCAGTCTCAGTGCGCCCGACACATTCGCGTTTCTCATATCAAGGAACAACATTCTATTCG
The DNA here is from genome assembly GCA_963669975.1 of Acanthoscelides obtectus. Taxonomy (NCBI): domain Eukaryota; kingdom Metazoa; phylum Arthropoda; class Insecta; order Coleoptera; family Chrysomelidae; genus Acanthoscelides; species Acanthoscelides obtectus. The sequence goes on along the minus strand of CAVLJG010000008.1, from coordinate 27,078,003 downwards.
TAAAACATAAACTAGCTTGAAATTCTATGCGGTTCTTAAAAACTATTAAAAGTATTATTTTTACGTCTATTTCAAAATATTTTAGTTGCCAATATTTGATAGTCTCTGGAAACTAGTAACTGCCTCTATGTATGTATGTATAATGAGTATATGTAGGACTGCAACGAGCGGTACTCAAGTATTGGTATACAGTGTATACACGATGTACCGGCAGAAAATGGGTATAATGAAATTTTAAGTGGTATGAACCAAGGTATTTCCGTAAAAGAAAATTATTGTTTTATCAAATTTTTCGGCAATGTGATAATTCTTGGGCGCAATGATATTTTGGGTCATTTGGGGTGACGCTCTTCGATGCCTCCTCGTTTTGTCTTTTAGAAAATAAGTAATGTTCGGCAGCCCTGGTAGGTTCCGTATTACAAGTCTTAAGGAGCACGCTCATTGAGGCGAAGGGAAGCGCAAAGATACGCAAAATTCTTCCGATGGGTTACACCGTCGGCGACGTGGTGTCAAGTTTATTGTGAAAATGACAAATGTTGCAGTTGCCTTCGTGTCGCTTCGTCGGAGTGGGCGTGCAACTTCAAATGCACCTTTATTCAAATAATTGTTTGAATTATAGTTGACTGTTTACCTTTGTATTGGAGTTCCAGCATAACCGCCAATTTCAGCTTTGCACTTTTGCAAAAAGTTTTCAGCGGTAAGTGGGACTAAATCGTTATAAAGCTATAAGTACAGGAAACAAAGAAGTAATTATATATCTATATTATATTAAAAAAATGCTATTTATGATATTTTGTATACCTTTTCTTTTCAATCTTATAGACCAAACAAATATTATGCACATTACCTCAAAAAGCATACTTCCTATAACCCTGTTATTTATTGAAACAGTTATGTAGGCTAACTGCCTCTGAAAAATATACCATACGAGTTAGATTTCATCCTAACTTGAACAACTATGATCATACAAACTTCAGCATAATTCTCTGCAGGTAGTCAAAAATCTGACAATTTCCTATCTTGTACCAATCCATGCTCAGTGAAAATCTGAACTTCTTGGATACATGCTTCAGCAAATCTTCATCATCACCCAGAAATTCTCCATTCAGAAAAACCGCAACGCACTTTTTTAGCTTCCATGTACCTTTACCGAACTTTCTTTTAATCTGTGAAAAAAATGTGAAGTTGCTTTAAGTGTATAGGCCAGCGAATAGGTAATTTTTTCCAAGAAATTTGATAACCAAATTTGTGTCATGATAGGGATGGAGCATTTGCAGGCATTTTGAAAACCGCGTTTGATCGAAAATTTCGAAAACCATCGATCCTAAAAGTATTAGAATCAATATTGAATGGAATTAGTTCTTAATCATTTTTTTTGCTTCTGTGAATATTTGTCGTATAGTCAAGAGCCAGCTTACGAGAAATTCGAGGGTAAAGGTACATATGTAATGATATTTTCGCTTATAATGGCGAAACTAACAACCTAAGCGTATAAAGACTACTATCCTTTTGTATAAAATGAAGTTTTCGATGAAGATGCATCAGTTCTGATGAAGTAATGAAACATTTACACGCACAGTTTTCGAAAGGGAAACCTGAAATGATACAATTGTATATGAACACTGTATAGTAGAAACATTAATATCCTATACGTGGGTGTTGTGACTACTTTGGTAATGTATAAAAATTGCACTGAACAAAAATTCCATGAAATTTCGAAAATAAGCATTTCCAGCAAAATAAAATTTTGCATAAACCTCTTATTTAGCAAGTGAAAGGAAGTGTAATTATTAAGAACCTTAACCTTAACCTTACCTTCGTAAGATATGCAGTCCATTCAACATTCAGCATAGGCCTTATTTCAGGCGGTGCGTAGAGTTTTGGAAAACATATGTGAAGCTTCTGGATGACATACCGGCTTTTCTGAAATTCTTTGTTCGATACGATACCTGCCACTATGAATTTCTCAGGTGGTTCCAAAGCAGAAACCTCGGACATTTTTTCAGACATGAACCGAAATCAGTTTTTTTTTGAGATGTCAGTCTGCTCTTGTAACTGTTTGCAACTTGTCACTTGGGTCATTTGACATGGAATTTAAGGTGAATTCTCATAATTTAATACATGAGTAAGGATTTTGGCTGCATGTAATGAAACTGATAAGAACCCGAGTTTTGGATATCAAAAATGGCGTCAAGTAAATTAAATCTCTACTTCTCATGCTACGCTGCGATTAGTTCGTAAAGGAATATATTTGGCACAAGTTAGCCCCTCTGAGAAAGTTAGTTACGTATGTACATGTATAACAAAAAATTCAATGACCTTCCTCCTCCCGCTGACAGGAACTGCTATAGGCGCACATGATCGGTGCGATGAACAATCTCGCGTGAATGATATTGCCTACACTTTGTACAGTGCAAGCAGCCCACACCAGTGTGGTAGCGATTGCCGACTGTGATAAAGGACCATCGACGACCACGCTTGTCCATCGGGGGACGACGTCACACGTATATTGACACCCTACTGTAGGAGATATTTCTAAGTTTTAACTTGAAAATGTTCGGATATATCTATGATGACTGAAATATGCATATGTGTAATTACTGGGGCTGGGGGCGTATAAATATACCAACGTAAAAAAATTGAGATATATCCTCTCCCACCTCTGAAACGGCCAATCCCCAATTTTTTGTTGGTAAAAGATCAAAATCGTCTGACACGTGAAAAACGAAGTTTGAGCAATTTTTATTTTTATTCGTTTTTGGCTTTTTCCTCCGACGTGACTGGACCGACTTTCAAAAACTACAAAGCTTTTGCGACCCTGGCATATTAGTAATATTATGTAAACATTTCATCGAAATCCGAGTGGTACTTCTCAAGTTATAGGCGGTTATAAGATTAGCGAACAGAGCCACAGTCAGACAGACAGACCAACGGAAATGAGTGACATGGGTTTTCGTGATGTAGTACATGTCTTACGAGTATAAGATCCAAAAATCTCATTTTCGAAAATTTTCGCGATGACAATAAAAGGAACTAAACATCGCCGACAAGACTCGATTTTTAATAGTTGAAACAGATTGTTTTCATCCATTTTCCAAGGATGAGATAGTTTGTCCTAATCTTTTCGGTACGTGCGTTATAAAATAATGTACATATATGAAATTCGTACATTCGGATATACCTCTATAACCGTAGTCCCCATCTCTACACCCTCAATTTTCGCGTGGACGCTTGCGCGGTCTTTCAAAATCAAGGGTGATTTAAAAAGGGGAAAAGGGTGCGACACGCCCTACTGTAAGGCCCTGCTGCCCTATTTGTAAATAAACAATTCGGCCACATAAATGAATCTTAAAAAGGAACAATGGGGGATACATTGGACTGCTGTGATAAGATAGGAAATAAATTGTCTGAACTTGGAAAATGGTAAGAGATCAGCGGTTTTCTGTGTTTTTGTTTTATTTCTTTGTAAGAGATTTGGGTCATTTGTATAAAGTTCCAAGATTAGATCACAGATTATATCCATGGTTTTATATTACATTATGTTATGTTCTTGTAATATTTGTTGTAATGAAAGTCTGCCTACTCTAAGCCAACGGTTTTGCTTTCCGCTATCATCTATTTAATAGTTACCGTGTTCATTCAATGAATGACCTTACGGGTCTTCTTTTAAGTTCATTTACCAATACAATTTATAGAGGATGCTAATCATACGAATTGACTAGTTTTTACTTTAAAGTACTTAACCACAAGTTAATCATAAGATTCTAATAAAACTTAAGCTCAAATAAGACCGGTCCGGTAATGTGCCGGACATAGGTTGGAAAATGTTAATTATCGTCGATAAACACTTTGTTTATGATCATTATCATTTTTAATTACAAGACTGACGGATACGACAAGAAAAATAAAAATGACAGCTCTCGGGCTTGAATCTCTGGAACAACAATGAAATTAACCACAACTTTTTTTCTCATCAAAAACCCAAAACAGTTTCAGAATGTATGTAATTTTTTTTACTCATATTCGTGTCTTGATTCTTACTTAGTACTTAGCCGAGATTTAGTTTCTAATATGTATTACTGAACAATTTCGAAATTCTTCTAGGTTCAAAAAACAGGTTTGGCAAAACTAAGATACAAATAAAATCAGCATTAATTTCATTGGTGCAATGAATATAATCGATTTATTAGTTCTATTGAACAATTTTCCCGGTTTTCGTCAGCTTTGTTGTTCTTTTTTATAGGCACGTTTGGCAAAACATTCTCTTGGGACAGTTCGTCTCGTTGATTTTGTGTGCCATGAACACGCTGGCTCACTACATAAATTCAAATCCAACCCGAGTACTACCAACCGGTAAGCATTTCTCTTTCATTTCCCCCTTTTCCTTCCTTCTTTTTTACTGAAAGTTAAAAATGTTCAAGAAAATCAAGTGTTTCACCCATTCAGAACAATAACGACCTTTTATAGTTTGATACTAAATTAGAAGGAGGGAGCATAACTCATCGCACGCCGGCGCTGACTCTTACCTAGATATTTCCGGATCCAGCCGTACTTAAAGACGGTTAGCAGTGGCGTACGATGCTTGACTATACAGGGTGTTTCTTAAATGAATGCCAATATTTGAGGAGGTTATTTTTGGTTCTATCTTAAGAAGAAAACGTATGAACGCCTTGACTTTTGAGATACATGGTGATAAAGTTTTCAATATAGGATCTCAGTGGCACGCTACTTACTTCCTACCAAGGCGAAAGCATACTGGGTGTAACAAAAAAAAACGGTACGCCTTAGTATTTGTTCAGATAAGGTGGTTTTAATAAAAACTAAGGTCGAGTGTTTACCAACATAGAACTTGGAGTTCGATGGTGATCTTGGATTTGACTCTGATACTCACCTTCAAGGTTATTTCAAGGTCAATTTCAGCTCTTTGAATGGAGAAAGCCTCCTTTTTGAAACTAATAGCAATGAGGAAAGAACGGAAAATTCTACGTCCTTGAACTGTCAATCTAAATAACAGAAAACTGTCTAAATATGTAAAAAAGGTCACCTATAAATCTTAAATATGTAAGAATAGGGTGCAGACGTTTTGCACGATGATTGAGGAAAAAAGTCACGGTTAGACCGCCATTTGACCTTTTACAGGTGACCTGCATCTTTGATTTTAATAAATATTAACATAGAATTCTCCGTTGCTTGGCTACCAGTGTCAAAAAGGAGGCTTTCCATTTAAAACAAATGTTGACCTTGAATAACCTTGATTGTGAACCTTAAGGTACAATGCAAGCTCACCATTGATCTTGACCTTCTAAAATACTTCGGATGGAAAATACAGAGCCGTTCCGTTACTTTTGTGGCACCCCACATACTGCGTAACACAGTTTCCTTTTACGGATAAAAATGTAATTTTATATATAATCCTGTACTGGTAATTTTTTTCAACAGGTCAATCCTTTCCACACTACATGTTTTTATGTGCAATTTACACAAGCTGGCTGGCCTTTCGTAGAGGTGACAAAGGTCTCATATCGATAATAAAAGTGAGAGGATGGCGATATCTTCTGCTATGTTTGATAGATGTGCAGGCCAATACACTGCTCAGTACTGCGCATCAATACACTACCCTTACCAGTGTTCAGGTACCTAAATCACTAATCTGTTTAATATTCTTCTTATGTCTAAAGTCAGATACTAAATTGGAAGATAGTACCGAAACGCATCGGACGCTACCAGATAACGCAGTGAGTGAGTATGTGCGCCCACAGGGGGGTGCAAGGGGGGTCATGCTCCCTATGAAAAAAATTACTAACCCCCGATTTTCAAAAATTTTTGAGGGAAAATACACTCGTATACAAAGTTTTCTCTTGCCGATGATCGGCCTCCCTGAGAAAAATGCATGTCGACGCCCATGGTCCGATCCCGATCTTCCATTTTGATAATTGACATCGTGTATAGTACTAGACCAAACTGATCTAAGGAAAGCAAGGAAATGCCCCCGAAATCTTGTAAGCAAAGTCAACAAAAGAAGTTCATTATGACCCAATAGGAGTGGATCCATCACGCTCCCAGACTTAATCTTCAGATTTTGGGGTACAATACGCAATGTGTTTTAATATTATTTATTATTTTACTCAAACAGCACGTTTCGATATTTATTTCATGTCTCCGTCAAGGGAATCGGATGTTGGAGCAAATACTTCTCAGGGATGTAGGGCAATCCGATAAGTCAGATATAATAAAAAAAAAACAAATCCAAATGGATTCTTCACATTTTATTCATTATGAATCATCGTTCAGAAACTGAATGTCAAGAACGCTTTTCTACTTCGATAATAATGATCGCCTGATTTGTTTTAAGTACCTTCTAAATAAATCACTCATTAACATCTATTTCTCTTCCAGTTGCTTGGTTGTGTGGCCATTCCAGTAGCTCTCGCTTTGAGTTGTCTGGTGTTAGGTGTGCGATACAGAATGGTACACATTATCGCGGTGTCTGTATGTCTAATGGGTGTAGGATGTTTGGTATGGGCAAACATTGATGATACTCGACTTGACGGTGAGCCAATATAGAATAATTTACTCCCATTTCTACAATTCTTTCAATCACAGATACTCAGATTAATAGTTATCTTGATGATTTAAGCTTTTTATGATGGTACGATGTAGGACTAATAAACCTTCGGTCACTTTTGGTCGGAAACGTCATATTGACTATAAAATGACGTCTTCATTGACGCCATTTTTATGACGACAACAAGATGTCCTTTAAAAGGATTTTGACGTCTTCTTTTTCAGTACTGAAAAATCACCACTTACCTACACAGAAAGAATTTAAATACTTTTAATAAAAGTATATACTTTCAATGAACAGTAAGGTGAACTAAAGTAGATATCAAAATACCAAAAATATCTTGTTAGTATGGCTTTTCTAATAATAATAATGTAGCGTTTTTCTGGGTTCTTTTGGGTGTGGATTAAAACACTGGATTCCACAAAAAGAAATGCACTGATTTATTTAACTTGATAAAACATTTATATACACCACTATTTATGTCTGACTAATTCTTATGCCACCATTGACTGCACTATACCTCACCCCGCTCTGCTACTCTACCGTATTCCGTACTCTGCCTCCATCTCCCGGCCGCCGAGTTATTTATACTTTGAAGTTGAGTCATTAATTTTCAGATAATATAGTACCCATTGCAGCTTCGAGAAAAAACCGGGTGTACCACAAAGCGACATCTAGAATGTTGGAGATCACTTCGCGTCGATCTAGAAGGCATTCCACTGTCACGGTCCTCACAGACGCCGCCAGGCAGCTTGTGCGCCGTGGTTCGCGTAAAAGCAGAGATCGGCAATTAAGCTCTGGCGAGTAGGAGACTCGCCCAACAGATGGCGCTATTTGTCACAATAATATTCCATCTTCAGATTCTTCAAATTGCCATTTTACATCATGTTTTACGCGCGGTAAGAATTCAAACTTTGGAACGTACAGGGTGAGCCAGTAAGCTGAGCCGATTTTAAAAGAATCATAGGACAAAACGACAAAGCGTAGGGAAGATAATAAATTCATATTTTTAATGTAGTAGGCACATGAGATTTTTTTTTAAATAACATCATTGATATGTGATCCATCGAGATGTACGCACGCCTCGAATCTCGACTTCAAATTCGTGAAAACTCGATGGCAAATCGCTCGTGGAATAGTGGAAATCTCCTCGGAAATGTTGTGCTTGAACTGGGCAATTTTCGTCGGTTTACACGCGGCTGAAATTCGTACGTATTTCTGATCCACCCTGTATATCATTCAGCCGACCATCAGCGAAGAAGCACGATTTGGCTTGGCGACCGATGTTCAAGCTCGTTGCGTGTTCGTCGATTGACAATGTGGTACAATTTAGTAGGGACTGCTCGTGGGGCGCTGTTATCACATCCTCAATTTTTCAGGAGGACGTCATATCGACCTCAGATAGACGTTATATCCTCGTCATATAGACGTCATATCGACTTTGTATTCGGTAGTATTTTATGCGACATACTACGACGTCATACAATGACGTCAATTGGGTGTGATATTAGACCGCCATACATTTTTTATGCTCCAACTACTACGAAGGCTTAATGCCTAAACACCCATAGAATACCGTGGAGTTATAGGGGGAAAGAGGGCAAAATTATGACGTTATTTCTACTTCATTTTTGTTGGTCGGCGTACGCCAGTAATGCCCTAAAAATGCAGACATTACGACGACACTATGTTCACTGGGTTATTAATCCATGTTATGTCTCTGTCTAATACAACTTTAGTTAAAAATAATAAGAACATTCATTTTGCCAAAATTCGTTCTCGCTAATTTCCCGGAAAGGGCATATCCTCCAGAATAACAACCATACATACCTACCGTCCGAATCGTTTACAGTTGAGGTCGAGAGGGTTTCAATGTGTACGACAGACAGAGAGAGAAGCGTGGAACACGTATGTTAGAAAGAGTTAGAAAGAGTGCGCTAGGAAGGTCTCTGAGAACTCTTTCTAACTCTCCAACTGTAACGGTATAGAGTATGTTACAACGAGTATTACATAGTTTTGACATCATAGGAAGTGCAAATGGCTTAATGTTCCTTGGTGAGAATACATTAATCAATGGTGTTACCGGTCCAAATGCTGACCTTGCCATTTATGCTACCTCTGATCGCCGACTGTGCAATTTCTGATGGTAATAACATACTGTATGATATTTGAAGGATCTTTTCATAATAATACTAATTCAATATACCATTAATATAAAATGAATGATTTCATAATAAAATGATAAAGTTGGCCGAAATTGATTACTTAACTATTTCTATACTATAACTATCTAAAACTGTAATGAGTCATCGATGTTCACGTGAACATTACCAGTAGTCGGCTGTTCATAGGCGGGGTATGAATGTTTAACATGGGTGAACTAGATTTGTCACATGCTTAATAAAGAGTGGTTTGAAACATATTGTAAGTCAAAAATTTGGGAATTAACTTTATTCATCGTCGCTTCCACTTACATCTGACAGTAATAAACTGTCGCTATCGCTTTCCTCATTGAAATTGACTATAACTGGCTCTATGATGGTGTCGATGTGGTGGTCAAGCTGCCACATTTTTGTTTCTTCCTTCACAACATGACGGATAGCATTCTGCCAAGCTTCGGGCGTTACTAGCTGTATGGAAGTCTCAAGTAAAACCTTTACGTCTGGTAATTTGAAGGTTGTGTTATGGCGCGCAATATAACCCTTCACTTGAGCCCAGATGAGCTCTATTGGGTTCAATTCACAGTGGTAGGGCGGTAACCGCAGCACAGTGACACCACATTGACGGGCCATCTCATCAGTCACGTAACTAATGTTCGCAGGTTTGTGCTGTTTAATTTTTTCATACAATTCCGCTTTCACACATGAATCGTCAAACGGGATTTCTTTTTCGCGCAACCATTGCTGCATGTCACTTTTTCGAGATCCCATAGTCGGTACACGTTCGGCTCGACGACTATGGTAGGAAGCATTATCCATGGCGCTCACAGAGTTGGGCTCAACTCGCTGAAGCACCCCTTGAAACCAGCTCTCGAAGCAGCTGGCATTCATTTCGTCATGGTAATCACCTCCTTTCTTAGAGACGAAAATCAAGTCACACTCTTCTAAAAAGCCACTATCGCTACCAATATGAGTTACGATCAATCTTTGACCTTTCCCTGACGGTCCACGAAGACCTGTTGACAAACCTTCAATGTTTGCTTGTCGGTTACTCACTACGTTTTTGTCTATCCAGGTTTTTTAACTGTGTGACCTGCATTTACCCATGTCTCGTCCAAATAATAGATTTTTCTGCTTTGTCGCCTATATTCAATCATTTCGCGTAGGTATTTTCGACGCCAGGCGACTATTTCAGGTCTCTCTATGAATACTGACTTCCGATTACGCGTTTCGTAATGAAAATTAATTTCGTGCAGGGATTTCCTCATTACCTCGACGCTCATTTGGGGTATAATTTCATTTTCCTTGATCGCTGCATGTACAGCCTTGAGGGTTGGTATCTCATTTAGGAAGAAGAATGAATGTACGGTTCACCTTAACGCCATTTTGCTATCGTCATCCAATTTAACGGCCTTTCGTCCCTTCAAATTAAACTTTGGATCAGTAGTAGCTCCAGTTTTCTTCTTTTCATGCACCACCCTGCGAATGGTCCACTCTGGAACGCCTGTCATACTTTCACAACGCGCGAGTGCATCTCCCTGCGACATAGTTCTGTTCAGATAATTGAACACGTTGTGCACGATTTCTTTCGCGTCCCTCTTCAGTGCTTTACGAAGCCGCCTACTTGTTCCCTGGCTTTCAGTACTTCCACTCGTGCCATTTGTACTCTCCATGGTTAAGTATAAGCAAAACAGTAACCACAGAAACCACAACAATAACAATCACACAACAATTCTTATAAAAACACACAATATGCGATCGCTCAACGAAACACGTTCCAATGCGTTGCCGACGCCTACGAGTCTGCCGGTCGAGGCGCGTCTTTGATTTCATTGGTTCTACCGGCGGAGAACAATCAGCCATAATTTCCATCTCTGTCTGTGCTGTTGACCACCGCAAAGCCACAGAAACGACATATGTCGTACGCTATACGGCTGTACTGGAAGGAAGCCGGGATCGAGCTCTGATCACGTGTTGATCACGCGTATGAGTCATTACAGTTTTAAATAGTTGTAGTATAACAGAATAATAATATATTTGAATATGGGGCTACTGAAAAGTCGAAAAAACATAAAATATGAGTGACAAATAGAAGTTACAGGTAACTGTTTTTAATTGTTGCTTTCAGGCAAAATTCAACTAGTCGGAGATATGTTATCTCTGGGAAGTGCAATACTATTTGCTATAGTGACTGTATTGCAGGAATTGTCAGTAAAAAGTACAGACATTGTAGAATATTTAGGATTGTTAGGACTTTTTGGAAGCATCGTTAGTGGTATACAAATGTAAGTAACAACTATTTTTTCTCAGTATGGAAAGAACCGCCTTAAACGCTATATGTTTGTTCACTACCCCATGCAATTTTAACAAAATCCTCTTAATTTTCCTTTTAGGTTGCTGCTGGAGAAGCAAACATTGATATCTTCCACCTGGAGTAATTCCAGTGCCCTTTTGTCTTCATTCTCAGCATGTCAATTCATGTTTTGTACTTTCTCCTCCTTGTTTCTATTGAACATGGGCACGACGGCTTTGCATCTGTCTTTGTTGTCTGGGAATTTTTATACCTTAATTATAGGAATCGTGCTATTTAAGTATAAGGTTAGTATCATTTGGATTAAGTGTAATACAATGCTCATTATGAAAGCGGTTACAGTAGGTTTGATGCTGCGCAAAGAAAAACGATAATGTAATTACCTATATGCTATTAAAAAAAAGTAGTCTAAAGGAAAACTTTCCGAATTTATTGTCGTCAAAAGACACCATAATGTGGGTAACTCACTACTTTCTGAACATTTTCAAAAAAAGGTAAGCAATATTTCTTGTTTTCAGTTTCATGCCTTATATTTCCTGTCATATACGTTATCAATGACAGGTGTTTACATCTACGCGATCAAGCAGACTCCAGTTGCTGCTAGAAATATGAACTCCAACGGGGAAGCTACTAATTCAGGAAGGTAAGTCGTCAAGTAGACAATCTAAACAAAGACTGACTTTGGCATTCAACATGTGCATACTTCGTCAAACATCAAGAAGTATAAACAAATCTTAGAAAAGTTTTTTCAACATTAAATAAATTTTATCCAGTCATTCGCTTCAAGACAATGAGAGTGTTTGGACGATTTTTTGGAGATTGAAATATAAGTAGTTTCACCTTGGTCTCGTCATTCTAAATGTGGTGTAGAAAATCTCAGAAAATCTCGTTTCCTTTTTTAATAATATCAATGCTCAAAAGTCATAAAATTATTTGCGAAGAAAACGCTTCCTGTCTGTTTAATGCTATTGAATGCATTGAAGATCATGTCAAGGGCAAGTTGATTTTTTCAAATGGGAAACCCCATTTTTTATTGCAGAAATATTGCAAAAATTTATCTTTCAACGGTATAAATACCACAGAGGAGCTTAAAGTCCAACTAGAAGCTTTGTCAAGGTGAATTGTTGCTCCTTCATAAAATGTTGTAAGCGGCAGATATCCCGATGAAGTAGAATATTAAAGAAGAACTTTTAATGTGAAAATTGCAGGACACCCTCAATTTTGATCTCGGCGCTGAAAATGGCGAAAAATTTTAAGTTCAAAGGTTTAATTGCATCGCCTTTATCCATAGAGTTGCCGCTCTAGACATCCACGATACTCTATTGCTTGACGCATTTATTTCTTCTAATTGAAAATCGATCGTATAACTATCGTATAACCGTATAACTATTATCATGATGAGAGCTGGGAGTAATATGGTTAAGTCGTATGGTCTAATTCACAAAAATAGGTCATTATTGAGGGTTTCCATGCGGAAAAATAAATTTGACCTTGAATTGACCTTCATAACTATCCTGGAATCCCCCGATTTTTCGCAAAGCTTTACCCTAGATATGTATACGTTTATGTGGTCTATGCCATGCATATGAGTTTGTCGGTGTGTCGGTGGCTCTTCATTTAAGTTCTGCGAAATGTTTATTCAAGTTTGAGTAGTCAACCCTTATAGGCATAGAATCACCCTGTAGTCCCCGGATTTTTCGCAAAGTTATAAAAAATGCTAATTATAACAAACAGCTAAGCGCTACGTGCTCTCCGCCATCTCAAAAACAATGGTATGACAAAAGTTGCAGAAAATTTCATTCTCTACAATATTCATAATAAATATAAATAATATTAAGCCCATAGCAAAGGATACATTTGGAAAAAAACGATTTTTGTGACATTTGACCTTTGATATCCTAAGACCCGAACACAAGATTTTGTGAGACGTTTGAGAAAACTTTTATAGTGGAAAAATAAAGGTTTCTACAAGTTTACAGCTTATTATCTCTTATTCCGAGGTTGGCCTCCTTTATGGCTTATAAAGGGTTGTCCAATAGGGACGCAGGAAAGTAAACGTTAATTTGACATAGACGCCATCTTTGTTTTCTGTCACCGACATGTCATTTTGTTAGTTGAATGTTTACCATTGATCGCTATGGAGTCGTATTCGATTGAAGACCGCATTAAAGTTATTCAAGAGCACTACAAAATGGTGCAAAAATAAAAAACACGTTTCGCGCGCTTCGTGAACATTTTGGTCGCAACAACCGCACAAACGAAACAACCATCGGTCGTCTGGTGCGTAAATTCGAGGCAACAGGTTCTGTGGCAAATCTGCCAGGCTCTGGCCGGCCAAGAAGCGTTTGCACACCGGAAAATATTGCTGTTGTGAAGGAGAGTGTGAGAGACAATCCGAAACAATCAACAACGCGTCGATCCCAAGAATTGGGCATTTCGAGAACCAGTTTGCTCGGCACTCTCCACAAGGATTTGAATGTAAACGCCTACAAGATCCAATTGACGCAAGAGCTGCGTCGGGCCGACCATTTTTCGCGCCGAACGTTCTCAGATTGGCTCCTTGAACACCGCCAAATTGATGCCAATTTTTCATCAAAAATCATGTTCAGCGACGAAGCGCATTTCACTTTGAATGGGACGGTAAACAAGCAAAACTGCCGCATCTGGGCGAACGAAAATCCCCGTGAGTATCAAGAGCAGCCGATGCATCCTCAAAAAGTGACTGTGTGGTGTGCATTGTGGTCAAAAGGCATCATCGGACCTTACTTTTTCGAAAATGCGGCCGGTGACGCCGTTACCGTCAATTCTGAGCGATATCACGTGATGATAGAGGACTATTTTTTGCCGCAACTTGAAGGAATGGATATGGACGATGTTTATTTCCAACAAGACGGTGCAACATGCCACACAACCAACGTCAATATCCATCGATTGCAGTCCTTCTTTCGACCATCGCGTGGACGTCTGTAAATCCAGTCGTGGTGAACATTTGAGCGATGTTATTTTTCATACATAAATGGTATAAATGAACCTTCAAAATAAAGTACCCAACTTGATTTGAATATCAATCTTTCTTGTTTTAATATGCGTTTACTTTCCTGCGTCGGTTTTGGACAACCCCATATAATTGGACTATATAGATGACATACAAAAAAGAGCAACTGATTCAATTTTTCTACAGGTCGGAGTGTCAACTGCCCGAACACATGATAACGGACAGTCCGCGTCACCATGTCAACAACGAGATCCTGTCTGCATTTGGAACTTTGAACAGCAATGACACTTTTCCGCTGAGTCATAGTACAAATACGACATTCACATCTTTCTACGGAAGTCACGATGTTATTAACACCCAAACGACTAGCACCTAGGAATGTGATTTTTAAGGCTTAGATGTCTCTACATAAGATACAAACATGCCAGAAATGCGTAAATCAAATAATTATGGTCGTGAAATAAGTGGATGCCTTCAGTCTTCATTTTACAAAATTGCATTCATTTGAAATAATGTTATAGCAGATCTATTAAATTTTTGTATCCTCATCACATATCAATGATGTTCATGTTTGTATATAATTTGTAAGTTCTTCATAAAAATATTTCTCTTTCGAGAAATGCAAACGCACATAACATAACAGTGATTTGTGGGATATAACGATTAACCCCTTATTGCATGATTTTTTTATTTTCAATGGAAAAAATATATGAGGTAGATCAGTCTGCACAAGTTAGATGAAAAATAATTAAAAAAATATTTATTAAGTTTTTATTGAAAAATTTACAAAAAAGGGGTATGTATCATATATGGGACTCTATGCACTAACAACCAGTCTTATGTAGTTACTCGGTGTGAAATCTTAGGTAACAATTTCTATCTTTATTTAGGCAGAGCGGTAGTTGACATTTTACACAATAAATATATGATTGGTATTTGCAGTCTGGATGTTTGCATCGATTTCTTTCATTTTCTCTCCATTCCGGCAAATGATCTATTCCGTCCTTTCTTACTTCAATTTGAGGAATTTCAGCCGCAGGTCCACGTTTAGTCTTTTCCAAATAAGCATGTTCAAGATTGGCGCTAGGTCGTCCACGTTTTCTACTCAATACAGATTTTCCACTGATACATAAAGCATCCGCAATAGCTACCTTAAAATCTGCAAGTGGCATATAAAACTCGTTCTGCGTCCTCCATAAAAGCCAACTATTCACAACGCACATATCTATAAAATGAAAGAAAATGCGGAGATACCATTTCTTGGATCTAATTTTGATGCGATAATAACCAAGCATAGAATCCAATAGGTCTACGCCTCCCATGTATTCATTATATTTTAGGATTGTTTGCGGACATTGCACATCTTTGTAGCATTTCTCGCTTCTAAAAAACCTTTGCTTACTTCCAATTGGTTGCGAGCCGACATAAGATGACAGAGTTGTGACAATTTTGTTGTCATACCAGCAAACAGTACTTAATTTCACATCATCTTTGATAGCAGTTTTTTCTTGCCAAGATCCTCTTCCAAGTTTCTTGAATTCCTTTTCCGATAGCATTTTACAACCTGGAATTCGATTCAAGCGCGCAGTACCAAGAGGAAGAATGCCATTTTTGCTCAAGTAAACCACAAGTGGGACACTGGTGAACCAATTATCGAAAAATATTTTATGGTTCATATGCTTAGGGACTCTTTGGGCAAGTTTTAGCACCACATTACTGCTTGTTCCTAAATCAGGAACATCAACAGGAACTACGTTGCTCTGAGATCCAGCAAAAATGTCGAAGCTGTAACTAAAGCCGGAGATTCCACTCAAAACAAATACTTTATAGCCCCACTTGTGTGGCTTTTTCGGATTGTATTGTTTTATTGTTGATCTGGCTTTAGTTGGAATAATTTGTTCGTCTACCGCAACGTTCTCTTCAACTGGAATTTTATTTAGTCTTTCTTGTAAACTGTCTAGAAAAGGTCTTATTTTGAATAATTTATCATGTCCAGGTGTACCACGAGGTATGAAATTATCGTTATTGTTGAAATGAATAAATCTTTTGATTTCTTCCCACCTGTTACATGTCATAACTGCTGATACCTTATGATGACCTAAATGTGGCGACCTATAGTTTCTAGCTTGGGGTAGTTGTATAATAGACATATATAAACATATGCCAATAAACCGCTCTAATTCATCATCTGTGAGGTTCAAAGGACGGTTTATACGCTTTTGTGAGCAATATAAATTTGATTCGATAGTTATTGCTGATATGATTTCCTTAGTCAAGAAGAACTTGAAGAATTGTAATGGCGTTTCTAAGTCAGTAACTTCTGGAGGCATATTCATATTGCCTGTAAATTCTAGATCCTTTGGATCTTTCACGAGATTTCCAGTTCTCCAGGCGCTTGGATTCATCTTCTCTGCAATTTCGTGTAGAGTCATATTTTCACTATCGTCAGATTCTACATCTGTTTCAGAAATGACTGTCTCATCATAATCTCCTTCAGGCTCACTGTTGTCGTCGCTGTCAAATGCTAATATATTATCATTAATTATTGGATTATTTGTGTCTTCATCGTCTGACAAATCGGGATCATCACTTTCATTGTTTTCCGGTACATTCGTAACATATTTACTGCTTCCATAAAATATTTTTGGATCCATCTGGAATCAAGATGACTCTTATCACTCGTTATAATCGCATGATGTCCCATATATGAATCAAAACAATTTTTGTATGTAACCTCTGCAAAAATTGAAATTATTGCCTAAACTTAACTTGAAACGCACAAGTAACAAATAAACTGTGGACAGCTATTTTTTTCTATCACCAAAACCTACGTTTCACCCAACAAAAATGCTTCATAAAATCGGAGATGTCGACTGTACCACGAAAAGTGCGAGTGTAAACTTGCAAACCGCTCCAAGGTCATATTTTTTGTCGGAGGAGCGTCGGCATTATTTTAACGTGGTTATTCCTCGGTCCCAAATATGCGACACTATGCAGTTATTCGCTCTTTAAATTCTAGAGCTTCAAAAAAATATTAATATTGGTATGTATCATATATGACTCAGGATGCAATAAGGGGTTAACATATTTTAACTTCTAAGAAACTTAGATAAACAATTTTAGCAATATTATCCACATTTAATGCTTATCATCTTGTTATTCGCGAGGAGCGAGGTGCATAGTAGGGGGAACTGAATATATCGCCGCACAGGAGTAGGACCATGAAGACTAGAGATAAAAGGTTAAGCTCGTGTAGTGGAGGTCGAGTCAAAAATTTCGACGATGAAATGCATTGGTACACTGCGCAGCAAGTAAATTTCAGGTACTGCTTCTCTCTGTGGTACACTGAGCTATAAACCTGTTTGTTGCTGTCATTATAGCTGTAAACAACTCCATGTTTGGCAGTTCGGTCGAATTGCATAATAATAAACCAAGTACAAGGGTGACAAACCATGAGCGAAATGCACATAAAGATTGGAGCAGGTTCTGTTGACATTTTCCAATGCGCCACACCATCTTTGGCGACAAGGCCGGCTTTATACATATGCAGTCAACCTCCTATCTCTAGTCTTCGTGCGTAGGACAAAAAGGGACAAACCAAAAGAAAACTATCAGTTTAAAACTCAAATTGTTCCTAACTTCAAATCGACTAAATATGTATTATTTCCATTAATATCCACAAGCACAAATATTCCAGTCCTCTAAATGACGCTATCATCGCGTACCCACCAAATTCTGGTTGTTGAACTATGATCTGTGCGGCAAGGTAGTCTCGTCTGGTAGTCAAAGAAACTGTGTCGTCGTTGCTATGGTCTTTTTCACGAGTATCCATCACGGTAGAATGACAGCTGATTATTTAGTGTTATCTCAAAATTCTCCATATCGCCAAATGACTCAAAATTCTGATAGATAGCAGTGTATTGTTTTGGTTTGTTGTACGCTACAGATTCATTTTGTAGTTGCTAACAACTCTTTGATTTAGAAAAGTTCATGTGCATGCAAAAGAAAGAAGCTACAAGCAAGTTTTACTAGTTTTGCAACCGATTCATTATTGCCAACGGTGACAGAATAATGATAAAAGTCACTTGTTGATCAGCAGCTCACCTCAGTAATCGTCAAAACGTGATGGATTCTCGTGAAATATGGTATAGGTTCTCCTCCTCAGTTGTCGAAGATTTGATCCTGTGAGGTATTTCTGTCTTCATACAGTTAAAAAACACACTTTTCGCGGGTGGTGACGGCATCTGGTCCATGTGTCGTATCAATTTCACCAACATAAGACCTACTGTATATATTGCGCACATGCAAAGAATCTTATTTACCATTATTGGGCTATTTATTATTCAAATGCCTTAACTTTTGGCATTGTCTATTGCAACGATACTAGAGAGAGGCTGGTTTTTTACAACCGACTTATAGCTGCTTAGGTTTGTAATGCACATGTAACTGCTAATATTAATTTGTAGATGATGATGATTTTACATCTGACTTGTGAAGTAGCAGGTTGAAGGATTCTAAATTGGAATTAAGTGTTGTTACAGTTATTTCTGGCAAATAGTATCGTATGTATGAGATCGCTCGAAGAAAACGGAATCAAAACATACTGAAAGGTTCTTCAACGTTTATCATGTTTCAGTTTAACGAATAATCATTTTTTGATCCTGCATTGAGACATCTTCTCGATCCTAAAAAGTAGTTCACCAAAACCAGAAATCATTTTATATCTCAAAAATAGGTAAATATCATTCAGAAAAATGAATGTATTAATAGTAGGACAATAATATAGATTTCTCGGTTGGTAGAGGTCTGTGGCTGTTGATGGTTTTTGTGTAAATACTTTTGGGATTGCAACTGGGAATTGAAAAATGTAGCAAACCAGATAAATTGCAGTGAAGACCACTGCTGATACTTTTTCTTTTATCGTCAGTTTAATACTGTAGCAAATTCGTAGCATTTCAAGTTTTAAGATCTACAAAGTATAACGTGATTTTTGACCAAGCGTAGCCGTAGATTACCTTTGCACCAACAATGAATATTCCTAGAAGACTGTCACGCACAGCTAACGTATTTATCGACTATATTATTGACAAATTGACATATTTTCTATTAATGGACGGAATTAATATACTTTTCCGATAAGTAACGTTATACTTTATTACATTTTATATGTTTCTAATGTGACTCTTTCATATTATACAAAAGACTGGCAATATCTTTTCTACATTTTGTATCTTCTTTTATAAAAAGTGAAGATATAGATAAACAGGTGTGAACTTATTATTGTATTGATACTATGTATTTATATTTAAAAACTGTTGCCATACTATTTTACATTAGACATCTTTAATATAACTTAAAGATAAACAAAGTGTGTGCTTTATTTGGTCAACTAGTGTTATCATTGCACTTTTCTCGTACTATATAGGTGTATTTTCGTCAAATATAAGGGCTTTTTATCTGAGGTAGTGAAAATGTCTTTCTGTACACAAAACAAATATATTAAGTTTTGTAGCTGTTAAAAATATTAAAATCTTTGGGCAATAAGCCATAGTGAATATTGACCGTCCTTATAAAAGCCTAGAAAATGGAGATCCACATCAATACTTGCTTTCGTCACCCTCACGATTTCTTGTCGATGACAACTTGACGTATGCCTGACACTTTTGACGTATTATTTGTTTACAAACACTGGTCCTGCGTCTCCCACTTGAAAAACAACAATGTTTTGATGGAATATTTGAATATTCTTGTATTAGATATCGATATCAAATTATTAAACGGAAAGATAATGAAAAAATTATTGCTTGTCATCATGCCACGCCTAAATTATTCGATTAGACTATGCTGATTTAGCAAAAGTAGGTCATATATAGGTTAGAAAAAAAGAAAGTACCATGCCACTCAAGCTCACATCCTGTTTCAATTCATATGTGTTTAGTCGTGCGTGCTGGAATAAAAAATGAATAAAAATGATAAAGTGCATCCCACAGCTTACATCGTGTTTATAGCATTGCTTTTGGATCTTCTGGCATTCACAATGATTCTACCATTACTTCCATCACTGCTAGAACACTATAAAACAAACGATTCTACAGGGCTATATAGCTGGCTATCTAGTCAAATATTCTACTTCCAACAAATTGTTGGAGCCCCAGAAAAGTACAATTCAGTATTATTTGGTGGATTCTTGGGATCTATGTACAGTTTTTTGCAATTTGTGGCAGCTCCAATTGTTGGCAGTATTTCAGATGTTGTAGGAAGGAAACCTATGATGATCATTTGTTTGGTGAGTTGATTATCTCTTAAAACTTTGGTAGAACTATTACAATAAACCCAATTCAAATAAAGGAAGTCTGGTGTTTATAGGATTGATATCAAAATTATTTGCATACTTCTAATATTCACCTTATTTGAAAGCAATGTATCATCTTTTTTGACTTAGAATCTGTATTGCAAAGAACATTCCAGTTGATATGGTTTCTTTAATCAACTGCAGACATACTTCTTGTCTGATAGAAACTATCAATATCCAACACCAAACTATGACTGCTAAAGCTAATCATTCAGTAGTATAGTAGATAAATTATATTGCAGGGGTGAATGTAGGAACCCTGGGGATCAACACACACAGTTTCTATGTGGCCCCCACTGTTGATAGATAAAAAACAGTGGGAGGGGATGCATATTGCATCATCATAATTATAGGGAGTCATCTGCTTTTGTGATATTGTCAAAGACTTGTTTCTAGATAAAGATATTATATCAATTATCTATTATGTACGAATAATTCAGCAATATAAGATATTAACTACCATAAAAGATACTTTTCCTTAACTTAAAACTTTGAATCAACTTTCAACTATAGTTGTGTATTTTGTAACACTGCTAAAATTATAGGCACATGTTTTTTCATTGATTTTTGGCGAATCACAGTAAAACTACTGATCACTTTTATCTCCATCTCTCTCATACCTCACATGCAATCTTCCTGATATGTGTGTGGAGACATTTTTGTACATAAGCTTACACATCAATGTTCTACAACTATACATTCCACTGTCAGTATAAAAACTCATTCACCATGAGAGTCTGATTTGAGTTTATCTTTGATATAAAGTACAGCAATATCTGCAAATATAATGTCAACAGTTAGCACTGAATTTACAGAAAATAGTAGAAACAATCGCCCTCTGTCAGTCTATGTATACAAGAGAAAGCAGTAGCTGCCCATAGTAGAGTGATTATTTATTTTGAATATCATTGATATGTAACCATCAACCCTTTATAGAAAAATATGATTGAGGATGAACAGTAAAAAATCATGACTGCTACGAGTATATACCTATACCACAGATCACCGTAAAAATACATGGAAATGCCATGCTGCAGCATATGGCGGTTTTCACTCCTCCTAGGGCTGGTTTTTGGGGTCGAGGGTGAAGTCTAGGAACTTCTCTGATGCTGGATCCGGATTCAGCATCGAAAAACATGTGGTGATATCATAATGTGTCTCACGGATGTCGGCACATTTGGACTATTCAGGTGCTTTTTGAATTTTTATTTTTTCAGTAAATTAGATTCTTTCATTTACTGTTTTCTATTCCATATTCTATTTTGTATTTTCAGTCAGGCATATCCTTCTCATATATACTATGGGCATTATCAAGTAATTTGCCTATATTCATATTAGCAAGGTTTTTTGGAGGAATCAGTAAAGGAAATGTTTCACTGAGTATGGCCATCATCACAGATGTTTCCTCAAGTCAGACTAGGGGAAAAGGAATGGTGAGTAACAAAAAGAATCAGATTATTATTTCATATCTACCATGATGGGAAAAATTTATAAATATTTTTTTCATGCAACCTACAAATCCTTATCTTGCTTCAGACGTTTTGTGGGCCTCATTTAACCAAAAATTTATATTGCCTGTTATGTTAAATATTTTTGAGTTGTGAATGATAATTCCATTAACAGGAGCAAATTCATATTACAGACTATTGCACAATATTCTCAATATTATGAAATAATATGAATTCCTCAGAAAAAAGATACATAAAAGTAACTTTTAGCCGTTATTGTTAAAAGAATTAGAAATTAAGTTATCTCTGTAACACAAAACAATAATGATACATTTGATAAAAATATGCTGAATTATTTGCAGGCACTTGTTGGAATTGCATTCTCTCTAGGATTCATTGTTGGTCCATTGATTGGCGCTATTTTTGCAGTATGGGCGAAAACGAAAACAGGAGATTGGTTTATAGTACCTGCTTTGTTTGCATTGATGTTATCTATAGCAGACTTGATATTTTTTACAGTATTTTTCAAAGAATCTTTACCCAAGGTGAGTACATTCTATGGATCATCTTTTACTTTTATTAATAAACATTAATTTGAATACAAATCATTCCAATCCAAAAAGCTGTTTCTCAAAATCGAGAAAAATGTCGGAAAAGAATTGCGCCTATACATAATGTAGCATGTAACAGTTTTCACCCAAAAAATTGTTAATACATCTTCTTACGCAAAATAAACGGATATCGATTGGTAGATATAGTTGAATTACTGTTTTGCAAATCCAGCTTGATCCGTGAATACCATATAAGCGCTCAAGGGTATCATCTATCTAGTGGAGGCGGCGGTGCGAGTCGCAGGATTAACGTTGAGCGGCCAGGGGAAGGGGTGTCGGCTGCATGCTGAGGCAGTGCTCCCCAACCCCCTCTGAATCTGCAGATGGATGTGCTATAATCCAACGAAACTTATGTTAAATGTTACTTATGAGTTATCACTGTTTCTCTCAGGTATTCACCATCTAACCAATTCTAACTACATTTCGCGGCTCAAGCTGGATTTGTCACATTGTAATATGCTCAGACATTTTATTAATGAATTTTAGGAAAAACGTGCTCCTAGTCTAGTAGCCACACTAAAAAATTCCAAAAGCTTGCTGAGCATCAAAGACTTATTCCAGTTCACAGCAATAAACGGTGTTGACGGATCCAGAATACAGCAGTTGCGAAAACTTGGCGTGATATATTTTGTGTATTTATTTATCTACAGTGGATTGGAATTTACTCTTACATTTCTCACCCACCACGTGTTCAGCTATACCTCAATGCAACAAGGCTGGATGTTTTTTGTTATAGGTGAGTCTAGTTACATTTATGGCCGAATTCACTACTGGTAGCACCCTGCAGTTGAATCTAAGCAATGTGTAGAGTAGTAAAGATACTAAAATGGCTAGCTCTTTATATTGTTATTTATTTCATGTGTATAAGCGCAACATTATCCGTTTAGTGAGTAAGACCACAAATATCAGACTTACAAATAAGCTGCCACAAAACCGTCTAAAGAGAAGCACAAATTTGCTTCAACTACTATTGTATAGTTTTTTACGGTTAACGAACTGTTACCTGGAATACCGACAAAGCAAATATTGTCATTGTACTGAAGAAGATCACCTTTGTGATTAAAACGTTTACTACAGCAAAGAAGATCTGTCGATGCACATGGCTACCAATGCTGCGGTGTAAATATCTCAATTATCACTCGAGAATGCGTGAGTTTGACTTTATGACTTCATTGTTGATTGGCATTTTCCCTGTCCCTCAATGGACATGCACCTTTAGATGGCACAGAATATAATATACTGGCAGATTCTGCTACTACAGCAGTGTGTCTGACTAGCTGTGAGCGGGAACTGTAAGGTGTCTCAGTTTGTTTTATGTCTGCGTTAACTACAGAAATTATGCTGTAATTTGATGTTTAATTTTTTTTAATTTGTAGGCGCAATAATGGCATTATTGCAAGGCGGCTACGTTCGAAAAGTACCTCAAAAGAAAATCAAGTCGACAGCCGTCGTGGGACTATGGCTAATCGTCCCTTCGTTTATATGCGTCGGCCTAGCATACGAACCTGTGATGCTGTATCTAGGATTAGTATTATTTGCTGTTTGTAAGTACTTTTACATGAAAATCTCAACTTGCACGAAGAAAAATCCTATCAAATTACACCAAATTTCAAATCAAATGTAAACACCTTAATTATTAACGAAACTAAGGCCCGTATCGTCAGTCGTCCCTACAATTGTAGGGCGCGTTTATGGCCTCCTTGATTATCATTCTTCTTTCTCTCCTTCAAAAATTTCTAGATTACACTTGTCCCGTGTCAGCGTCAGTGCTCTCCTATTGTGAAGATATTTTTTCTTTTTAAACTGTAGGAAATCTCAGGCTGATAAAACATGATATAACTCAAAAGCAAGCATAATTTGGTGCAAATAGATGTTTGTGACATAACCTCAAAATAGAGTTCTGACACGGAGAAGTAGAAAACTATGACAATCAAGGAGGCCATAAAGGCGCCCTACAATTGTAGGGACGACTGACGATACGGGCCTAAAAGACCTCATTCCGAGTCAAAATCAAAGCATACAGTGTGTTTTTCCTAATCGAATGTCAATATTTACGGGGTCTGCTTTTGGGTCCATTTCAAGAAGAAAACTTTAAGTGATGGGATTCCAAGTATAATTTTTAAGAGAAATCAGTGGCGTAGCGCCACCCTGTATCTCAAAAGCGTTTAGAGGTGATACGTTCATAAAAAGTTTTCTTCTCAAAATCGACCCAAAAATTGCCCCCTTGAACGTTGACACTCAGTCAGGAAGCACTCTGAATTAGGTTTGCCAGTGGAATTTAGAAAGCCACCATCTTGCAAAAATATATTCCGAGAATATCGCATGACTGTAGGGATTTGATTTTAAAATGTTTTTTTCACAGCTACTGCAATGGTGGTACCCTGTTTGATGACCATGGCATCTGAATTCGGTACGGATCAGCAGAAAGGTACCGTGATGGGTATTTTTCGCTCACTTGGAGCTCTGGCGCGCGCACTTGGTCCCATTTTTGCCAGCATAGCGTTTTGGAGCATTGGCTCTAAAATGACATACTTAACAGGCTCCGTCCTGCTATTATATCCTGTATTAGCTTTGAAGAAAGTCAAAGATGTACAAACATAATGATAAAATGTGAAGTAATTGATATATACTACTAGATTACAAACAATTACAAACATTTAGTATGTCTTCATATAACTCCAACCACAGTTACATCAGTTGGAACTGTTTTATTTTTCGATAGAATTTGAAAAATATTTTGTAATTAGTCTTGAAGACAGTTGAAAGGAGGTTTTATAGATTATTTAAAACTAATTCCCAGTGTCCAACAAAAAATAGAGATATAAGTTTGTATTTTCATTCAAGATCACCGTGACCATATTAAAAACCGTCATTAATGATAGTCTAATTTACGCATTGCAATCAAATACAATCAGGTGAATGCCAAGATAGAAATAGATTTTTCCTAACCAACTCAAGTATTCATTAATTGTGATAAATGTCTTTTATATTTATATTTAAGGATTCTAATAACACAATTATTTATTTTTATTTACCATACTTTTTGTACATTTACATCACATTAGTTGTACACGTGATTTACTAAAAGTTTTATACATATACCATGTCCTTGCTGTACATTATTCAATAAAGTTATCATTTATAAAGTTGAATCTTTTGTCAGTACTTTTTCCAGTTTCTACAAACATGAATTCGTCTAATGATTTATACATGTATTGTGTATGGTGTAATATTGTCATTTAAAAATCCATAAGTTCTGCAACAATTTATTTAATGTTATTCAAAACAAACATTATAGTAAAAAAATAAACGAATTTTCATTTTAGGGTAACAAACTAAATATTGTAACATTAAGCCCAATAGAAGAAATAGTGAGCTTGTATGTTTCCGATAATCAAAAATAATAATAATTTATAACATTACTCAGTTCAGAATTCATAACACATTGTTGTGAAAGGTGGTGCTAAATTATCAGTCTTTGAAAAATTTGTAGTTTTAGGCACTATACAGTCTTATCAGATACAAATATAACAATACTGTAAGGTCAATTCAGTTACTGATATCACAGTGTAAACCATCGGAATTAAAGTACTTGCCGCGCAGTTAGTGACATGTTAAAGGAACGTTTAATGCACTGCGCTTTTAGCGTCGGTCCAGGTCATATAGGTCAAATTATACAAGCGACAATTGAGTCGGCCAACCGAATGTTTCTATTGTTATATAAACATCCACATGGGTTGGGTTCAATTGTGATTGTTAGTGGAGAGCTTATCATGGCAACCGTGATGTCGGCCTACAGCGTCATCGTATTCGACAGCCATAGACCATAGTAACCGCTCTAACAGTGCATTGTCATAGTTGAGCATTTTAGCATGAGTAAAACTTCAAAAAATCCTACCTGGCCCCGCGTTGAAATCGTGAAGTTTTTAACGTTCGTATAACATATCTCATGGGTTTCTATCACGGTTATTGATCTATTAAGAAAATCAAAAATCCCGTTTTTAGGTCACATACTAAGTCTTACTCAGTATATTGCGATTGAGGCGTACCTATTTATAAGTTTTGACAAAGCAGGCAAAAATCAAGCCATATTTGTGACCTTTTACGAGACCTCTTCTTCAGAGATCGCCCTTTTAGGTCCAAGCAATAGAAAAATTAATCATCAACTCTTAGTCAATATCAATGACAAGATAGGTACCTGCTTTGTAATATAAAATACATAATGCATAAAGGAACTAAAATATCACTTCTGTCAGTTAAACAGTTAATAGACTTTTAAAATGAAGACGTCTACCATTGCCACTATTAATAATGTTTCAGGTAATAGAAAACTAAATAAACATCAGTTGTAATAACTTTTTACGTAAAACAAATTACATCATTGGAAAAATCAAATACTGTCAGACTATGTCGTATCATACTGGGATCGCATCCTACCCGACACATTCAAATGAAATCTCATGGGAGGTAATACCGACTACCCCTTAAAGGTACTGCCCGATACAACAAGACATTGAACTTACGATATGAGACTATATATCAGATACAACAAAGACTCTTTTGCCGAGTTCCATCAAATATAGAGACATTTCTCCACCCACTATAGGTGCTAAAATGCTACTACGATTTCATTGTTATATCTCTGTGGAATGTAAGTATAATACGAAAGTAATGGAACCTTAATTTTCGCCATATATTGACGTATCTTAAGTGCTGGCAGCTTTCTTGAAAATACCATATCCTCCAAGGTAACTGCCATGAATATACAGTGGGTGAGTGGGCTCGGTCAGTAACTCCGTTATTACCCATGGCATCTAGGAAAGATAATCACAAAAACTAGTCGTCCAAACCCCCCATAAACCTTATCTCAGAAAAAAGACTTATGAACAGTTGAATCAAAAAATGTGTTAATATACATTTGAACATTTTGAGAAATAGTTCATTTTGCCTTTCTGACCACCCTGTATAAACTATTGAAAAAACTGAATAAGTATGTAGACGAAAAATTCACTACTCCAGCTAGAACAGTTGCGAAGGTGAGAGTTGTCAGAGAGTTTTTTTTCAATAGATTGTTCAATATCTTGCAAATTTGAAAGAATGTAAAATCCTTTAGTATGTTATCAAAGTGTTTCGTTTAGATGGGTCTATTCAAATCTGCAATAAACTTAGGGCTTTCCGTATGTATGTTTGGGCCACCACGTGGTTATGAATCACCCTGTAAAAATATTCAGGAGCATAGTGATAGCTACAATATTTGTATTCAACTTTTTTAGATATCATGAGTAATATCGGAGGTATACACCGAGCTCGCAATAAAAACTCACCCACTCACCAGCTGGGGCATCATAGGAATTATTATAGTTATATGTATAAATATGTCATAGGATGTGCACATGGCAAGATTGGCGTGATGTTACCCTTTCAAATGATTTGTATGACTCGATGAAGCAGGGTCAAGTTACAGGTTCATTAACTCATACCTGAAGATAGCCAAACTAATACCATTAACACGGGTTTTAAAAATTATGAATCTTCTCTGAACAAGTACGTGTCTCAGAGTTGGCGCTGTAGCTACTATATTTGGGCATGGTGCTGTAGCCACTATATATGGGCATACAGCTACAGCGCCATCTACGAGACACTAACCTTTTCAGAGTAGATTTATAATTGTTGCGGAGGGGAGAAACATAGCTGTAAAAAATTCTCAAAGATGACGCTACGGTATCTCATTTCATATCGGATAATTTTTCGGACGCGCGAACATATTAGATTGGCTATCTTCAGGTAGAGTACGTCAATCAATGCTTGTATGGAACACACTTAACCCGCTATGTGTCGTACTGGTTAAAATCCTAGTAAAATATGATATAGTGAAACACTAACTAACTAAATGAATAGTAATCTTTTCAGCACTAATAATGAAATGAACTGTGGAATGCACAACGTATATTTTGCCAATGTTCGGTGCACTGGGTATAGCCAAAACTATCAGTCAAGTAGCTCAAAATAGTTTGTATGCTGCCATCATAATCGCCTGACAAAAAATTTAAATTCAAATGGTCATACTCATTTTCCATGTCCAATACACTATCTAGAATTCTATCTTCCACATGCGTCTCAAAATGCCTGTGTAGCATTTCAGCGTTCAAAAACTCATGATGACACACGTGACACATATAAATTTTGAAGATATGACTTCGCATGTGGTCTTTGAAAGCAAACTCGCTGAGGAAAGTGACCTTACACAAATGACAAAAAGCTGTATGAATCTGCATATGGATAACCAACTCGTTTTCGGTCTTGTACCCGCTGCCACAATTTCTGCAAAAGTATTGCTTTGTATCAGTGGGCGTGCCGGTGTCCGAGCATGACTCTGTGTCAGATGTGAGGATTTTTAGGTCGCTTCTTTGTAAAGTTTTTGACCGAGAAACGAACTCACCGGTTCTTTCATCCAAAGATGTTTGTTTATCTAACTGAGTGATGTTTATGCAATAGTAGCCGAGTTTCTTCATAGAGGCTTTCTTACGCTTGATTCGTTTCTTTTGTACTTTCAAGCTGAAGTGACTGTCCTCAGAGGAGGCTGAAGGCGAGTATGAATGATAACCTAGAACGAAAAACAAAATGGAATAAATACTAAAACAGAAAACGTTAGGTAAAATTGCTTCGTGATATCACGGAGGTACAAAATCTCTGCATTCGTTGTTGGTACACCAAAGGCCAAATGTTACACAATGAATGTGATCTATGGTGTGATCCCTCAGTATTTATCATGGAATGAGTGGTATTTAAAGACCGTGTAGTCAGAAATAGGACGTCAGCAATTATTAAGTTAAGTAGAAATCCACTGACAATGACGGAATGATCAGTAAGTAAATACTGATGGTATAGACCACAGTATAATCTGTGACCACAATAAATACTGATCCTGTGACATTTGCTTTAGGGGGTATTATTGTAAATCTTTGTGTTTTAGTTGTTAAACGAGCGCGCACTTTTTCTGTTTCCTTAAGCTCCTCAGCAGCCGCGATGCATTGACATTTAGGCTTCTGCCTGCGCTGCTGCGGTGTATAAAAAACCCGGAATCCGCCCTTGAGAAAGAATTTTGAAGGCTGTATAATGGCCTTAAAAAAAATTTGATATGAGCTCTGTTGACATTTTTTTTAATTTGTTGATATAAACCTTTGCTCGTGTCAGCCTCTTCAGTCGCTTCTTCAGTCTTAACAGTTTCTTTCCATTCACCAGCGCTATCGTTAAACGTTAGCTCCAGATCAAAAGCATTTCTACCATCCCCTATAATAATGTTGTTTTTGCCGCACAGCAATTGGACACTATCGTTCAGATATAATGTTTTTGTTGCATTGTCCCTGATTTCAAGTTTTTCCGAGTTAGTTGGTATCTTCGTTTTTGCCCATTTCTTTCGTGAAAACATTTTCGGGACAGATTGTACGATGCTGTTTTTTATCAATTGTCTGGCTATGTTTACTTTCGAATGACATTTTTTGTAATGTTTCATTAGCAAATTCAACGACTGCTTTTGCAAACATATCGTGCATCTTGCTATATATTTTCCTGTAAGCAAAACAAATACATAAAATCATAATATAGCTTCAAGGTGAAACATCAACTTACTGGTATTTTTAAACATTGTCTCTCATTGCCTAATTTTGAATTCAAAATCAAGCAAGGAGGTCGACCAACTGCCATATATCAACACATCACATTTATGCAGAGATGGAAAACGGATCTAGATAGAAATCGACATTGGTGAATTGGCAATACAGCGCGCCATGTGGTCCGTTATGGAACTTGTCCACTGAGAATAGTTCTGTGCCGTTCGAAAGATATGTACTCGTTTATCATCATCGGTGGTGAAAAAAAAAACAGATAAGTTTGTATGTAGTGTGTTGCAGTCAAGCTATAGAAAGGTAAAATTTAAAGTGGCTTTTTGTTAACGTACAGCGCCATCTAGATGACACGGTGAAGC
The DNA here is from genome assembly GCA_963669975.1 of Acanthoscelides obtectus. Taxonomy (NCBI): domain Eukaryota; kingdom Metazoa; phylum Arthropoda; class Insecta; order Coleoptera; family Chrysomelidae; genus Acanthoscelides; species Acanthoscelides obtectus. The sequence continues at coordinate 27,047,578 of CAVLJG010000008.1, read as the reverse complement.
TGGAACCGCAACATGGGAATCTAGACCAAATTTTTCTATGGTTATCAAATCGGCAACACCGTTCACTGAATGATCTGTCAAATTTGGCAAGTGAACTGACATTAGGATACAACTCATTCGTGTGGTATTTTGGACGTATTTTGTCTGCAAAATATTTGTTTTACAAATCAACTGAATTTTGAGGATTTGTAGTTTAAAATGCCTCCTTCTGTATCCACCGAAACGGTAAAACAAAACGAGGAAGATAAGAAGAACTTATGGTCCCAAATACTAAATGAAGTACAGAAACATGGTAAACCAAAACTGTCTCCAAATAAACAAATTCTAGTTTTGGGTGATAACGAATCTGGTAAAACAACAATGGTTGCGAAGTTGCAAGGTAAAGAACTGCTTTACATAGTTATCCAAGCAAGTTAAATCAAAATAATTTTTAGGAATCGAAAATTCCAGCAAAGGGTCAGGCCTAGAGTATGCTTACATTGATGTAAGAGATGACTACAGAGATGATCATACTCGCTTAAGTGTATGGGTATTAGATGGGGATCCAGCTCATGCAGATTTACTGAAGTTTGCTCTCAATGAAGATACTTTCCAGGTAAAATTTCTTGCTGGCTATCTTTATAAACCAATCTTGCATTGGAAGTTATTAGTTATGTTTGTTGTATTCCTTTTGGTAGATCCACTCTGCTATTCCGTATTGAATGATTAGAGCTACATCAAGCAGTTCCTCAAAAACTGTAAATAGGAACCTCTGAAACCTACTAGAGAAATATGCTGTCCATAAGTAGATCCCAGTTCCAAACCTCTTTCAAACTCTAAAACCGTGAACACAAAAATACTTTTGTAGATAAAACTACTCAAAATAAAATACATTTTCTTATCTGATTTTTTAAAAATCTGCAAAACTCTCATACATAAAACAATAACCTTGCTTTAAAATCACAATATATTCTGTTTTATTAATTCTCTCAGTTCACAGTATCTAAGCTAAAGCATAATTATTCTAGACAGCACTTTCCTTTAGCTGCTTACAATATTCAATAGCTTAAATTAACAATACTCATGCTTATAGATGTGAAAAATTAAATTCATGCTTCTTTATTGCCATCCATTTCTTACAAAGAAGACATGGCAAACGTAGAATATTTCAGTAGAAATGACTCAACAGTAACTAGATAATTATTACAAGGTAAATTTATTATAATATTACATCAAATAATTGGATACTAGATATAAAGTTGAAATTGTGTAAGTATACTAGACAGCTCACTTAAAAGCGGGCAAGTTGGGTACTGTCCTAATATTGTTTGGTAACAGATAAGAGATATTTGCTTGAGAAACCAGCTGGTTTCAATAGCAATATTATCTGCATAGTGATAGCAGTTAAATAGGTATCTCATTATTTATTTCAGGATACCTTGGTTATACTAACAGTGTCGATGACAACACCATGGGGCATATTGGAGCAACTGCAACACTGGGCATCAATCTTGGCAGACCATCTGGATAAACTGAACATTAATGTAGATGTAAGGCAATCATGTAGGCAAAAGATGATCAAGCAATGGTTGGAATATGTGGAGCCTGGGGATGAGCTAGACCCTGCTTCACCAATGAAGAGGAGCTCTAGGAATTTGGGAGATGAGGAGACAGATTTTGAAGGGTCACCAATGCCTGAAGGTAACAGAAAACACTATAAATAATAACATAGATTTGGTGTTGCTAGGATTCAAATTATTCTGTACCAATGTGCCTTCCTTACACTACTTGTGATATATTTCAGTGATAATAAATAAAAAAACGCATTTTTAAAAACAAGCTTTTGTTTTGTTAAAATGAGCCAAAAATGTAAAAAACATTCTTTTGTAACACCTGGAACTTATCCTGTGTAAACCACATCTATTTAAAATTCTTCTTTAATGTTGAAAACTTTAGAAAAAGGAGCCTTGTTCTTGTAAATATTTCCAATTAGAAAAATTATTCTTAAATATCTAATTTATTTCACAAACAGCTAAATAAGAGCTTTCTTAACATGTTGATTGCCATGTGAGACCAACGTGTTAACATAGTAAAATGAAAATTCTGGCCGCATGATTCCTACATGGACTCGCACTGGCAAAGAACACATATTGCTGCGTGAAGCCACGGTGGTCTCCTAGCTGCCTTTGAATTACATTGTATCGATGAATAGGCAGCCCAATGAACCAGTAGAAACTGTTGGCCTTTACTCGTGTGATACCACCTATTTTACAATAACGTTAACGCCTTTTTTCCATTGAAGGGCATTTCTTTGACATTCTATAGTATTGTAAATAAAGTTCTTTTCACCACCTCTATCACAAATGAACGACTGTTATTTCAGGAACACTTACAAACAACTTAGGTCTTGAAATAGTTGTGGTTGTCACAAAAACGGATTACATCCAGAATCTCGAAAAAGAACAAGACTACCGTGACGAACACTTGGACTTCATGCAGCAATGGATCCGCCGATTCTGTTTACAATATGGCGCTGCCTTGTTCTACACCAGCGCCAAAGAAGACAAAAACTGCGATTTACTCTACAAATATCTCACGCATCGCATCTATGGCTTCCCATTCCACACTCCAGCACTGGTGGTGGAAAAGGATGCTGTTTTCATACCGGCAGGTTGGGACAACATGAAGAAGATCAGCATTTTGTATGAGAACATGCATTCTTGTAAGCCAGACGATTATTATAGAGATGTGATTGTGCAACCTGTTACCAGGAAAACCGTGAATCGTGAGACGGAGATAATAGCTGAAGATGAACAGGCCTTCCTGACGAGATTGCAGCAGATTTCGTTTGGAGGTGGACATCCAAATGTTAGGTTGGGAGAGTCACCTGTTAGACCGCCTATTGCAGGTAAGAAATCAATGAACTGGATTATCAAAGTATGTACCATCTATTCTGAAAAACAAGAGGATCAAAGAAAATGTTCATTTAAATTTAGACAGGTCTGAAAAATTTTGATGTTAAGCAGTTAAAGGTTAATATGAATGCATTGTCCTGGTAAATTCTATAACTGGTGTCTGGATAGTTCATGACATGATGATCAAAATTTGCACGCCCTGGCGGAAAATTCCTTAATTTATGTTATGCTTGTCTATCTCAATAGTGATTTCATACAGATAGTAAAATAAGTATAGTTGTAGTCACCGTTCTTGGCGGGTCAAAGTAAGACTACCAGTATCCCTTTATATGTCTCCATCTCCCTCATACATACACATGCAACACACCCCTGTCTGTGAACGTTTGTTCGGTAAGCTCAAAGACATACGTTTTTTAGTTGTGCGTCTCCGTCTCGAAAACGTATGAGTGCCCTTCAATCATTTTTGGCAGAGTGACAACTTACTTGACATCGGCGTGCAATTCGAGTTGTCCTGTTATCAATCTTCAATATAAAATTGTACAATGCCCGGAAATACCATCAATAGACACCTCGTGAAGATTAGTGTTCCGCCCATGGAACGGAGACTCGATCTGTTCGATTATTTCCTATGGCCTAACCGTCAAGAACTGTGAGTGCAACTCTAAAAAAAAATCCTATTAACCGCCCCTACATAAATCGATTATTTTTAAGCAGCGAGGTGAGATGACTGGCGTTGCGAATAACTCCGCTATGTTTTAGCTCTAAGGCACTGTGGATGCACGAACGTGGGCTTTATTTTTTCTAACTATTTATTTGCTGTCATAGCCTTAGCTATTTGTATTTGCTGTTAGCGTGTGTTTAGGCTCGATGCGGCCGAACTCATGGCGGTAGTCCTTGCTTCTTCACTTTAAATTCCTAAGGTACCAAATTGGCTCTGCCAATTATATTTCACGGAAAAGTTTCCCAATTGCACATATAAAAAAATTATTTAGTCGAACAAAACTAATGTTACATATCTATTTTAGGTATTCAAAGCTCTCCGCGTAAGTTAGACGGCTCCAAGGTGGTTAGTACTCCTGGCGGCGAAGGGGTGCTAGCCAGCTTCTTCAACTCTCTACTATATAAAAAGACAGGTAGCCCAGGTACCTCCATGACCAGCCCTGGAGGTCCCCTAGCCGGTAAGCCTTCCGGACCAGAAAGTCTGCCCGACAAAGCGACCATGAGGTCAGATGCGGCAGCCGAATTAGACAGGCTAGCGAGAGGTGGAGCGAAGAAAGAGCCGGCGAATACCAGTGAGAATAATAGTAGTGCGGTAGATTTCAATGCTTCGGATTGTTAAACATTCCACAGATTTACAGTACGTCCGTGTATGTTATTATGTAAGCCTGCACACGTTGTTTTGATTGATCTACAGAAAACGATTTAATTTTAGTCGCTCCCACTATGCGCTTTGCTCATGGTGAATATGCAGCTATCTAAGTATCCTAGTACCCAGTGACATAAACGTTCCTGACATTGAATGGGAGCAGATTTTCACAGTCCTTCATGGCTCACAAGTAGATCCTGTAGGGCGCTCCAGTAAAATAATGGTTACTTTTTCAATGCCATGTTTGGAACTTGGCCTGTGGTCGTTTCAATGAACCCAGACTAGGTAGAAGGAGCCAGCCAAGAATTTTGTCTCCCAATTCTCATAGTCTGTAGTGATAATCAAAGTGCACTTGACATGAGTCAGTTTTTGGCAGTTCTGTCATTAAATTCGTATATTTAACGTTATTTCTTAAAAATGCAAGAGTTTGATGATAATTGTGGTGTTGGACGATTTCAAGACACGGTACTTCTTACATAATTTGCAAAGACGGGTACAAGCCGATTGAAGGTAGATCTTTCCAGCAGTATTATTATTGTGTTGATACAATGCAGTCACTTTGGTAGTCAAATGAATCAAAGTATGTACTAAAACTACGCAATGCTGGGGTCAAACAACGCAAACGAATAGGCTTGGCTCCTTCTAACCTATTCGAATTCGTTGGGTCGTCTTGCCTGCTATATTTGCATATTACCTGTGTAGATCATGACTTCTTTGTGCAAGCTCACCTGCTAACACGGCAGAGTTACTCGAAATCATAGTGTTGTGTCAGAGCAACAACAGCTTAGGGTTATGAAACAAACTTAAGTGTTTATATAACTATTTATTGGCTATTGTTTATCAGAAGAAATCTGTACTAATTTCATATAGACATATGGTATAAGTTTTTACTCATTGCAGCATAAAGCACGTTTCGATTGAGATGTTTGTAATCCCTTATATGCTACCGCCTAATCAGTTATTTTACTTGCACTTTTGTTACAAAACTGTTTGATCAGTATTTGAACCTGAATACTAATTTCAGCAAGTTTATAGAGTAATACGCATAATTTCATATTTGAACTAGTTGCTGAGTAATTAAATAAGTTTGGCTGATATAAATAGTATTGTGTTATATTTGCTTCAGAGATCTTTGTTATTGAAAACATATATTTATTTTGTACTATACAACGCTTCTTGATATTAAAATATTTATTCAGTCCTAGCAGTTATTTGGTAAGTCCCATTGCCACTGCAATTATTTATTAGAATCTTTCTTTGAAATAGAATATAGTCTAACCATATTAGCAAATTTCCCCGCCGAAATAACTCTAAAGTCTGGTTTTATTGGTGCAGGTTGTTTAAGGGGGTATTTAAAACATAGTCACATAAAATGTGTACACCAATTTTTGTGGGAAAACTTTTTATTTGACTACAAAGAATCGAAAGTGTTGACAGGAACGAAAAAACTTTTCATATAAGATTTTTAGGTATTTATGAGACCTACAAAATGAGACCACACGTAAAAAGATCCTACTAATAGCAAAAATGTTGTGGCCGAAGGTTGCGTTTTTTTCTTGTAAACAAATTCAAACATTTCGAATTTGAGAGTAATTGAACAAATGCGCTATAATATTCGAGAAACATACGTTACTCTTCACATTTTAAAACAAAGCGAATGTGTCTATCATCTTTTGTTGTGAATTACTCACAAAAACGAAATGTTTGAATTTGTTTAGAAGAAAAAACGTAACCCATCCTTTTTTGTACAAAAATAAAATTTATCTTCCGGAATGGTTTCCGATTCAAATCGGCAAGGTAAAGGTAGTGTATGTTACTATAAAATGCGCTTTGTACTAACTCTGTATATTGCTCAATAAACTAGTAGCGATGACCGGTAAACAGGTGTTTTGGGATAAACAATTAGAACTTCTCAAAAACTACTTGGCCAATCTGGTCCAATTTTGTTGTTATTTAGAAGTACGAATCCTACGAATTTCAAGTATCTGCGAGCAACCATCGTTGCATTACCAAGTGCCAAGAGCTGCAGTTTGCCTCGGTTTTCGGTCATAACTTTTTTGCTATTAGTCGCATCTTTTTACGTGTGGTCTCCTTTTGTAGGTATCATGAATAAAAATCTTATATGAAGAGTTTTTTATTCCTGCCAACACTTTCGATTGAATCCCACAAAAATTGGTGTACCCATTTTATGCGTCCATGTTTTAAATACCCCCTTAACAACTTGCAGCAATAAAACGAGACTTTTGAGAGAGACAATTACTTCGCAAACCAGGGGTATTTTCGCCTAATATGATTATACTAATAGGCATTTACCCACTCTCATTTAAAATGTCTGCCTTGTTAAGTTAATTCCAGACTGTACAAGTTATCCATCAACCATCAATCTCCGTTCGAGGTGTTTGTCGAAAAACTAAGTTACAAATGAAAGTTTTAAAGTTGACGCTACTGTTTCAACGGCCGATTTAAAAATGAGATGTAATGCTGTAACATGGTATAGATTTTTATTTAATACATGATTACAGTTTAAAACATATTTAATAGTACATAAATAAGGCACTGATTTAAAAATCACATTAATTACAATTTAAAAAGATCATAAAATGTTATTTACACAGCCTTTTACATAATAGTTAACAAAATAACATTTTAAAAACATTCACATTAATTAAAATTAGCAAAAACAGGATCATGCTATTAAAAAATAAAATCTATCCAGAATTTGTGGAAGTGAAACGAATTTCAATCACTCGGACGTAGTTGTAGACTACAATAATTTCTGTATTATTTCGAAATCATCATCGCTTTCTCAACTTAGCAGGGGAAGTTATTTTAACACGAAGGATTCATGGGATTAACTTGATCAGTAAAATGAGAACAAAAGAACACAGCAAGTATTCTCACGCCATCTCCGAGTTCCAAGTGGCAACTGTAAATTCCTAATATCTATGTTTGTGTAGTCCCAGATCCCATTTCACCTCATCTCTAGGTCAAATGCAGTTTATGCCAAAGTTCAATATTAAAGACATTGGATATAAAAAACAAGTGTTGGTCACGTTACTACAGTGACGTCTTGGGTCAGGTAGTTTTATTTTCGTCTTATAACCACCTTTTACGCATTACAAGACGTATTGTGGCCAACTTAGTGCTGGCATTATTGCACACACCCCACCGTTATTTGGTTGAAATGTCAGCAAACCTTATACCAAACAACATTTGGCTGGAATTAAACGTATTGGCGGCAGACCAGGCCAAGTTTAACCTGCTCCTCATTAAATATATCTATATAAACTGGTTTATCAAAGTAGATAGTGTTATTATGGGATCTGGGCTTAATAGAAAAGGTGAAAAGGAGAATTCTAACAATTATTTGGAATATATGTTTTTCCGATAAATATTTGTAAGAACTGTGACGTTGACATGGCACTTCCACGAAAATCTTATTCTATTACATTATTAAAATTTAGATCAGACTTCAATGGTATTTAAAGCACACTACCAAAATACACTGTTTATTTTTTTAGTTACTGGTTTTATCTTATAACTAATTAAGTACATTTTATTGCATTGCAAAATACTGACAATATTAATAAGTAATAAGTATAAAATAGAACGCCCAGCTTTTCAGTATTTTACTTGTTCTAAGGACACTCATCGACAAGTGACAAAAATATGTCATGGTTTTGTTTCACTAAGTCTAAATTCATGACAGACGAGTTTGGGGTATTTAATATATACGTAACATTCACTGGCAATTTTTTTTTACAGTTAACGAAATTTATATTTTATCACTTCCTACATACATTTTGAAATCCTTGAGGCAAGATTTAGAAACAAATGGTAGTTTGTATTTAATTGCATCGAACTATGGAAATATATCTCCGTATAATTCATCGCTAATATTATATATTAAATAAGAAAACAGTAATTCTTACAAAATAATTTCATATCAAACAACCTCCATCTATACTCTCAATAATGGGCGTTCTATCATAGTAACTCTATTTGTAACTATATTTTCACGCTTGGTTATAGTAAAAGAGATACAGTAATGGCAACAAAACTTGGACAGTGATAATGAACAGTACTAGATCAGCCTTGTTTGTTTGAGATAATGGATGAGAAGGACGTATACAAACCTATACTGAGCTATCGTTTGGATCATGTACGCCCTCTGCTGTCGAAGTAGGTCAACTACCCTTGGTATGCATACCTCCTGTACAAAAAAATCACTTTGACATTATATATTTTCAAGGGAAATAATGGAATTGATAAAATCTACGCATTATGACAAAGTAATTTCTTTATTCATCAATTTCTGGAAGAAAGATTTTCCTTAGGTTAGGTACATCATCAAGGATAAAGAATGGAAGACGGAAAAAGGAATGAAGGGATAAAGAGGCGAATGTACGTTGGTTGAAATGGTACTTTTGGCAATGTGTATTTTTTAGTTACCTGATTGTGATCAACCGTATACAGCAGCAAGTCGCACAATATCGCCAAACCTGTCCTTCCTACTCCAGCTGTACAGTGAACCAGAATGGGTGGGTTCTTATTATGACCAGGCGGTATTTCCCCTAAACTGTGCTGGTGTACCTGAAGAATACCATTTATTCACGTTTGAGAAACATTTTTCTAAATAATGATTACTTGAACAACAAGAGTCAATGACATCAAATACTGTATTTATAAATACGCACCAGTGTTTGAACATAAATCTTATAGATCTTTCTATCGATTTTCTCGGTTTTAATGTCATGCGAAATAATCAAATCGAATAACTGTGTGATGGGTGGAACTGACTTTTTTAAGGGAATTTGCACACTGCGCAAACCAATCGTTGATGTCTCCATTCACTTTCTGGAAATCCTCCATAAATCAATCACAACTGTCATTTTCCTCTGTGTATCCAGGCATTGCAATGTTATGAGTTAGCACACTGGCACTGATAAGCATAGTTGTAAAATAACAGATAACTAGAAAATGTTCGAGACAGGTAGTAGAATAAACTTTTGCACACAAAGGTAGGTTGGATTTGAAGGAAGGAAGTAATGTCATTGTCAGCGCGATGATTCAATTGCATTTACACGATGAGGAAATGCAATTTACCGACCAAACAAGTGACACGTATCGTCTGTAAGGCGATCGTTTTGATGAACGCGTCTAACAAACACAGTAATCAATACAGAAACTTTAGGGTGGCACTATCTGCTTTGAAAAACTTTCATCTTTCTAAGCCATAATTTGTTGCCATATTATGGAGTATAATAAACAGACTATAGAGGTTCCTCACCGATTGTGTTTCCTCCAAGAACCCCAGGAAATGTGCAGGGGACTGCGGACATCCCTGGTCAGTCCAATCAGTATAGTGCAGATGCCAGATGGTTCTATATCTTCTTGAAGATACGTGGCACAGTCGTATTTTACTAGTGACACAGTGCCCAGTCTTTTGTGAGAACTCCCACCAGATTTGGTAATCGCTATCGATATCAATACACCTACAATATATATATATTTCATAATAATTCTATCCCATGCATCTGATTTTATATAATACCATTACTAAGTGAAATACAATTTTACGACCAATGAATAATGTTTTACAGATTTAATTGAAAGATGTTCTAACTTTAAACTGGTGTAGAGTGTTTACGCGATGGCAAGCTATAAATCATTGAAGGTGGCACTCAAGGAATGAACTTTTGTTTTCCAGATAGGAATCAGAAAGGAGGAGAGTATACAACTATCTAATCGGTTGTCAGAAATTTGGGCAACAGGTTATTATATGTTAGAATTGTTACGTTTCCTTAAAATAATACCATAGTTCAATGAAATATTATTGAATATTACCTTTCATCAGCATCAGGAAGATACATAATATCTTCTGTGGGGTCTGTGAGTTGTATCATCATATAAACTTCTGCTTCCCAAACGCACTGCCAAAAATATGGTAGAGTCTGTTTTGTAGGACCCTGGGCCGCGATGTAGAACCTTTGTTTACTTCCAACCGTTGCCTAAATCGTTATTTTTATAAAAATATAAAAAAAAATCACGTAATTATACGTTATATTCACTAAGCATTTATTAAGCGCACGCTTTACAATGACCAAAGCACATAACACAAAATGGATTAATACACTGATCAACAGCCAAAAAATATCCTAAATAAAATCAACAAAATATTACTATTTTTAATGTGCTAAAACCGGAATGAAACTTATTTTTTCAATATTAGTTCAAGTTTTAGAGATACGGTAATTATATGTGTTCCTGCTGTGACAGTGTTAATATACTGTAATTCACAAGAATGAACGTGCTACATTTTTATATTCGGCAAGGAAAGATGATGTAATCGGCATGATTGTGTTACGTTATACATACGTGTACATTATATTGTTTTATATTAGCCATTTTTTCCTTAGCCATTTTTTCCTCAGTTGGCTGACAGCGTTCATGCAAGATGTCTCGAAAGTGTGTAAACAATCCAGATCAGTTTTGTTACGTGTGTGGTGATGTGACTTTTGCGTCTCAGAGACGGTCTATTACTCCACTAATAACAAAGGCATATCAGCTTTATTTCGGTTGTAAACTAGGTGATCAAGACAAACAGTGGGCACCCCACATCTGCTGTAATATATGTGCTTCAAGTCTAAGGAGCTGGTTAAATGGCAAAAAACGGTCTATGCGCTTTGCTGTCCCAATGGTTTGGAGAGAGCCTACAAATCATATTAATGATTGTTACTTTTGCATGGTACCTTGTGTTGGACAAGCCACAGGTATGTCCAAGAAAAAAAAATCGGTTATTAACTACCCAAACATACCATCTGCGACGAGACCTGTGCCTCACAGTGACGAAAATCCTATTCCAAAACCCCCAGAATCCTACACTTGCGAATCAGAAAACGAATCCGATCATGGCGATCTAGTGATTCGTCAGGAAGAAGATATGCCATCAACGTCAAGAGATCCTGATTTTATACCGAGCACGTCATGCCACCAACCGCACAAAATAACACAGTCAGAATTAAATGATCTTGTAAGAGATTTAGAACTTCCAAAATGTAAGGCAGAGTTACTTGGATCAAGACTGCAGCAGTGGAACTTGTTAGAAGACGATGTTTCGGTATGTATTTTTCGTAAACGCCACAAAGACTTAGAACCATTTTTCAATATGGAGAATAACTTGGTTTTCTGCAGTAACATTAACGGCTTACTGGCGGCTTTAAATATAAACTATAACCCAGAAGAATGGAGATTGTTTATAGACAGTTCAACATTGAGTTTAAAGGCAGTGTTATTGCATATTGGAAATATTTTACCATCTCTTCCTGTAGGGTATGCAGTTCACATGAAAGAATCATATGACAATATGAAGTACCTATTGACATGCATAAAATACGATGAGCACCAATGGCATATTTGTGGCGATTTGAAAGTTGTTGCACTTTTACTTGGGCTGCAGCTAGGCTACACAAAGTTTTGCTGCATTAGTAGATTCGAAAAAAAAATTATTACCACCACTGCATATAAAGTTGAGCCTAATGAAAAACTTTGTCAAGGTATTAGATAGAGATGGGTGAGCTTTTCAATACCTGCGTCAGAAATTTCCAGGCTAAGTGAGGCAAAGGTTAAAGAAGGTATTATTGTTGGGCCACAGATTCGAAATATTTTGAAAGATAGTTTGAAAACACTTTAACAGGTATTGAAAAAACTGCTTGGAATGATTTCCGTCTGGTGGTCACTAATTTCTTGGGAAATAGAAAAGCTGACAACTATAAAACCCTTGTCAAAAATATGCTGTCATCGTATCAAAAGATGGGCTGTAATATGTATCTTAAGATACATTTCCTACACTCACACCTGGACTTATTTCCTGACAATTGCGGAGCCGTAAGTGATGAGCACGGCGAACGTTTTCATCAGGATATTTCAACAATGGAAAAAAGGTACCAGGGAAAGTGGAATCCTTCCATGCTTGCAGACTACTGTTGGACTCTTGGTAGAGATGCTCCAGAAACGATCCATAAAAGAACAGCAAAAAGACAGCGCATATAGTGATTCTTATAAGTATATGAATCTTGTTACTTTTTTTAATATACCCTTAAAACTAAAAAGTTTTTTTTCTAAACCGCAACTAATTTTTTTATTTCATTGTCATTTTTGGATTCAACGCCCCAAAATTAACAAAGAAGTGCACTTTTCCCACAAGATACAATTAAAAAACTAAAATTTGTTGTCACTATAATTATTGCGGAGAGGAGAAACATCGCTCTGACAATGATGAAGTAGAGCAATGAAACATTTTTTGAATATCTTAAAAGATGACAAAGTTTCGCTACCCAGAAGTTTATTATTTGCATAATCATCTTGTTGGAGCGTGAGAATTGGTGATGACGTCACATGACACCAGCTAGAATCGCTACTACAAAGCGATACATACGCTTGCCGCGTACGCTCCGCGTCATTTACAAACGTTGCTCTGTTATATCATTGTACTGCTGTAAATATCATTTTGGTAATTAGTAGATATTTAGTTCACATGGTAGAACGTATCAAAATAAATATTAGTGTATGTGTCTATTATAAGAATGCGTGACCGAACTTACGTGACGTCACAAACAAACCTTTTTTTTAACTTATTGGTATAATTCTTCCTTTTGTGAAAGATACCAGTCGTACTATTATATGCAAGCGAAACTATCAGTATTTTTGATTGTAGGAAACTTCCTAATTCTCAGAAATGACGCACTGGTATCTCATTTCATCTCTGAAATTTGTTTAGGCGCTGGAATACAGCATTAGGTTGGCTATCTTCAGATAGGATATGTGAACCCAGCGTCATACTGAGATTATTAAGTCTTTGTGGGAGTTGTAGTTCTTATTCACTAATTCAGCATATGCCAACATACGTTAGTATGGTTTCCACCTCCATGGTCCAACTTAGGTCATTGTGAAGAGAAGGCTTAAGATTTCGTTGTTACATAGAAATATTAAGGAAACTGGTAACAAAGGGTAATAATAAATTACCTAATCTCACAATGTTGCACTTACAGTGATGTGAGATGCGTTGATATATCCAAACTTGTTGCTCTTGCTTGGTGTTAGCCTCAGTCTATTGTCCTCATATGGCAGAATCTCTTTGAACCTATTGAAGATCGCATTGTCCGTATGTAAGGCAGTTTTAAAGTCAGCGTTCGGCTTCTTTTTTGGTATTTTGTCAAATTCGAAGTATAACTGATTATCGGCAAGCTTGTTTTCTAATAATTGGCACTGAAAGAACAAAATATGTAATATACTCTAAGCAAGACATACTGATATAGTTTATAACGAGTAATTTGCTTTGTCATCAGCATAGAACAAATTAGTATGTTCGCTGTAATCGTAGCAGATTCTGTACCTAGACCAAATTGCTTTTACATCATCTCAAAATAGATTCTTTACATCCACATTCAAGGATGAAGCAGTTTATCTCGGTTAGAGAGGGATCAGCTACATGCATTTCAGTCAGAGATTAAAGGTTGTTTTTCACATCTTACAGATGGCGAAAATGTCACATTTTAACGACAAGGAGCGGACAAATGCAATACATCACAGCTTTGGGACGTAAATACAGGGGTGCGTTTGTAAATCACTTGGCAATCTAATACCGTACCCAGTAAAGGAATGTAGATTTACAGATGAAATTTTACTCTGGAATACTGTGTAACTTTTTTACAATGTCTAAATTATTACAGTCTTTTAACACGTTGACTGCCACCTTTTTTCGGTTGGTTTTACCCAGGAGCCAATTAGTTGTATAATGGTTAATTTGTTATTTTGGTAGTATAACTTCGTAAAATAATTTATTGAGGTATTTTCGTGAAATGTTTTTTTATTAGAAGATTTTTTGTGGCTCTTCTAAGAGCCGACGGCACTGACTTACAAATCGGTTTCCTGTGTGCCAGCTGGCGCTTTTAAGAGTCAGAAGATAATTATTTGTTTATTATAATAGAAATAAACTAAAAGCAAAAAAACATTTCTTATCGACCGTTAACAAAAATAAAATATTAAAAATAATTTTTGTAACTCAAAATAGTAGAGAACATATAAGTATAACAAAAAAATTTCCGGTATATAATACACCTATTGTGATAAACAAAAGTGACAACATTCTTATTCCCAAGGTTTTAGCGCGGGACGAAATGCGCATTATGTTCTATTTCCGAAAGCATGTAACGGGTAAGTCAGACAATTACGAACGCTAAAATTGTTGCAGTCATACAATTCCATTGGAAAAATCTCATTATTTATAATATTTATATATGTAGTAATAGTTAAAAACTGTTTTACTTTACTTACCATAGTTTCTTTACTAATAGATGGAGGCAGTGGGTTGAACCTTGGCAGACCTGTAGACCATCGATATTTGTTATTTGCCTGGTTCTTATCTTCTTTCTTTTTCTCTCTTCCTAACGTCGCACTTTTGATCTATGGAATATCAAGCAACATGCATATTTGAATTAAAGATAGTTTCTATAGTTGCTACAAAAACATAGGATAAAACACTAACCAAGGAGGTTAAACAATTTTTTACTTATTGAAAATAACAGTAAGGTTGTTTTATCAAAGTTATGAGCCAGACAAGTAGAATTGCATTGTAGCACTTTTGAAAGAGCCTTTAAATACTGAACTAGAGTAGAAAATTACGCTTACCTTTTCTCCAGACTTGCTCCTTCCAACCAAAATCCCCCACCGCTTCTTCTTAGATTTGTTTGAGCTGGCATTGGAAGCAGAACTAGCATCCATGCAACTTTCCCTCGAAGTTTCACTAAAACCAGTATTTCGTTCGAGGTACGACGAGCCTACACTGGTCGAGTTCGTTACATTCAATATGGAGTTCGTTTCTATCGCTGATATGTCTCCAGGAAGCGGAGTGATAATAGATGTGTCGAGATTCTGGGAGGATCGAGTCAAGTTCGAGTTTGAATCGGTTAGTGGGGGAGGTATTGGAGTTGAAATATTTGGAGGGCTTTGGTGATGGGGGTTTTGGTGATTGTGTTGGTAGTTGTGGTTCAGCTCTGTTCTTGAAGAGTGGACGTTTAGCACTGTCGGGGTGGCGGCGGTATGATCGATGTTGGCGTATAGGTTTTCTTTGCTGTCTGGAAATGTAACTTAGTGGAAATGTTTACGCAGATTGATTCAAGAAGTAACGATCTCAAAATAAGATGTTCATATCACGTGTAGATATGGCTTAATATCGAGCTTGATATTGAACTGGATCTTATTTTTCATCTATTCCTGAACCCATAAATAATACTGCATTCGTCAATCCGACCAACCGTGTATAGCTGTTTAATACTTGTTGGTCATCATCAGCACGATCTAGGTTGGATAACAAACGAAAGCAACGGAAAATTAGCTCTTATCAGAGGTATGAAATCGATATGTTATATGTATTAGTGAAAACAAGTTCTAACTAAAGAAAACACGTTTTGTCAAAATGAGCCAGGTAAAAATGTATCAGCCGAAGTTAAAAGTCATCTAGCGTCTCATTAGTTGGTTTGTTGTTATTAAGCCTTTTTTATATTTATTTGATTGTACTAATTACTTGAAATTAACACTGACGCATCAATAACAGTATCTAAGAAACCGTACAATCGATCGATTTGCCGTCGTGTAGGGTTATTAGGTATACATTGAGGTATAAAAAAAACCTGAAAAATTAGCCTTCTCATTAGCAGTTCAAAAGTACGATCGATTTTCTACAATGCAAAAGGTAGCTTTTTGGCTTTTTAAAAATCAACACTAAATAAAAAAAATATTTTTCCCAAAGATTGAAATCAAATCTTATAGTCTTACATTCTCTGTGCGACTACTTTTTACCGAGATATCAGTGGTCGATGACAAAAGGATGCTTTTCCATTCAAAGTCAGATATCTCTGCGCCAAATGATCGCATAGAGATTTAAAAAAAACAGGATATTGAAGTTGAATAAACGGGCTATCTGATCCATATGATGACATAACATAAAAAGTTTTTTTGAAGCCAGTGGGCTGAAAAGGCAAGAATTTTGAAAAAAAATTTCTTGCGCTATCTGGTAGAATTGCATGACAACCGTTGCTCCTAAAATTTTTGGGCTTAAAAATCTGAATGTTGAAGCTTCAAAATGTTTTTTTAAAGTCTAGATAAGATCATGCTTCATCAAAGATCATCGAAAAAAAATTGCTTTTCTAGTTCCCTAAATTTTTTTTGAGTAGTGTATGAAAAACTTACTCGGTCTAGCATTATTGGCAATATCCAACTTCTCCATCTGCAGCTGAACAGCATCTACCACCGTCCTATTCACCGCCTGATGACCCCCGATTTCAGGAGCGGAGTTCACGCTCTGAGTTCGTGCTCTCATTTCGCTACCTTCGTCGAAGTGCAGGGGTAACGGGACATTCTCGTAAATCGGCTCTGCAGAGTTTTCGTGGGGTGAAACTAAAGGCTGGTTGCGGGCCATCATGTAACCTAGAAGTCAAGTAGTAAAAGTTTCACGAAAACAAAATCCGTCCATCGTAATTTTGGCAATCTAATGATTTTATTAGTTATTTCAGATTTGAAACAGTAAAGCGCCAAGGTAAGGCATCGCTGAAACTTACATCCATGCTGTGAAACTTGCTCCCACCACTGAGTAAGCCACTTACACAATGCTACCGTTGTTCACGTTATACTTCAACGGTGAAATGAGCATGGCGGGCCCTCAAGTATAAAAAGTTATTGGTATATTATTTTTCGCCAATCCAAATTAGTCAAAACTTCATATTTTCTATGCAATGCATATTTTTTGTGCAACACAATTTGCTACAATTCTTTCTCTTCATTCCTCTTGATTCGTTGATACTTTTGAACTGTACTATAAATCAAGTCAAGCCCCTACAGTAGTATCAAGACACATATTTAATTCATTCTGGAGGAACCTCAGTGTCTTCAATTTGGGCTATTAGGTTAGTAGTACTGGTAAAATTAACGGTTTTTTTAACAAGATGCAAGAATCCTATTCAATTCAGAACTGCTGATCTTCACTATTAACTCATGAAATTGCCTTATTATGAAGTAGTATTTCTCCCTCTGAACGAAAAACAAGACGATTCAAAGTTAAATAATCCTGTTTTACTGTATCAAATTAAACAAATCAACCCAACAAAGTATCTCTTGATTTATATGATGTGAAGTGGGCTCTCTTGAAAAATTGTCAACCTGACCCCTTTTTATAAATCCGCCAGTGTCGGACATTTTCAGGCTTTGTTTAAACTCGCCCCCCCCCCCTGGTCCATTGACATGTGCGCAACGACTTATTTTTGATTTTATGAATGAATCGAGAGATCTATATTTTAGTGGTAGGATCACTGAGGTTGGAAGCATATAAATATATGCCAAATAATTTTCCCTCACCCCCTACAACCTTCAACTCCCAATCTTTAACTCCTACAAAATTTTTTTTAACGATTAGGAGCCTCTAAAATAGCAAAAAAGCCTCTGAAATAGCCAAAAAGGAAGTTTAGGTGGTTTTTATCCCCCTTTTTTCGTCTCTTGTCCCTAGCTCAGCCACTACTGGACGGATTTTCAAAAACTAATAAACTTTTTCGCCCTTAATATAGTAACCGTGAGTGAAAATAAATAAAAAATACGCCAAAATATAAAGTCAAAATGATTTAGCGTTTATTCAGGATTCAGGAGCATTATAAACAACATACCTGCAGGAGTTCCAGTAATTTGCGTCATTCCATGCGGTTGCACACAATACATTACGTTTCCTCTGTCATCAAATACTTTTCTTATGTGCCTTGTGCTATCTACATATGCTGCAGGTGTCACTAGCTGTGCCAAGTTTTCGTAGGTACCATGCTACAGAAAGATCCAGTAACCATGAAAAATTTGAAGTGATTATTAATAAAAAATATATAGTAAAGGTGCACGCCCACTGACGAGAAGCGAAACGAAGATAACAGAAGAGAAACTATGGGTTTCTAGCCAGCGACGTGACGTTTGACAAGCGAATTTTCTCCAGTGCAACCAAGCTTGGCATAAGAAAAAAATGTTTTTCCCACCTCAGTGGGCAAGCACCTAAAGGGTTGCCGAAAATAACAAAGTTTACCTGTTGTTGAACAGTGGGCAGGAAGCTATGTGATCGGTGTACAGGATGCGCAATAGGACCTCCCTGGCGAACTGCTGTATTATATGAACGAAGTAAATGGTAAGCACCGCCAGAAGAAACTAAGTCCGGGGAAGAACCGCTCACTATGCTAAAAATAAACATTACAATTAGACAGGATATGTATTCTCGTTCTCAAAAACTCTTATCACCTATGACATATACAAAGCAGGTTTTCAGTTCGAGGATATCTACCTAGTAGCATCTAAAAGTTTCATATTTGAATTGAAAATTACCTATTGATAAATCCTCCGTGTGGCTTGATATGTTGTGACATTCCAGCTAGATCAGGAGTGGAATTTGATCCTATTCTGTTGGATGGATAAGGCGGAGGATGCTTTACGTGTAGAATACCTATACTGTCCAGATACCTATTAAAAGTATTCATTAAATCACGTTATCAACAGGACTAGCAATGATACAATATTCGCACTCTTTAGAGCCCGCGCAGACAGAAGGCGGTCAGGCGTTCCGAGTTCTGCGTTCTTCGTAATATGTACTTCCTTAAGGAACAACACGCACTACCGGTAGTCAGACCGCAGCGATCATTTAAAGGAAGTACATATCTTATCTTTTGCCTGCGCGGGCTCTTAGTCATACAACATCCTTTTCAGAAAAAGCACCCAACATGGGCACATATCTTCATCAGAAAGTATATACCATATAAATATGTACAAAACTATCCTATCAAATTTTAGGGTAATGAACCAACTGCAACATTTGCTGAAGTGTAAGATATGAAATTTCCTATCCATTCTTCCCAAGTGGTAATATTTTGTTTTAGCATGGTGAAACTAAAGACATAATACTAATGGTGCCAAAATCAACACACTGTCTGAACCCCTTAATCTGAGGATTACCTCTATTATTTTTTCTCACCTGTTCTCTCCAGCCACCACCTGAGTCTGTCCAAATCCGCTACCTCTATATAACAGATTTTTCTGTTCAATGTTATTATGTGTTACGTCTGGGTAATGCAGATGGGTTGCATACGCAGCCTCAGTTTGGTGAATTTCTGGTTGAGAACTGTACAAGTAAGGTTGAGTGGCACGTAATGGTTCTCTTGTGGACATGGCACCTACTGACAAGTAAACTACGGTTCAAAAGGCAACGCAGAAATAAATAAATAAAGAATATCAACAAATTATTAACCCAGACTAAGAACAGAAACAATGGGAGGTTGACTGTAAGTATAAAGAAGCTAATGATTCGGCAAACTGGATTTATCACTCAATTCGAGTGTCTTTTTAGATATCTGCAAACCGAAGGCTTTATAACAGGCTGGTAAAGAATTATACAACTTATAAGAATTCTTCAAAAAGTGACGTACATATAGGAATGGGAAGCAAATCATTGTGCTGCAGATTTAGAGTAACTTGGTTTCAACAAGGAATTATCGAACAAATAAACCGGTTTACCAGTTTTAAAAACTCTATGCACCAATGAAAATACTAAATAATTGAATAAATCCTAAACCAGTATAACTCCCCATTTTTTGAAGGAACGCAACAAAACTTCCTAAGGCCATATATGTATCTAACAGTTGTTCTGAAGCTTCTGTAGTTTTGATTTGACAACCGAATCTAGGCATGAGTACAAGAGAAGAAAGTAAACTACAGTTAACAATATTAGGATTTCACACAAATAACATAATTTTTTGTGCTTTTAAAGTTAAGAATATGACGATTACAATACTTCCTTGTCGGTGGGCGTAGGTAAATAAAAACGTATGACTGAAATATACTGACAATTTTACTGACTCATGACAAGTCGTGAAAATAACTATACATGCATTATAGTGCGAGAGCGGCCTTGTGAATCAGTAACGGTTTGAATGACGGTTTGCGAGATGGCGTTCAATTGTTGTGAGTATTTATAACGGAATTTTTTATTTTGCACGACCTCTTAAACTACTCCAAAGGTATATTGAACGACTGTATGATACCTGACGAATTTCTATACTTTTGTTGAATGGCCGTCTCGTAGTCTGGCGCAGGTCTATAGGAAGGCAGCAAACTTCTGAGCATCTCAATATCCGCCGTAGCAGGAGGTGTAGGTCTATTCAGGTCTAAACAAGACGTTGACTGCGCTCGATTAGCGCCGCCTAGTGTTTGTAGAGAGGAAGAGACCTGTCTGTCCCATCCTCCTGTATTTGCGCCAGCGGCGGTGACGTCCTCGTAGCTGTCCATTTGCCGAAGCCTCTCCTGCAAATTATACCCACCCTTCAAAAAAACGGCGTTTCATGAAATGATCGAGCATTTTTCCGTTAGTAAGTACAAAAAACACTAGGCGTTGACTTGAACCGTTGCCAACATTACTGTACGAAAAAATAATAATAATGACGTCATCAACATTGGGAGAACCGAAGAAAACATTGCTGTTATTTAAATAATAATAGTCGTTGTGCCAAGCCTATTCATTTGCAGAAATAATAACAGACTTATTGTAAAAAACAAGATACCACAAACGGCACATTTTAAACTGCATAAATTTAAAACCACTTGTGTAACAAAGAGGCAAATCAAATGTGCGATGGGCAAATAACTGTCCGAGTTGCTCGCATGGCTCACCTCATTCTGTTGAAATAAAGGTAACTGTTGATTGTTTTTATCACCCTGCTCTCCTCCATTATCCATTTCGTATTGCCGATAGAACACGTGTTGTAAAACGCAGAACCTCCACGCGTTTTTGGCGCTTTCAATGTCGCTAAACTGAAATTCTACCTTCTCATTCCCGCCCACCGTTTCAATGGTGAAGTCCTTTTTATGGTTTATCACATTGCTGATATCTGACCACCTGAAAAATAAATACAAACAATGTCTCACATACCATATTATAATATCGGAGCCGTAGAGTTGCAAAACCCTATTAGATTTCATTAAAATGAAATGTCTAACTTTCTAATTATCTTTTTTGTTATATAGTCTGCTAAGCACCTAGTCGGATAGAACTAGCAACGAACATTAATACCAAGGCTAACGAAAACAGATTTTTGATTAGGGCAGAGTAAAGTATGCATTCTAAAACTGAGTATATAGGAGATGCGTTGCGATTATAGAAAAATCAGAATATTACTTTGAAGACTCACTTAATCTAGATGCAGTTACCATGAATATATTATGTTTATACATATAACTTCAAAGGGTCATCAGAGAGGTTCCAACATCAACACAATATAGAGAATAAAAACGGAAACAACAAAAATATATAATTCATCAAGGGAGATATTATGCATTGTGTATTTTACCCTCAATACCTCAAATCTAGACTTGTTCTACTCGACACAATTTACGACACTGATGAAAGACAAAATGAGACTTAACTTTCTTATTTCAGATTTGCGCATATTCCCATATTTGTACCAGGAATTTGCAAAGAGTATTGACAAAAAATCTTCGTTTTAACTTTAATACTGAAAAGTTATTTGCTGTATCGTTTAATTTCTCGTATCCAGCTTTATTTGTCGAAAATACAAGGTGATTCTTGGGGTGGTTTAAGAGTATTTTGTATTCTGACGAATATCGAAACATCGTTTCGTTTCGTAGATAGAGGTCTTTGAAGGACGTCAATGGAAAAGTTTTCTTAAACATTTTTTATCAACACTCTATAATGTAACGAAATTTCACAGCATGGTAACTGGTTTAGACCAAACATGATAGTATTCATGCAAACCAATCAATTCAT
Source organism: Acanthoscelides obtectus (assembly GCA_963669975.1). NCBI lineage: Eukaryota > Metazoa > Arthropoda > Insecta > Coleoptera > Chrysomelidae > Acanthoscelides > Acanthoscelides obtectus. The sequence goes on along the minus strand of CAVLJG010000008.1, from coordinate 27,025,464 downwards.
TTAGTTCATTAGAGGCATACTCATACTATCCCAAATGCAATATTGCTAAATCTTTTTACACCCTATATGATAATTAGTCAAAAGCAATATTTCTTCCTTTATCCGAAGATATTTTTATAAGAATCTGATTCTGACATACTGGTTCCGCAGTTCTGAAAATACAGTATTTTTTAAAACATATTCATAAACAGCGACCAGAAAAACCTCTGGATATAAATTTTCAGGTCTTTCTCAAGTTTTAGGTAAACGTGCTGTTTTTTTGGATTAGTTGCAGTGTAAATAGATAGAAGCAATATTGAAATAAAAACTGCTCATTTTATTGAAATAACACAAGAATACATTTTCTCAGATGAAGGATCAGGCTCTTAAGAAATATTACTTGTAAGCCAGTATTATGCAGGATTTTAAACATTAGCAATGTTGCATTTGGGCTAGTCCCTGGCAAACTCAATGAGTTAATTACTTTCCATAGACACCAACTAGTTACTTTAGTGTCACAATTTCGTTGGACCAGAAATTCAGTAGCGTACTTCAGCGACCTATATCTCCGAAACGAAGCGGTATTTCGAAAATCGGTAACGGAAAAATAACCTTACAACAGTCCAAAAAATCGCCCCTTAATGCTCGCGCCACGATCTGGAAACACCCTGGTAATGTGTTTGTCTCTCAAGGGATTACTAAACATGAATATTGACTAGAAAGTCATTAACAACCTGTGTGTTGAAATTAAGTGATTCTTATTCTCAAATCTGGACTTCGCGCCGAACGATTACTAGAGAAATCAGACAACTAAGAAAATTTAAGTTTATGGCAAAATTGATAGGGGTGAACTAAAATGATGGCACGTCCGATTGTACCGGAAGTAGATACCAAGTTGCATATTTAAAACGGAATACCTTGTATATATACATGTATACTGCTTCCACGTGATATTTGAAAATTTAAAACCCAAAAGTAAACACCCTACGATAAGGAATTAACTTAAAAATGAGTTTACAAATCAGACCAACAATATCGTACGCCACAAAACACTATACTAATTCTTATATCAGTAATTGTTTGTGCTTGTAATCTGGCTACAAGACATCTAGAAACCATATTTGGAAGACTAAAGGTAATTTACTAATCGATGCATAGCCGTAATGAGTTGCATGGAATGTAAAACGCGTACAAATCGTTCATTAATATTTATCAGATCAAAAAAAAACTCAACCTAAGGTGGATATGATTCATTGTGATCACACCACATTACAAATTGATTTATGAGGTTTGTGGGACAATTACAAGATAAAAAAGTATGACTGATAACAGATGAACTATTTGCGTTGCTCTTATTCTAGTTTTGTTACAATTTATGAGACAATTATTTGTATTTATGATCATGAACTGCTAACAAGAATAGTAGCGGCTTGAGAAAATAATGTGGTTAACGAGAGGCGTTATGGCCATAAAATGTAGAATTCATAGAATTAGCCTAAACTGGAAACTCTTTTGGTATTATCACTAAATGCCTCGCTGTGCACTGCAAAATTTTTGATGTTCAAGTATTGTATTTAGTGTGAAACACTTTGCAATAATATTCGCAGTGGAACACAAGATTCCAAAATATAAAGTTTTAAATTGCACAACAGAACATTGTGAAAAGAAAAAAAAAACACATAAATAATGCAAAAGAGCATATGAATTATTGAAAACGCTATAATTAATGTGAAAGACGATTGCGTCCTGGATGAATATAACCTTAACAAGACTTTATAGCTGCATTTGTTTCATTTTCCTCTCGTCCATCTCTTAAATCGAGCAGCGTTTCAAAAATCATCAAAGTACATGATATTCTTGAAAAGCCCATTAACTAATCCTGCGAATGTTTGCCCTACGTTTGGGAGATATTAGAACGTAAACCCGTAAAAAGCCGACTAGGACAGACCAGAACTGGTAACTTGGCAATTGTTATGTAAACTGATGAAATAAAAGAGCCAATGTATAAGAATTTTTCTGATCCACACTACTTTCCGTTACTAGCTAATCATTTGTCAACCACCATACTACTATGAAGTGAATTCGAGTTATCAAATTTTTACATACCTACCTACTCTGACTGATTCCTGCGACGAGTATATGTACCTAAACAGTCTTTTTTAGCTACAAGAAAGGCAACTGTATCTATGGAGAGGATATCTCATTAGATTATTTTGAGGAAAAGGTAAATCCAACTCACCCAAAATGTCTGCTCTCTACACGTGCACTGACATAAACACCAGTGAGGCATATGCCCAGAACCGCATCTGCGCCGGTGCCCATTTCCTTGACTGCAAACGTCTCCTGGCCATAACCGCCTAACCTCTGGCAGGCGCAGATGTAACACTCTTCGGCAGTGCCGTGGGGCAAACCTTGTAAGGCTGCATGCCTTCTGCTTGCAGCTTCTGTTAGATGGGCAAGAAGGGCAGGATCCGTGATACTCCTGCAAAGAATAAATCGAGTAGAAACATATCCAAAATTGTATTTCGGTTAAACAACTCATACAAAATCTAGCACCAGGTTAGCCATTAATCTGATACTTTAAATTAATTTTGTCAAGTCAGTGGTTACGGTGGGTTCGTCCCAAGGGGTCAATATTATTTTATCTTGTATTTGTACTTGTTCTTCCTCTGAATGAGAAGCTAAAAATGGTGACTACTAGCAATTCTTAAGCATTATCGTCTGCATTTTTGCAATTCTTTCCACAATCATAGCTCGTTAATTAATAATAGCGCAGCTTTAAAATTGTATGAGAATATTCCACATTTATAGTAGGTTAGTCTAAGTAATCGATTTTTTTGTCATTTTGTTCGTCTTGAAAAAAAAATGGTAAAACAACTGCTTACAATTGTTAAAAAAATGCCTTTTAATACCTGAAAGCTGCGAACCTGTAATTTTTTATCATTTCCTTTACCTACCTAGGAAATAATTGGAAATCTTTCAGATAATGAGCAGTATGACGTTCAGCATCAAAGTTTCCAAACTCAGCTTGCATTGAGTAACCAGCTAGTTCAACAGCTTGTTGTGGGGTGCATGATATTCTACCTTCTATCACGTCTTGTTTCAGTTGAAGAAAGTAATGATATCTGAAAAATTAAATAGGAACTCACTTAAATGTACTTGTTAATGTTCTTCAATATTAACAATTTTTTGTAGGTGACGCATTTAAAATAAGCGACAGTATAAAAACATTCATTGTATTCTCAAATCAAACCACAATTCGCTTAAAGATTATTTCTGTATAATGTTTGCCATATGTACTTAACATTTGTAATTATTTATTAATTTATTAAAAGTTGGATACATCTAATAAGCACTTTACATAGAATTAGTTTCCTGAAATCAATTTTGAGGGTGAGCTCTATCACTGTTTTTTATATTGACTTTTTAAAAAAACTCTAAAATTGTAAAATAGCTCTTCAGCAACCGTGATCTGCATTACATCTGTAGTCAAAAGTAAACTTTGTGTGATAGTAAAAACACTTGGTCCTTGAAATTAGCAAATATGAACCATCGTTTGCATATACTCTAGATCTACCACGAAGGCCTAACGCCTAAACACCCATGGGTACCGTGGGGCTATAGGGTGGGACGCCACACGGATTCTGACGAGGGAACACGTGTGCATGCAACATGCATACATTCTGGCCCCGTCTACGAGATCCGCCGGGTGGTACCTCCGCGGTCAGAGACAGTCTAGCACCTACGATTTGCAACAAAAGTTAAAAATTATCTCAGGGTCTATAGTATTGATTTTAGCTGAACTAGTATTTCTTCCAAATGAGGCATAACAATGTCTCCTTCAAAAACCCTACCTTGCATAGCTGGAATAACTCATTCAAGTTTTAGTCTCAGGTATTTTAGCAATTTATCGAAAAAGCCCAAATGACGGTTGAAATAGTAGATTTCTTGTAAAAAACACACAAGATTATTACAAAGTGTACAATTATTTGCATAATAAACCTGAGTACATGCTTAGATATGTCTGATACTGGTACTGTAGTTAAGAGTGAATCACAGGTTTTATGAGATTAGCATAAAGCTTATCTCCAGATTTAATCTTGTAACATTACCTCTATGAACTATAAGAATCTTACATTTAATAATGGAAAGTTTAACATGAAGTGGAGCTGGTTGTTGAACTATAATAAAAATTTAAAAAATATTGAATGGTTGCATAATCAAAATGATAAAATATGCATGTGTTATGAATTTGTAATAGCTTTTAAAAACAGCATAAATAGTTCAGATTTATAGCTTATATATATACAGAGTGGCGCATCGAAAACGAAACAGACGCATCTACTGGCAGCGCAGTTTTTTTTTTTGAAAAAGGCTCAGACCTGTCGATTTTGTTTTCGAGGGGGACACAAGTTTGGAAAAAATCGCGTTAGCATGTGCAGCCCCCTAAGCGGGGGTGACACCACCCCCAAAAACTTCAATGGAAAAGGGGGTTGAGTGATACCTTATTTTAAAGGTCCTTCAATTCCCTTTACAATGATATAAAATTAATGTACTTCAGTTCAGTAGTTTTGAAGATTTATTGATTTAAAGCTTAAGTAAAACTAATACATGGATCATTAGTGGAGATCAATACATTTGGCAGCAAAGTAATTTAAAAATGAAGAATGAACTGACCCGTTAGACAAGTAAATGTTGAAAATGGCCACCATGACTCTCCATGCAATAATAAAGATTTTTCTCAAAACGTTGCCGCACATTTTGCAATATTTGAGGAGTAATTTGAAGGCACTCATTCACAATTCTTTGTCGCAGGTCTTCTAATGATGTTGGTTGAGTAGCATAGATTTTGCTTTTTAAATGACCCCACATAAAGAAATCCAAAGGTGATAAATCTGGCGATCTTGGGGGCCATTCAATGGCACCTCTTCTACCAATCCATCCATGTGGAAACGTTTGATCTAAATATTGTCGAACACGTAATGCGTAATGTGGTCGGGCACCATCCTGTTGGAACATCAACCTATTCGCAATGTACCGCCGATCAATCTGATTTTCAATTAAGGCTGTTAATGCAGGATCTATGGCGTCTTCCAGTAATTCCAAATACATTTCACCAGTCAAATTTCCAGATAAGAAAAAAGGACCAACTAAATGATTGCCAAAAATACCAGCCCAAACATTTAATCTTTGTGGCTGCTGTGAATGAACCTCATGATAAATTCTGGGATTAGAATCCCAGACCAATATCGGCAGTTATGACGATTTACTACGCCATTTAAGAAAAAGGAACATTCGTCGGAAAAGCAAGTGTTGAATAGAAAATGTTCATCGTTTATAATTCGTTAACTCATATCACAAAATTGTAATCGCGATAAAAATCGTATTCATTAAGTTCTTGTACCAGGTGAATTCTATACGGATGAAAACTATGGGCCTTTAGAATCCGTTGGACAGTACGTCGACTAACACCACACACAGTCTCCAATTTGCGGGTATTTAACGTATGGAATTTTCAATGATCCTTTTTTTATTGGCGACTGACCCAGTTTCCCGAAATTTAGCTACAAGTTCTAGAACATATTTTCGATGCACGTTACTGTTCTCATGTCGCTCATTAAATATTTCTGCTGTTCTATTAGCACACTGATTATTTTCGAAAAATATTTCGATAATTTCAACTCTTTCTGCTATGGAATATACTATTTTTAATTTATGTAATAAAGCATTACAAGTTATTTTAGCAACAAAGTTTGGTCAAATCCATCGCAAACTATGTACTAAATTCCTATTTAAAATAAGTACGAGATATTTCCTTATCTTTCTTCAAGAAATAACTTTTTTTGCCACAAAAAAACGCTCCAATAGCTATTTTCAACAACAAAATGATAAACAAACCATGGGCATAGTGAAGAAAAGCATTTACTTATTAAGTAAATATTTTTAGTCAAATTTCTTCTGAAAGTAGTACAAACTAATCTGATGTACCTATTAAAGTCTACTTTAAGCTTTAAATCAATAAATCTTCAAAACTACTGAACTGAAGCTCATGTATTTTACATTATTATAAAGGGAATTGAAAGACCTTTAAAATAAGGTATCACTCGACCCCCCTTTCCATTTAAGATTTTAGGGTTGGTGTGACCCCCACCCAGGGGGCTGCACGTGTTAACGTGATTTTATGCCAAACTTGTTTCCCCCTCGAAAACAAAATCGACAGGTCTGAGCGTTTTTCCAAAAAAAAAAACTGAGCTGCCAGTAAATGCGTTTGTTTCGTTTCCGATGCGCCACCCTGTATATATATATATATATATATATATCATAATTTGCGATCAGAATGATCATAACTTTTTATTGTTTAAATCTGTATTGAATGATGAAAAATATATCCTGTAAGGAAAAGAATGGAGACTGTTGTCATATTTTTTTTAATTTTTTTAGAGTAATTCAATATCCAAATTATTAATAAAACAGAAGAAGGAAAACGTAGGTTTTATGGTATGAAATGATATTGACTGACATTTGATCACCATATATGCTAAACATATGAATTCCTATGGTAGAGGTTTAATTTATTTGGATATTAGGACAGCATACATTGAGTAATTTATATCAGGAACTACTCAATTTTATCAAAAGCCCTATAGTATTTCAAAAATACACTCTATAAAATAAAATATCCCAGAAAAGTACATGTGTCATCTACAGAAATACTTATTGTATCAAATAACAGTGCTATATCATCATCTAACACTTATCAAGATCATAAATTATCAAGTACATATGAGAGTGGTGTGTTTATAGTTGGTTTCAGATTCACCTAGATAAATAACAAAATGTGCAACAAGAGTGTTATGGTTCAAAATAAATGAATATAGTTTTGATTTATATTGGGACAATAAGTATTCCTATATATTTCCAGAAAGCACTGAATTCATAATTGACTTGAGATTTTACACAAAAATTTAGCAGAAAGTGAGAATTTAGATACATTCTTCAATCTAAATCTATTATAAAAAATTAAAAACCCTATATTTTTTATTTTATTAGAAATGATTTTTTGGACTGCCAAGGCATAAAAAATAGAAATACTTTTTTGAAATATGAAATAATATTTAGATTCAAGTTCACTATTTGACTATTCGTATATTACTTATATGTACATACTGCCCTAGGGCATAAAGAAGCCCACTGGCTGAAATATTTAATGCCTGTGAATCCTTGTCATGCATTATTTAGTGGTACCTGTTTATAGATAAAATAATCTTACCTGGTAACTTCATCATTCAACAGCTTAACTCCAGAGATTACATAGTACATCACCCTAAGGTGTACATATAGTCCTCTGGCATATTTATCTAGTTGTCTCTTTATAGGCCTGTCTAACTCTAACCAACTAAGGTTGTTCTCACCATGTCTACTGACATACTGCAGCCCAAAGAACTTTGGTTGGTTGAGGCTCAGTTTTTGACAGACTACATCTAGGCAATCCTGCCCAGTACTCTCTGAAGACAAGGTACATTCTACTGAAGTTCCATCCAATATCTCTACTGAGATAACAAACAAAGATTTGGAAACAACACTATAGTGTCGAGACTTTTTCAATTTTAGTTTGAATGGCATTTTGGGTTATCATCAGATTTCTGGAAAGAAAAATTTCAAAATGATAAACAATAAAAAAACAGTTTACAAGGAGAATGTAGAGTTCTTCATGACACTATCATCATCTCACTAAATTGCATAACTAGCCTCACCACTAACACTAATTATAAACTAAGTAATATCAGTTATGTCTTCTTATTCTTCAACACATTTCTAAAATATGCTTAGAAGTTGGCTATGTTAACTAGTACTTAGCAGGTAAAATCTATTCCTCTCTAGATTATGCTTCAGCTCAGATGCTGAATTTTGATGATCTGACAAAAGAAAATAACCATACTCCACACCACACTAAGCTGTGTGGAGACCCCTGGACCCATAACAAACTTGGGGCCTGTGGCTGAAGGGGCTTGAGGGCATAGCGGGAGGAGTAGGGGGATGCTCAGGCATTTTGATTTTTGGGGGTCCCATCAAGCCAGCAACTTGAACCAAGGCCCTGAAGGGTTAGGATGAAATAGTATCTGCAAGTGAGCAGAGGCAATTTTTATTGGATTTTTTTTAATACAAGAAAGCATAGCATATCCATCAAGTGGAAGTTAACAAATGCACAAGCATTTCTAAGTTGCAGTATTACAGCCAATTCAAAGTAAAAACAGCTTTTCTATGGCATCTATAAATACATTAAGAAAACTTTGGAAAACAATCCATCCAAACAATAAAATGCCGATAGCTTAGATCATGAAGAAACCATAAACTCACTAAACACTCATTTTATTCAAATAAATAGTTTCAAAAAACCTCGAAACGTTTTTCATCCAATAAGCCATTAGCTAAGACGCCTAGTAAACCCAATTAGATACTCTTGCGCGTCGGACAGCTGGATGTGAGAATGCTAGGAATTTACCTCTATTGCAGCCCACTTGAGGATGTAAATGTTGTACGCCCTTTAATAACATACACAATAAATCATGGTATTCCGTTCACATTCACATATTTGATTATACATAACGCACTTGACAGAGACTGATGACTGATTTATTTTTCGTTTTCCGTCAACTTTTGGCCGTTGCTTGACAGGCACAGGTGCAACAATTGTGCGACGTTGTCAGATGAGAAATATATACAGCTATATGCATAATAATATAAATCAACTTTCGATAACATTAGTTCCATTCAGTTGGCTCTGCATAAGGAGTTATAGTGAAGTGAATTATCTCGCATCGAACAGAACGTCAACATGACAAATAGCTCCGATCAAGGAAGTGTATAATCGCAGAGTGCCACGTTTTAAAGCAACCGTCTGTATTGAGATGTGGTAGAATGGATTGCAGAGTCGAAGGTACGTGTGTATAATCATGATGTGGAAAGAATGCCCATTTTCCGCTATAGTAGCATGTTTATCAGACAATAATTTAAGAAATATGTCACTTTTAGCCGTAGCTGACTGCAACTTTGACAATTACGCGACACTATAGAATAATTTGCAAAATACCTTGAAAACATATAAAACACAAAAATGGGTATCATAAACTAGACTTTTTTTATACTCCAACTACCACGAAGGCCTAAGGCCTAAGCACCCACTGGGTACCGTGGGGCTCTAGGGGGATACAGGGGAAAGGGGGAACGCCACACGGACTCTGGCGAGGGAACACGTGTGCATGCAACATGCACACATTCTGGCTCCGCCTACGAGATCCGCCTGGTGGTACCTCCGCGTTCGACAGGTCAGAGACCGTCTACCACCTACGGACAATCACAACAATTTCTCCTGGGACGGGACTCGAACCCGCACAGCGCACGGCGACTGATTAGGAGACCGAAGAGTCTACTACTGCGGCCACCGCTGCTGCCTTAAGTCTAAAGACTAGAGTCTATCTCGAAAACATATGCATGAATTAAGTTTTGTTTTGACAATTAGTGAATATTTTTAGTTATGGCGATCTTTTAGGACTTTTGAACCACTAGAGCCATGCAAAAGTGTTTGTAACACCCCACATGTCAGGATCCACGACTCTTCGCGCTCTAATTTCACGTCTTCAATGACGAATAGAAGGTGCAAGTTATAAACGTCTACTTTACATCCTAGATATATAATATACATAGCTATGATGTTAAATGTCCATTTTTGAAGGCCGATTGAAGATTCTGGCAACAATGGACTTAGGAACTTTTATGTAGAGCTATTAGGTTGGCACTCTCAATTTTGACACTTTAAGGTTATGTTGCACATGAACAACATTGAATTTCTCAAATAAGTATGTATTGATTCAAGTATATCCCTGTCTGTTAATTGTTCAGTATATCAGACAAGATTACATACAACTCACTTTCTAAGTTTTCAACAAAATTTTCTAACTGCTCTGTCGGTCTATTTTGTATCTTTAGATTTGCCCAGGTGAATACATGTGAAAAACCGAGAAAAACAGCGATTTATTTATACACATATAATTTGAAGATGTCAGCCTTGAAGCGAGTACAACAATGGGCAACCTTTGCCAGAATCTGGCACATATACAATGCAGCATGGCAAAATCCTTTCCATTCATCAGAGTTGATCAAAAAGTACCTAATGGGCATGCATAAACCTATCTACCACCCTATGAATGATTGTGGAGACCATGTTATAGTTATAAATAGTGCAGATATAGCATTACCTGGAGATGAATGGAAAAAAAGGGTATATTTCCATCATACCGGTTACCCTGGAGGCGCAACTTGGACATTGGCTTGGAACTTACATGAAAAGGATCCCACTATGATTATAAAAAAGGCTGTATATAATTCTATGGATGGAAATCTACAAAGAAGGTAAGTGTGATTTCTAGTTATATATTAGCTTCATGTTCATTTTGACTAGGGATACATTGAGTACCTGGTTCATACGCAGTACTTGGCATACTAAGCCCATTTTAATGAGTACCTGATTTCGCTGAGTATTGAATTACTTAGCCTGGTAATAACTGGATCTTAACTTAAGAGATACAACTTTTATAGATCAAATCATTGCAGATACTGTGTGAACTTATATGCCATTCCCAAACCTTCCTGATATGTCCTCCAAGAAAATAATGCACTGTCAAAAGAACAGCCATGGTTGGAACATTTTTTTGCTGGAATTTAATGGTTTTCCAGTCAATATGGATCATTTTCTTGTGTGTGTTCATGGTATTTGCACAGCTTATTTTCTATATACAAAGTGTTACCACAAGTCTTTTCATAAAAAACACAGTCCAAGGAGTAGCTACTAAAGGAGTTTAAACTGAAATCATATTGTGTTTTCTAATTTCTATTTGTTCTTTTCCCCACATGAACACTCAAAGCACAACAAAAGCCACAAAATTAAATAATGCAGCAGAAGTTGAAAAGTAACAGGAATAACAAGTACCCCACATTTCTGCAATGATACTCTTTCCTCAAACATAAGCGCCTCAGGTTGCCTATTTCTAACAAAAATGTATGTTCAATCAGTGGCGGCTCGTTCCAATTCAGTGAGGTAGTGCCAGAATGGAAGCCATAATTTTGAATCGATTCAAAATTGTAAAAAATAACTTATAACTTACCCCTGATAGTTAGTGGTCAAAGTTCTTGAGGTTCAATAAATCTATATGTCCAAAAAAAAATCAAAAATAAAACTATTTACACACGCGCACCAAATTATAAAACAAGTGTGGAGAAGTACCTATAACTTCAAAGTTTTCTATACATGAAGTCCATTCTTCTTTCTTTTTTGGTAGCAAAGTTTTCGATTACCTTATTATTAAAATTTTCAATGCCACTAACAAAATGTTTTTCTGCAGACAGCATTCCTAAAGCACTAAGCCTTTCTTCCTTCATTGTGTTTCTGAGGAAAGTTTTAATCCGTTTCAGCATTGAAAAAGAGCGTTCTGCTTCAGATGTTGACATCGGTATAGTGATTAAAATACTTAAGAGCTTAAGAGTTTCTTGAAACGTACAATTTAATCCTTCCTCGTTCAATAAAATGGATAGTGGAACAGCTCCAGAAGTAGTACTCAATTCTTCTCTCTGATATAATACTTGTAACTCAGTTTTAAGCCTGTTTTTGTCTAAAAATGAAAATTGTGTGCATGTGTCATTTAAATGTGCTTCAGGAAACTGATGTTTATAAACAGAAAACTTTTCAGACACAAATAAATTAGAAGCAACTAAATGCCCAGAAAAGTTAAATCTTGTTCTTATTTGCGATAATACTGCATCGCATATTTCTAACGCTTCCCGTTTTTTGCTGCCTTCTTCAACTTGCCTTTTTTTTCTTGCCGGTTCATCAGTTTCTCTCTGCACTCGTTCAATCTCGTCAATAATGCTATCCATTTGTTCTCGTATAGTTTGAATTGCTGCTTCAAAATTCTCTAAATCATTTTTGACCTTAACAGAATCGGTGCATACTTTTTGTAATTGGTTAAAGACAATTTCAACATGTGGCATTATTTTATGGAATATACTTAGCCAAAATACAAAATTTGTATCTTGCAGCTTTAATTTGTACCCACTGGCTTGATTAATCGACGAAGAATCGCGTGAAGTACTTTCTATATTGTCCATAACTTCAATCAGGTCTTTCCTATTTTCATAAACTGTATGAACACCTCGTGACTGAAAATTCCAACGTGTTTGGGAAGATCTTGGCAATCTGCGATTAACTATTTCATCCAAAATTTTTGTTCTTTGAGGAGACGTCGAAAAAAAAGAGCACAATCCAGATAAATTATGGAAAAATATTCTAGCCTGCTTATTGACAGAGCATGCGCTTGTCATAATTAGATTTAACTGGTGTGCATAGCAATGAACATAATTTGCAAGTGGATAAGTTTCCTTAATAATCTTTTGAACGCCATTCAATTCACCACTCATAACAGACGCACCATCATAGCTTTGAGCTATTAATTTGTTTGGATTTTGATCTATTAATGGATTTACAACATTTAAAACGCATGCAGCGATTGATTTGGCATCGTGTCCGTCGGGGACGTAAAATCTCCAAAATCTCTCAACTGGTTGTCCTTTACACAAATATCTGAAAATAATAACTAACTGAAATTCACAGGCTACGTCAGTCGTTTCATCGGCAATTACTGCAACAAAAGGAGAATTTGCAATCTCCTTCTTAACTTCTTCATGATAAACATCTAGCATGCACTCAAGAAGCTCGTTTTGAGTTGTTTTTGAGGTACCCTTGAAAAGTTTGGCACTTTGAATATGGACTTTCAATTCGTTGTCTAATTCGGCGCTAAAATTCACCAGCTCCTTAAATATGCCTCTGTTTTCCGAATTTTCCTTTTCATCGTGACCCCTTAAGGCTAACTCAAATGCTCCACAAAACCTTATACAATTAATAATTTTATTCAATACATATCGATTCTTATCCACTTGATTATTATGTTTAATTAGATCATTGCGATAAGCCGAATTGAGTTGAGTCCTTATATTTAATTTACCAAGAATAGAAAAGCTAAAAACATTATTCATACGGACTTTAGATTTTTCGTGGGTCTTCATTTTATCCCATATATGTATAAGATCATCTGTACCTTTTTTTGACCAAGTCTCGTCACCTCCAAATAGAACACATACAAAACAAAATAGTTTATTCGTTTCTTCACAACCACATATCCAGCTGTTTTTATCGTACACATTTTTATTAAATTTGCGACAGCGCGATTTTTGTCCGCTACCACTTTGTTTCTCAATTTTTAAATCGGGTATTGGCCGTCCTAATTCTTTAATTTGCAGTTTTTGATCCAGCGAAAAACCACTAAATGAGTTTTTTAATATCCCGATTTTATTCATTTTCACTAGTTTTAATAAAACAGTAAAAAATATGATCACAAAACAGAGCAGTTCATTAACACTAGACGTACTAAAACAAAAACGTTATTTCTCACTTTTCAGGTAAAAAAAGACCGAAATCAGCACTAGACGTAATCATAACGAAACGACCGACCGAACAAAAACACCGCCGATATCATTTGATAACGAATTACGACTGATGATGTGCCTGGCACAAATTATACTTGTCTTTCGCTATTCACCTCATATAAAAATGTGTATTGTAGCGTTATCTCTGTCGCTCGTATGCGATGCTGGTAAAATTTCTCTCTTTTTATTTGGGCCGGCCCGACATTGGCACAAGTTGATGACGTCAAGGTCAAGGCATGCTTTATATCTCGTCGCGTGGTTCGGGTGCTTGCGGTGTTGTCACGTTGTCAGTGTTGTCACTTCATATAATTTATACCAAAAAAAAATGAAAAAGCAAAAAATAAAGTAAAACATTGAAGATTGAAAAAAATATTCTTTTTGAAGAAGACAAGGTAGTGCCATGGCACCGTGGCACTACCTCACGAGCCGCCACTGTGTTCAATATGATGACCTTGTAAATAACTTACAAACGTGCTTCTTTTATAACAGGAGGCGTTGAAGAACATATCAAAAAAATTTGGTTCAGAAATGTCTCTAAATATTGAAAATACACTAATCTCGCAAAAAATTGTCTAAGCTGCACAACTGTGGTGAGTGAATTTCATGGGAAGGTAAATCAAATTTGATAAGATTGATAAGAGAACCTTCCAAAAATGCAAATATAATCTTATTATTATTAACAGTAGACAAAATAACCCAGAGCAAATCACTCCATAGTGTACCTGGCTGGGTGTCTGGTACTCAGCCTTTTGAAAAAAAGTAGTACTTAGCACATCCCTAGTTTTGACATCAATCAAAATCATAACTGTTCTGAATCACAAGTAGTCAATTACAATGCAACTCTAAAATCATGAAAACCTATTTTACAGAATCAAAATGATTCTGAGGTAGTTCCTTTTAGAAACTAAATTATTTTTTTACAGGTATACAATGCAAAGGTTGCATATATTTCCAGATGAGAATGTACCAAAGGAACTTCTAGGGAATGTTTCAAATGAGATCAGACAATTGAGACCAATGCCAAAAAGATTGGACGATTATCCTGAAAAGGATGTCAAGGAATTTCCAAAAGTTATTGACTATCCTAAAGATTATGTTTTAAGATAAGAGTTTGATTAATAAATAGTTTTGATTGTACACATTGTTTTTTCTTTAATTTGATATATATATTTATAAACTGAACTACCATGTAAGTTGTACACTAATAATTGAGTGCACCCAACGTTTAATACTGGTCTAAAGGGTGAGGACAAGGAGACATTACTAATGTACCATTTCTGATCTTTTGTTTATTTTAAAAATAAGAATATGTATGTACATATAGAGAAATCCAAATGTCACTGACGAGGTAATGTGTATGAGAGAGAGGCATGCAATACGCATGTTAGAAAGAGTGCGCCACTGGCAATGCGGCAAGCCACAGCTGCACTTATGGCCTCGTCACTCGCGTTGCTAGGCAACGTGGTGCTTCTCTATCTCTTTCTAACATACGTATTACACTCTTCTCTCTCGTACACATCACGACGTTAGTGGTATAAGGATTTCTCTGAATATCTATCTAAAAATATTTACAAATCTTGTATCAATATAGGGTCATTTACAAGAGTCGATTTAAGGTTATTTTTCAGAACCAGCCTTTTTAAATTCGTTAGCTATACTCTTAATAACTGGTAACTTTTCTTTGAGCTTCTCTTTCGCGTTTTCTACTTCTGATCCACCACTCAACATAAGTGTTACAAAATCTAGAACAAAAATTATATTCAATAATACTGAAACAAGAAATCAAAAATATCACCAATTTATTTCTTCAGATAGCTGAAATAGTTATTTTAACACGTTAACTGCGGGAAGGCTAGTCTGACTTGTGGTACATTACTTATCTATCTATCAATACTGTCCAATCTTGAGAATGCTGTAATGGTATAATTCTGTACCTTTTATGAATGAATTGGGTGACACGGGATTGTTTAATTTACTTTCTGAAAATTCTTAGATAAGTTGCTGTTATATATCGAAGATTGACAAAGGCTAAACTCAATTTAGAACGCATTGACAAGCATGGCTTGGCTGATAGAGAACCATTCATGGATTGAGGAGATTTGACCATGTTAGTGACAAATACAGCCAAATGAAATGGCTAAGAATTGATAAACATGTGCGGTGCAAATACTTAGTGTTTTTGCACAAGTTGATAGCTGCGTCAAGACCTGCATACCTGAGAGAAAAGGTCATATTTAATCGAGAAATTCATGACAGGATTACCAGGGACCGTATTATGGTCAGGATACCTCCACACTCTATGACACTCTTCAAGCGTTGTTTCTCGTATAATGCTGCCGTATTTTATAATGCTTTGCCCAGAAAGTACAGGGAAATGTCTTTTGCTAGTTTTCGAAGGCAAATCAAGCAATTTATGCTCACTCTTCCCTGATATTGATATGACTGATTTTCTGAGCCGTTTAGGCATACGTGTACATAGTGTATATAGTTGTAGTGTACTTTAGTTTAGTTGATTAGTTATTTAATCTTTCTGTATTCCTTAGTGTTTCTTATATATTTTTTTCTTTTTTAGACTTGCACACAACATCGTGCTTAAAGTACAGACAAAGGTAGTTAAGTGTAAGAGTAGCTCAAGCTAAACTTCGCTATCTTTGTCCCTCACATGTACAAAAGATGAATAAAGGCGTTATTATTATTATTCATTTCCTGAAAATAATCGAGTAGAAATACAGTTGGTGGACACTGTAGTTGTATCTTCAGGCATTGCTGTGTTTTATATCGAAGATCTACAAAATCTAAACAAATGTGAAATACTGATTTGACAAGAATTTTTAAGGTAGATTGCATACATACGAGTATATGTGAGAGAGATGGATGCATCAAAATATTATTACAATTTTAATGTGACTCGCCAAAAACAGAGAAAAGAACTAACGTATATATGTTGCTCTGTTTCCTAAAGCATGGTAAAATTTAATAATGATCAGGCAGGTTACATATGCTTAATGCTAGAATGGTTCGCGCAAAAATATATTGGGATAAATACAAAACAATAAAAAAGCGCAGACTACGAGTGCTATCCAAATACTGTACCCTGTTGTGAGAAAGGTGAAATAAGAAATGCGAAATGCCTCTATAATCACGGTTTACTTTACTATCATGTACTTTACTACGATTCCCGGGAATAAGTGTCTCTCAGGGTTTGAATCGTAGTCATACGTGTATTCATATATATATATATATATATATATATATATATATATATATATATATCAAAAGATATATTTAAATAGTGCTTTTATCGTAGTCAAAAGAAGCATTCCAGTAACTCAAGAAATCCATAGAAAAAGTTTTACTGTCAATGTACCTCCTGCCAACTAAACAGCAACACATCAGCGTAGTACTGTTACTATTCCCGGGGATATGAAATGCAGTTAACGTGTTAATCTCTTGACTAAAGTAAAAAAATGTTCTACACTTCGAACATTACTAAATCACCGAGTGTATGTTCGTATGAGGAGCGCAAAATACTACTCTATCACAAGGAATTTGCCCATTAGCTTTTGCAATAAACATTGTATACAACTTCTGCTTACCATGATAAGACGTTAGTTCGTTTGCTTGTTCCTCGGTAAGATACTGCTTCAAGAATGCCAAAATAGCTGTGACGTGTCTACCGCTAGCATGTAGCATACAATGAGTAGCCGTGGTGAAAATGGCGAGTGTTGCCAGGTGCAACGCCAAGGCTACATCTTCGCATTTGTTTAGTTGCTCCAAAAGTTGATGTTTGTGGTTCAACACCACTGTTCTGTCTTTCTTTTTGTCAATCTTTTTCAAGATCATACTACAAGGGATCTGGAAAACGACCAATGAACAATGAAACTTATTAGTAAGAGATTCTATAACTCAGTGAAAGTGCGACTTTAGGGCTCATTTTTCTCCTGTTGAGGTCAAAAAAATGGCGTCAAGTAGGTTGACTCTGTACGTATCTCGCAACGCCGTCATCAGTTCATAAAGATTATCTTCATCACAAATTAGAACCTATCGAAGTATTACAGTGCCATAGACCTGGATATGTATGGATATATCCTTGATAAAGGAAACGTCGGAGAAAATAATAAATTTGAGCAATTTTTATTTTTTGCATTTGTGACGTTTTCCGCCGCTGCCACTGAACCGATTTTCAGAAACTACGAAGTTTTTTCGTCCTTGGCACAGTCGTAATCTTGTGTGAAAATTTCATCAAAATTCGACCGGTAGTTTCCAAACTACAGACGGGCCAAGGATTAGCAGACAGACAGACAGACCGACAGACAAAGCGATGGAAATGAGTGACATGATTTTTTTTTCAAAAAACATATCTCGTTTTCTGAATTTTTCGCGATTACACTAAATCCCCGCCAGTAGGCGTGAAAAGTAAAAGATACTATGTATATTGAAGACTGACTAGTGACATAAAGCGAAAAAAAGAAACACATTGATGTCATGTCACTTTCAATGGCAAACTATCACTGTAGCAAAATGTGCGAAAAGGCGCACAAGCTCGTGTAATAAACATCAGGAAATATGATACAGGAACCCATTAAAAAGGAATGAATTTACATGTGTCATATACAGCTGAGATCGTAGGATCTTATTGTGTAGCACAAACTACATGTATAAGTACTTCGTGGACATTGGAAATAATAAAAAAAAAAAATGTTTCCGATAACTATCTACTGGATTATAACTTACCAAAGCTTCTTCAACTGTTGTCATGAAATCGTCGATGCTTTGCCCTGAGAGGCTCTTGACCAATTGTACCAAAGGAGTTTTAAATTCAGACGGAAGTTCATTGACAAACTTTAACTTCTGATCATTGTTAAGAGTTTCGGCCTTTGTGCCCAAATTTTGTTCAGCAGCAATATAGTTCAGAACTTCATTTACTATGTCCGTACAAAGCGATTTTAGGAGGTATTTTACCTAAAATGTATAACTTGACTTATTTTCTGGATATTTATTAAAAAAAAATATCTTTTGATCCGAAACGGCTTGATGACATATGAGATATCCAGGCAGTGAGAGTGACATTTGTACTAAAAATCTTTAAAATCAAAATCGCGGATTTTAATGAAAAAATTCAACATTGAAATTCCTATTTCATGCATATAAACATTTATTAAATTAAAAATGGCAGATTTTAATTCAAAATTTCAACTCTGGAATTTCTGTTTCACGGGCTACAGCTCTATAGATTTTGAAATTTGAGGTGTCCTTAGATTCAACTTGATTGCACAATTAAATCTTTATTCTTCTCAGTTAGTGCAATTGGGTTGTTGGATTTTTTAAATATGCTTGTATAATTTTAATATTACACATCTCTTACTAATTGTGTTTGAACGTCTTGAGGTAGGAGCTTAGTTCCCTTTTCAAATAATCTCACGTCCCCAATGAGAGCATTCAATTTGTTCTGAAGTTCATTATGTGTTTGCCTTCTGTTAGCAGTACGATCAGCCACAGTAGCTACATAGATGCTCGCTGCAGCCTCAAGACCTTTCTCATTTAGTTTGGGAAACAGGTGGGCGGTCAATGGCTCCAAGAGGTCATCTAGAGACTCTTCTTCCAGTAAAGGTTGAATCGAATCTAGAAGAATGATAATATTCTTAGATTTTAATAATAATAATAAAATGTCTTTATTAGGCACATTATATACACTACCACATAATGTGACCTCTACGTAGGCGAAGTCTAGCTCTTGGCTACTCTACTTAACCTACCCAAATACTCAATTGAAACACTCAATCAAAAGAAACTTTGATAAGCAAAAGACGCTTCAAAACAACGAGCTTGATAGCTTCCTAGCATACATATATACACACATATATTACGTAAACTAAAATTAAATGTAAGAATTAAAAACTAACTTTTCCAAAATTACTATAATGACAAATAAATCTGTTTCACATGCTTACGAAATCTGTTTACTGGCCAATCCTTTATATTGTCATCTAATTCGTTATAAATCAGGATAGCATTGTAAGTGTATGAACTACGAAATAAAGTTGTTTTATACATAGGGATCTCTAGTCTTTTTTTGTGTCTGAAATCAATGTCTGAATTATTTCGTCTGAAAACAAATTTCTCATAAAGATACAAGGGGGATCTAGAAGATATGATCTTATGTGTAAACACTGCTAGATGGTACTTGCAAGCATTTTCTATACACATCCAACCAAGCTGAAATCTCTTTAAGGAAACATGATCATACTTCTTGAGATTAAATACAAATCGACAACAAGTATTTTGGAGTTTTTGGAGTCTTGCTTTTGTGATAGAATCAAGACAATGATAGAACACAGTGCTACAGTAAAATAAGCTTGGAAATATAATAGCCTCACATAACTTTTTTCTAACTTTAAAATTCAAAATAGAGCGATTGACATAAAAACACTTCAACGTTGCATAACATTTTTTCAAGATAGACGAGACATGCTCCTTAAACCGTAAAGTATAATCAATAATCAACCCTAAATTTTTTGTAGTATTTACGACAGCTAGACGCTCCTTGTCGATTTTTACATCAAGAGAATTCAATACAGTGTTACGTTTGACAGCAGGACAAAAAAGCATCACTGAGCACTTATCCTTATTGAGCTTAAGATTATTACCATTTGAGTATCCTACTATTGCCTCCAAATCATCATTAAGCTCATTGATTGAAGTATGCAAAGTGTTACTATTAAAGCTTTTATATATCTGTGTATCATCGGCATAGCACATCACAGAAGAGTTTTTCACAGAGCTACCCAAGTCTATAGTATAAATTAAGTACAACAAGGGCCCTAAAACTGAACCCTGAGGGACACCTGATGTTATATCAATCGGATTAGATATAGTGTTGTCTATCTCTACTACTTGTTTACGATTTGAAAGATATGTTATAAAAAACATTAGAGGTATGTCTGAAAAACCAAAAAACTTCAATTTAGCACATAAAAGCTCATGATCTATTTTATCGAACGCCTTAGAATAATCTAATGATACAAGTGCTGAAGCATCTCCCTTATCAAGCGAAGCAATGATGTCATCTAAAACCCTTGCTAAAGCTGAAGTTGTACTAAAACCACTGCGGAAACCAGATTGACACTTGGGAAAGAAATCATTATTAGAGAAATAATGATAAACCTGATGTTTAATCAATTTCTCCAATATCTTCGATATAACAGGAATCAAAGTTATAGGTCTTAAGTCTGAGAGACATTTTGGATTTTTACATTTAGGCAAGGGTTTGACAAGAGATAGTTTCCAAGCATCAGGGAAATACCCAGCCTCCAGGCAACAGTTCAATAAATGCGTCAGGGGTAGTAATACTCGAGGCAAGCAAAGCTTCAGCATTGAGACTGTTATACCATCCGAACCTGCTGCATTAGATTTTAGGGACAGAATAATGTCTAGCACATTTTGTGGGGTAGCAAAACTAAATTCAAATCTAGCACTTTCATTAATTTTGGTACTATTAAATTTATCAACTAGATCCTTGCAATTGCCCGAAGGCGTGAAAACGGAAGAAAAATAATTGTTTACTTCATCGGCATTCTTCAACTGTGTAGGTAAAGATCTATCTACATTAGTTTTGAGTTTCAATGAATGTACAGCTTTCCAGAGATGCTTGTTACTATTTAGTTGTTCATTGAAGCTTAGATATGCTGCTTTCTCCCGCCTAATAGCGGAAATGACATCATTTCTTAATTTCTGGTAATATTCGAGACTAGCTGGACTTTTTAAAATCTGATATTTTCTAAAGGCTTTATTTCTCTCGGAGATCAAAAATTTTATGCCACCTGTGAGCCATGGAGCATAAGGTTTAGTAATACGTGATGAAATAACAGGAGCATGGACATCAAACAAATCCAAAATATGATTAGAAAAAAACGTAGCTTTATCCCCTAAGTTAGTGATGTAATATATATCGTCCCATGGGATTTTATCCAAATCCACCAAAAACTGATCTTTACAACAGTGTTTAAAATCTCTATATTTGACAGTCTTTTGAAAATTCTTGTGCCCCGATTTACAATATTCGAGTTTGGGACAGTGATACAGTTTGAGTACACCCATAGAGGGAAAAGCAAGCGAATAGAAGAGAAGCTAAACTATTCCCCTTAGTTCCTTTACACATAACCAAATGAGATTCCTTGTGTGGAGTGGATATTCGTCGCAAAAGTTCGACAGGAATGAACGGAAATTAGGTAAGTGCACACAGGGCGCAAATGTGAGGAAGATATCCTTTCCTCTATAACATTGGAAGTTTTATATGTCATTTACGGATTGAGTGCCAGTAAGTGGTGAAAAAGTGCCAAGATGACATTCCAGGATTTCCGCTATAAAAGTTAGAATGACGGAATGAACGACACTGGCAGGTAATTTGAATGCCAGAAGTAGATGGCGCTAGTTAGGTTGGAGGTTATGTCTAACGTTATAAACAGACAAAGATGTCAATTACTGATCAGCTTCTCACACCAGTAGATGTCAAAACACGATGAGGTTGCAAAAAATAGGTCACCTTTCTATTAAACCTGTGTCTTTTTCCCCATTTACTTTTGGAAAAAGGATTTCAGACTATACCCTATTTCACGAGTATCCATCACGCTTTGGCGTCTACTCAGGTGAAGCAAGTGACATTTTAGTGTTAGTCTGCGACGTTGGCAATAATGAATGGGGTGTAAAACTTGTCTGTAGCGTTTTGTTTTTCGTATGTAAATGAACTTTTTTAACTAAAAAAACTGTTAGCAAGTACAAAATGAATCTGTAGCGAACAAAAAACCAAAATAAAATACGGCTCTGACTAGCCGACATTGACAGATCCGTCAGTATTATGTGTTCCGTGCTGCTATGGAGGATTTTGAGATATTACTAGATAATCGGCTGTCATTATACCGTGATGAATACTCGTGAAATAGGGTATCGATAGTCCAATCATATTAAACGAAAATACCGTAGGTTTTCGAAATAATTGTAAAGTCTGGTTTTATTGATGCAAGCTGTTCAAGGGGGTATTTAAAACATGGACGCATAAAATGGGTACACCAAATTTTGTGGGAATGCTTTTTATTTATCAACAAAGAATGAGAAAACCCATTTTTTGGGAAAGTCAGAGAGGAAAAAGTAATACATGACAAGTGCGAATTAGAGCTTTAGAAAAATCTATGAATTCGATGGGAGTATATGTGGAGGTCATCACAATATATATGCATTTTTTTAAAGAGGAGCCTGCTATAATTGAAACAACTTTACGTAATCTCGTAATACCTCTAACTTCATCTGCAGCTACGACCTCAAGAACCATTTTCTTCACTTGTACGTCATCATCGTCATCCGTTTCGGCAATATTTTTATTTCCACCTCTGTTAAATTTCTTTGTGGATCTCGTTTTAGTTTCTCTGCCTTGTGTACCTCCTCCACTTTTACCGCTTGCAGCTTTCTTCCGCCTTTCCTCACGTTTGTCAACCTTATCATCTGCGTCATCCGATTTCTGGCTTCTCAGATGAGAAGAGTGCAAGCTTTATGAAAAAACAAAACATGAACATTGACTTTCAAATGAAGAAAGTAATTTTTTTCCAGTGTATGACTTTGTTCTTTGAATGCTGAACCTGTCTAAACAGCGTATTCTTGATTTCTGGCTTCTCAGATGAGAAGCTTTATAGAAAAACAAAACATCTGAATATTGACTTTTGAATGATGAAAGTAATTTTAAGGCGCGAAAATATAACGACCTCTTTGCAAAACCTTCCATTTTTATGTTTTTGAATAGTATGTCACGATCAATATTTACTGGCCTTTTTCGGATTTTCTGGGCGAGAGAAAAAAAAATACTGAAGTTAGTTGTCATGCAGAGGTTGAAAAAGACGGAACTTCAAGGGTAAATAAGTTATTGCATTCAAGATCAGTGAACATTATTCTGTGTTCATATTTGCCAGGTGTCCAGTGGGAAAGTCCACTTTTTGATTTAAGAAAAAAAAAATAAACTTAATTAAAAGAAAATATTTATTACTAACAGCATATTCGTAAATTCGGCGAGTTTTATTTCTTAAATATCATTGCTATGCCTTCGTACACACTCTTCTAATCGCGCACGCAAATTCTGAAACACAGAGTTCCGGAGTGATGTTGTTTATTTCTTGTCGAATGTTGTCTTTAAGCTCCTCCAGTGTTCGTGGATTCTTGGAATACATTTTTGACTTCAGAATGTCTCCAAACTTCGATATAACCTCTTGAGGAAAAAGTGCTTTCACCGTGTCCAACGTTTCTCTGGAAGTATAGGCAATGGCCCCACCCTGTTGAAACCATGTGTTTCTGTTAAATCGACGTTCTGTTCTTTCAAAAGGAGCAAAAAGTGTCAATCATGTATCGCTCGGAATTGATTGTCAATGCATGACCGTTTTCATCTGCAAAGAAATACGGCCCAATAATACCGCTAGAGGATATGGCGTACCAAAAGTCATCTTTGGAATATGTAGCTGTTGTTGATGTTTCTCTTTTGGGTTCGTTGATGCCCAATATCTGCAATTTTGCTTGTTCACATAACCGTCTAAGCGAAAATTGGCCTCGTCATTGAAAACAACGTTCTCGAGAATGCGCTGCGTAGGAAAAAGATTCAACATCCGTTCAGCACAAGATTTGCGTAATACGTAATCACTTTCCTTTAAAGCATGGACCGATTGGATTTTATAAGGATGAAAAACCATTTTTTCTTCATTGTGCAATGCAGTGTTGACCTAGGGATTCCCAAAGCAGCGGAATGCTTCGGTACAGAACGCGGGCGATTTGCAATGACCAAATCACTCGACGCACAGTTTCTTCTGTTGATACAGTAGGTGTGGGCCAGGAATGGGCATCTCTTGGTCGCCGAATGTTGTATCGTGTACAAAATTTCCGAAGGGCAGCTGCGTATGAATCACCACTCTTAAAGTAAGCCTCGATAGTAACAGCACGTTACACTCCGGAACAACGTTAGATTGTGACTATTTAACCAGCACGCCGAACGCGTGGATCATGATCTCTCCCTACTTCCTCGCATATACGGTTGCCGCCTAATTCAAATTTGAAATGTGAACTTTTCCACTGGACACCCTGTATCTTAGTATATTAAAGCACATTCTCCATACTTATAGAAATGTTTACTCGATTTTTTAAAACATGCATTTTGTGAAACATCAGGTATACCCATCGTTTTCAAACCGACCTGCAATTGCCAGATTGAATTGCACCTGGACAGGTGTACCAATAGCAGAAAGTGATGAATCATAGTTCTGTGTCATATACCTATTATCACAACTTTAATAAAAAATATGACTATAATATACATCTTTGGTAATAGTTCGTATATGGTCATAAGTTTGCGATTTTCTTCTAATATTTTGCCTTATCCAAAATGAATTCCTGATGTTAGTAAAGAATATAATGAAGCGTGGCAACATTGTTCTCGACTTATGCTATGCGTGGCTATGAGTCAATACAAGGGCGAAATTTTCACTAGCTTATTTTTCTTAAGAGGGGTCGTATTTAAAGTTACAAATGCTCAAAAACAGAACATTTTCATACAAAATTACTTGTCTAATTGTGTAAATCTGTAACACTGTGAATAGAAAGATGAAACTAATATACAAGTACATTGTACTCGCCTGATTTGATATTCCTGGTATTTCCCAGACTCCACTGTAGCTTTTGCGTTTGCCTTCACTAATTCGTCACAACTATCAGCCAGTTTTTCCACGAACGCTTTGCTGATTACATAACTTTCAATTACCAAAATTTGCTGCCTTTGCTGATTAGTAAGAGCAGCGTTAAGAATCATTTCAATATCCTTTTCATTGAAAACAGAGGGAAGGTTGCTTTGTAGGTCGGTGTAGCTCTTGCTTGCTATGCATTCATCTATGTCCGCTTGTACTCGTTCTAAGATGGACCTGACGACCGAAAATCAATTAAAGACATCTACAGTTTCAGATTGCCTGCTCGAATCTACCCATTGTGTATTTGAAGCTCATCCGCTCCGTGTCAAAACAAACATGAGCACTCTCTCTTCGGTTCTTTTCACTTGTCTCTGCCTGCTCAGGCATTTATGACCAATAGGAGCGAGCTTATTTGGACATCGCGCGCTGGTGTTTATTTTGACGGGAATAAATGAGACATGAATACATGACTTTATTCTAGTTTCTAGTGAAACTGTCTGTGGATTCACCGTATTGACGGATCATTTGATCAATGGTCAGACATTTGCTGAAATTTATTGGTAAACGAATAGATATGTAGACAAAATATGTTGTCGTTTTGTTTTAAGTAAACCAATTTTATCTGTTTTTGCTAGAATAATTACTTTCTTTTTTCCGAGAATGAGATCTTCAAAGCGGAAGGAGATCTAAGGAGTTCAATTTCGGCCTTGTATTTTGTGATGGATTTTAGTAACATATTTATTTTTGCCGTCAAACACGAATAACACCATGGTACGTACCTTGAAACTCGCTTGACTTTATCAGCAACCACACAATGGATTGAAAAATACATTAAAAACCACTTTTAGATTTGAAATGCACATCGTAGTTACTTATAAATAATCAACCTAACCCGCAGATTCGCCCGCGTGGAAGTAATGTAAAGTATAGGTCATCCGTTTTGCATTAGTGTGAAGGATATTGGTTTCTGAGAAAGATATGCGATATTCAAAGTAATGAAAAAGTTACTTTGGCAATTGCCGATTTTATTGAACATTTTAATGTTTGATTGACTTGATTCGTTTAATTTCCCTGTTCTACATGATCATAACTAATTTTTTTCTCCGAGAGTTTAACTTTTGCAGAACTTAATACTTTATGGAAAGATGATGGCGTTGCGTGGAAAGTGCAGGGACGACCTTCTTGGCGCAATTTTTTTGTAACGGAACAGTTGCGAAAGTACAGCTTATACAGGGTGGCCGATATGTAACTGACTGGTTTGTATTTTGAATATTTGTGAAATGAAAGACATAAATTTTTTTCATCTTAATGGTTTATTGAAATTTAGGAATTATGTATGAAAAATAATATCAGACAAATGTCCGCCTCTAGAATTCGCGCAAACCTGAGCCCTCTTGATTACATTTTCCATCACTTTTTGGTAGGAATATTTTCAATCGCTTCCGTAATACTGTTCTTCAGCTGCTCTACAGTACCTATTTGGTTTTTTGGCATAAACCCTAATTTTGGTGGCCAGTTGACATCAGCAAATCGAGAAATTAAACGTCCCGGGAATATTTTTCGCAAAAGATTCATTGTTTCCCTAGCTGTATGACAAGTTGCTCCATATCACGGTAGCGCTCGCCAGTGTAGTAAGAGAATTAGCTGCAGCGTCACGTGACGAATAGTATTGACACTAGGCACGTTATTTCGACCGAAATCTTGTAGCTACCGAATCGTTGCAACAATCGACTCTTTAAGTAAAACGTTTTAAGAATACGGACGCGTTGTGGAATCGTGTAGCGCTCGATGATGAATTGGACACATATGCTTTAAACAACTACTACGACGCCACCTACTGAAGTGCGTGTATCAAAAATGGCTAGCAAAGATATCTGATTTTCAGGTTGAATAAGATTCGGGAAGTGTCTTTTCCGACATACTGTTCATTGTCTGGGAACAAAGGTGCAGTTGTACAGTTCTCGACCTTCAGAGGTTGACAGAGTGACAATGGGAAGCAGAAACCTGACGGATTCGCTAAACAGGCCGGTCGTATCACGAAGGAGGAATCAGTAGGTACAGTAAATTTCGTTGGCATATCGGCAGAAACAGACAGATCGCCCACCGCCTGTAGTCTTATTGCCTATTAACATATAAACCCTTCCAAAAAATAATATAACCTACTTTGAAATAATACAGGAGCTCAGGTAATGAAGTTCTTCATTAACTAGTTGTTTCTTGATATACTGCTTATAGTCAGTTATACCTAAGCGGTTCAGGGCGTCATATTCCAGGTAGCCATTTTGTCTGTAGAAATTGCTAACCCATTCGTTCTGAAATCAAAGTTATATAATAACATACTCCTTATTCAAATCGCATTTGCAAACACGGTCGCTCGATTTTTGTTCTTCCATTGGTTTATTGTTGCACGCCCAGCTTACTGGCCAACAGTAGCGTGAAAATTTGGCCATGATGCAGGCGAGTTTCTGTTACGTGACGCAGTTGCGGTTTGAAATTTGGAAATATCAGTGATAAAAAGAAAATGTGTTGCTAAATAACATTTTTCAATATCATAATAAGTTAACACTGTGTTTACCTGTGATCGTGCGTAAACATTAGGTATGTACTGAGCACCAGGCAACCTGCTTGTTAATGTACCATACATACAGGTTTGGTCAAACAAAGAGAAAAACATCTTTTCATTAACATCAACTTGATTCAAAATGGAAGCCACAGGTGTGGGCCTGGTTAAGCCTGCCAGAGCTCCACGTATTTTAGCTTTAGTCCTGGCAATAAATGACTCTGAAAATAATTTGTTTGGTTAGACATTCGATTCTAACGAATGATTTATATTGGTGTGGCATGTGCAAATATTGAGACATTTTATCTGTACAATTTCAAAATGAAAATCCTGATGTAAGTTATGTTAATCTGGGGATCCTTCTGGGGAATGAAGCATCATTATACAGGGTGTTCATTTGAAAAATTCCCATCACAGATTTATCGAAAACCACATTAAAAGAAAAAACGCCGAGGTTTGTCAAGGGGGACAAAAACTACTTCACCCCCTTTCACCCTGGGGCCAACAGGGTCATTTCCTTAAAAATTTTAAATGACAGGGGGTATCGAGTAATAGCTTGTTTGAAAGGTGTTTCAAGGTCCTTTATTTTGTTGTTTGTTTTTTTAATGTCGTTTTCGAGAAAATTAGAGAAATAATAATAATAATAATGTCTTTATTAATCCCTCTACACTGCGAGGCGAAGTTTAGCCAGCTGGCTACTCTACCACTTAACCTCACAGCGCAGGAACACCTACAAAAGGAAAAACATAACAATAAATTTATTTATCTTAATTTGTTCAGTAAGTGTTTTTTTAGTAATTTGTACGCGCATCTAATTGCATTTTTTCGAGCTAGATACATCTTTGTTCTAAAAAAGGAAAAATGAAAACTGCCCTACCTTAGACTATGCGTTAATTTAGTTGGTATAATATTTTCGCACTTCCTATAATTACATTCACTGAATTTGCACAAAAAGTTTATCATATCTGTATTGTATACCTGTATAGTAAATTCTTGGATCATTTTTATCTTGCTTTCCAAATACAACCTTTCCAAGATTCTTATCCACAATTTGTTGCAAAAACTCTGCTGGCAAGTCATAATGGATGGTTAAGTCACCAATACTTATTTGACCTTGTTGTTGTAATTTTTCATTGATCTCACCAGCAACTCTTGATATGTAAGAATGATCAATTAGTTGACCAAGAACATGCTGTATGTCCTTTTGTCCTTTCAGTACCTTTTGCAAAAAATGCATAATTATTGTGGAGGAATTACAAACTGATAATAGTTACTTAATTTGTCTATCTTGATGAATAATATGAATACCTAACTTATGATGTCTATATTTAACATAGCATTTGCATACCTTTTCAAATTGAACCTTTAATGAAGTTTATATTTTGTACTATACAGTACCATGCATATTTTTTTGTTTTTTCAAGTATTTTATATGATGTAGGGCATATACAATAGAGAAAACAAAAAATTAAAATAGGATTACTTCCAAGGATATTTTCTACTAAGGAATACATGTTAAAGAATATACATAATGCAGTCTTGAAGATTGCTGGAGGCAAACTACCTTTATAACAGATATCCAAGATTAGTTTCAGTGCATTTGAAGACTGACTCATTTAATACTATTGAAATGATTATACTTAAATTTCCTAACACACCTCATTGAGATGAGCATTGATATGAGCAAGATCGACACCAATGTTCTTAGCTAGTTCTACCAAGTTGATTCTTCCTCCTTGGTCATACAATTCCCCTTTGATTTCATTGATTAGCTGAGTGGGCGTTAAATATTCCTTACCATCACTGGTAAATATTAAATCTACCATTTTTCTGTCTATCAGCCATGATACTATTTCTATACAGTTTCTCTCAGATAATCTGCAAAATAGGTAAACAACCAAAATTGGTGGATTGCATCTACCAAAACAATACAAGACTTAGTTATGCCTATAATTTATAGGAGGGAAGATCTGCATGTACACCAATGGTAAATTGCAACAGCAGTTCACAATAAAAATCTTGTGCTAAATGTTAAATCATAAAAAACTGAAACATTGCTATGGTTTGACCCTAAAAGCTTTATATCCTACAGACCATGAAAGCCAAAACATTAATTTAGCTCTCAAAACATTCATTGCATTTAAAATGGATGCAATATCAAGGTTTGATAAAAACATATAGTGTCAAAAACTACAATATAGAGTTAGAAAATATTTGATTTTCCTAATAAATGTAATTATTAGTGAAAATGATGAGCACCCATCACTGACCACAATATATACAGGGTGACTTCGAAGTTGAGTCATTTATTTTAACAGTGAGTAGATCTGATCAAAAGAAATGTTTTTTCCTTTACCATTTTTCTGGTAAAATTAAAGTAACAAAGTTATAGCCCTTTGGAAGTTTGAGTACCGCCCTGTCTCAATAATAATATTACGTGTTCGTGTTTGGCAACAACGGATTTAATCCGCCTTATCGGTTAATCGCATCGGAAACAAAAAAGTGAAAGAATTTGGAACGATGTTTTTACAATTATTTTATTCAGTTGTATACAGTCAGTGTCAGTCGGTAACGCGTGAGTGAATAGTGGTGTCTGTTGCGTGGCTCAAACGAAATCAAAAATGGCACATGTTTACGAAAATGCTGAACTTGTGGACATGATTCTTATTTACGCGGCATCACGGATGAAAAAATGGCACATGTTTATGCGGATCGGTTTCCCAATCGAGTGCAACCAACCCCTCGTGCCTTTGTTAATGTAGTACAAAGGGCTCGTGAATCAGGTGACTTAAGACCTCACAGGGGAGAGCATGCCGGTGCTCCAAGACCGCACGATCAAATAAAGGTCCGCACTGAAATACTTGTCGGGAGGATACTTTATAAAACAAGGTAACATTTTTTTTTTTAGTTTTTTTTTTTATTTTTACACACATATTTTGGTTTATCTTCCTTCTACAATCATTATCTGAAAATTAATGACTCAACTTCAAAGTCACCCTGTACTTATATCAGAAAGGTCAGGTAAGGCCTTTGATAAACTAAAAAGGTTCTTATATCACCAATCAAAACTTTACTCATTTTATATTAGCGGCATATCTAGAAAGAGCTTTTGTGAAAGAACTTTCTATGAAAGCAGCAAAATCTTAAATTGTCAGGAATTTTAGGTATACTTGAAGTCTTACTTGAACGAAATAATATTGTCATCAGTACAGATTCAAGTGACCAGTAAGCTGAAATACTGAACATATAAATGTTATAACCACAAAAGTTACTCAAATTAAGGAATGAGAGAGCATGAAATGCCATAATAATAAATGGGGCCAGAAAAATTGTAATGTTAATACCAAAGGTTAAATAGTGTCATTGTTAAAAATGAGACGTCCGTTTGCTGCGTTTTTAATAATAAAACACCTACTTCTGTGTTGTGGAGGTCAGTTGAACTTTTTGAAAGTCTGCAGCTAGACGTTTCACTTCTTCCCAATCAGCCATTTTTATGAGGTAATTTCCACTTTTAGCTACAATTACGAATTAAAAAATTGATAGTAAAAGATGTACAATACAATATGATATTTTCAAATATTATTTTTGAGACAGCATATGGAAATCAAAACACAGCTGTTATACAACTGTCAAGATGACAGTAGTTTGTCACTTTCTTGACACGCGGCAAAGATGTTATTTCTGAGCGAGACAACGTAGCATAAGAAACAAATAACTATTTTGATTCGCCATTTTCAGGCCCGAGTAAAGATAACATGGCCACGCAAGACAAGTATTGTCACCTAGATTGCGGCATTGCCAGCTCATCGGACAATTTTGGTACCTCAGCTATTTTGCTAGAAATTTATAAAAAAGTAGCTTTGAATAAAATATTGAAGGATACCAATGGAGATATATAAAATTTGAGGCGTAGCGAAAAGCTAAAAAAGCTGTTATTTACGTTTGGCGTCTATGCAGCGGAACGTGTCTCTGAACACTTTTATAAATGCCCAGTTTTATAGGATAAAATACTTTTTGAATACGTTCCTTCTGCCATCAATTGGAAAAAAAACAATATTTTATTATATAAATATATTTATTAACTATCTGATCTAAAATACTTGATAATTAATAGGAGAAGTATCATTTTTATTTTCTCTACTATTTATTAGAGGAATATGTTTTTTTAGTGACCGCATTTGCACTTGGGCGAGGAAAACTCCTAGAAAACCTCAACCGTCGCTGCTAAGATTAATTATATTAGGTGAAGAAAAATCTAGTTGTAAATAATATCTTAATAATCTTAGTCGAATTAGAAAGGGAGGACCCCGTCCTTCTAAGCAGGGGTGATCGTATTACCCCTAAATATCGCTTCAACCGCAAGTTTATTGTGGAGTATCCAACGAGGGAGGAGTAGGACCGCCTGTAGCCGGGGACTCTCCGGAGTGAGAGGGCAGGTCTGGTACACGGACGGCTCGGTCACCGAAGAGGGCTCAGGTGCTGGGGTCTCTGGGCCTAGAACTACGCTATCTCTGCCTCTCGGTGGATACACCACCATTTTCCAGGCGTAAATCTTTGCGATTCTGGCTTGTGTATCTCACATTTTGGAGGAGGGTGGGCCTAGGAGAAGATTAACAATCTTATCCGACAGCCAGGCTGCAATGAAAGCACTAAGTGCCTGTAAGATTACTTCGAGTCTTGTATTGCAATGCAGGGAGTCTCTGGATTGCCTCGCAGCGAAGCATCCGGTATCGTTAATATGGGTACCGGGGCACGCTGGGATAAGGGGCAATGAGACGGCGGACACTCTGGCGAAAACAGGATCAGCCAGCAAGCTCGTTGGTCCTGAGCCAGCTCTAGGAGTGACCGCGCATAAAGCTAGGAGGAAAATGGAGACGTGGGTTGCAAGACAACACTCTCAGAAATGGAGAAGTATCTCTAGACATCTCCGCCAGGCACGAGAGCTCATTGAAGGGCCCAGTGCTAAGGATGGACGCTTCTGCCTATCTCTGGGTAGAGCCAACCTAAGGTTGCTGGTGGGACCGTTGTCTGGCCATAACACGTTAAGGCGTCACCTGCACGTGATGGGGGTGGCTGAGGATCCCTTGTGCGAACGCTGCGGAGTAGAGGAAGAGACCTCGGCGCACGTTTTGTGTCGCTGTGAAGCTCTGAGCTACTATAGGCAGACTATACTGGGATCCATTACTTTGGACCCTCAGGACGTCAAGGAGCTTGGACTCAAGGCGATTCTCAACTTCGCTAAAAGGGCGAGGCTTGTGATTTAAGGATTGTAGAGGTGCATAAGGGCCCACTTAAGCGGCCTATGCACTGGCTCCTTATGGTGGCCGGAATGCCTCTAATTTCAAGATTCATTCATTCATTCATTCATATACTGAGTAGCAAAAAAAAGGTACGTATGTTTATTAGAATTCAAGAATTTTTTACATATAAATTTATCTTGCCATGTATAACAAGTAATGAAATGGCCAGGTTTTTTGTTAAGTTTTGGTGGTTAAATGTTAAATTTTGTGTAGCTTATTGAGAAGCCTTTTTGTGATTGATCAAAATGCCAAAAGTGCGTAGAATTTGCCGGGTGTCTCAGCTAAGAGACTTTGATAGAGGTCGAATTGTCGGGTTGCGTGAAGCCAGTCTATCCATAAGAGAAGAGGACCAACAGATCCTTACGCAGTATACTGTGGAGGTAGCAAAATTGTCCGATGAGCTGGCAACGCGGCAATCTAGGTGACAAGAATGACAAGATAACTGCCAAAACGTATGTCTATCCCGGAGTAACGACGGATTCATTTAGTACGTCAAAACGGCAGTATTCTAATCTTCATTTGCATTTTTTAAGGGGTGTGCAACGATTTCCAGAAAAATTTCGCTACGGATAGTCTTCTAGAGTCTACTAGAGTATATTTCAATAGTTGTCTTGCGTGACCATGTTATTTTTACTCGGGCTGGGGTTTTTTCTTCATCATAAAAATGAAGAGCTTGTTCAACGTCAAAAGCGAATTTCGAATTATAAAAAAAAAACCGAGATCCAGACAGACTGTAATGACCATAATCAAATTCAAGCGGATAACCAAATGAAAATGGTATTTACCATTTTGGATTGATATTTACCGATCCGTCCAAGCGAGTGTGGTTATCAGTTTGGTTATAAGATCCGTGACGTCATGAATCAGCTGTTATATGTCATAGTTATCACCGCAAAATTGTGGTATTTACCCAACTCA
This sequence comes from Acanthoscelides obtectus, assembly GCA_963669975.1. NCBI lineage: Eukaryota > Metazoa > Arthropoda > Insecta > Coleoptera > Chrysomelidae > Acanthoscelides > Acanthoscelides obtectus. Next base: position 26,991,463 of record CAVLJG010000008.1, on the reverse strand, counting down.
AGAGTAGTTTTATATTTCTGGTTATTATTTGAAATGTGACAAGTTAGAATTTTGCCGGGTATTGGATATTGTTATTGTATTTCAGCTTCGTTTTTGAGAAAATTGATACAGGCTGACTTCAGTTTTACCATAAAGTGGAGCACCTTATTAGTTATACTCATTACGGTTGTTGGGGACACTTTAAATGTAGTTCCTATGCTTAACAAAGTATCCTGTGTAGCCATATACCACAAGAATATTAAAATATGGCCATATAAACTCACTAGATGATATCCACCTGTATATGGTTTTGCTAATTTCTTTTTTCATCATTTCTGCTGAATCAATAAATATTTTCTTTGACATGCGGAAAAGTTTAGAGAATTGAAAGTTATCATAGCTACAAAGACATGGTTCCATCAGTAAGAATTTTTTTCTGAGAAAAAAACATTCCTGCCATTAATATTATTAAAGTTTTCTTTTTTCAATTTTCCATACCCCGTTGTAGACGAAAAAGCACTGATTATTAAGTGATAATAAAAATAATCAGAAACTATATACGCGCTTTTCTAAAATAAACAACTTGCAACAAACCGCGGTTAAAACCAACGCGTTCAAGCGATTCGAGTAAATGACGTCATCATCCCGTGTGTCATCTTGAACCATATTATAACCGCGGTCATAATACGGAAATTTTGGTTATTCGCTTGGATTTGATTTATATACTCTCTAGCCTCTAGTTCACATGCTAGTTCACACTGCATTTGGTTCACAAGATCACATGTCATGTCTTGCTTGTTTGTTTTTGAGGTTAGGTCTTTTAACTTCTTATCTCTGATTTAAATAATAAACCGTAAAAATTTTTATGTAATATAAAATGCCTCCATTTAAAAAGCTGAACACAAAGATTTTTCAAAAAAGTGGCCCAGACATAACCCCTGATTACATCTATTGGAAACAGTTAGGTGTAAGTGGAGAGTCACCTCATAAACGAAGCTATTTTTTACACAAACATGCTTGTTTTTAGGTACCAGTTTTAGTCAAAGAATTTGGTCCTATTGACTACATCGATTTTTCCCCCATAGAACCCAACTACTTCGCTGTCACATGTTCGGTACGTGTGCAAGTATATAACCCCATCACAAAATTAGTAGTCAAGAACTTGTCCAGGTTTCGACAGAATGCCTATGGTGCAGTTTTTAGGTGGGATGGAACCCTCATATGTGCTGGAGGTGAAGAAACCAATGTTAAACTGTTTGACGTTTCTACAAAGAACCTCTTGAGGTACACACTTGTTTTATAGTTTATATGAACTGTCTCATGTTGCTATATCATTAATGATCCAAAAACTGGTGTAGACAAATTGAAGTGTCACATCATTTTAAAGAGCGATACAGACCACGATCTATGTGCACCTTTCTATTTGTTTATCCCATGTTTCATATTTTTGAAGAGCAGGAAGTCTTGAATATTGTACAAAAGACAATGCTATATATATGCAAATTTTAGTTGGCAGCCAGATTCTTAGAGGGCTAAGGCCCCTCCAGGCTTTCCCCTCTGGATGCCCACACCAGCAAAATTGATATTAGAAATATATCGCATGGAATCATACATCTCTACAAGCTAGCAATCCACAAACTATGCTGGCAAAATGAAATTGCAATAGCAAGATGCAAGGCCATCAAACCAGCCATTGTGCCATTCTTCCATAGAAGATATTCTCAGCATGTGGGTTACCTGAGCCATCCTCAACCTACATGCTGAGTTTTTCATTCATATTGAAATGTGTCACAATTTTTTTTTGCAGGTTGTTCAAAGGCCACACAGGTCCAGTCCACCGAACATTGTTCATGCATGGCAAACCACAGATCTGTTCTTACTCTGATGATAAATCTATCAAAGTTTGGGATATACCTACTGAAAAAAACATTGTCTCTTTCACTGGTCATATAGATTACATCAGAGCAGGTGCTGTGTGTCCTGCAGTACCTGACATGATACTTTCTGGGGGATATGACAACATTGTAAAAATGTATGATACCAGAACAGAGAAAGAAGTCTTATCTGTAGATCATGGAAGCCCTGTGGAGTCGCTATTGTTTATGCCCTCTGGTGGTCTTTTTTTCTCGGCAGGAGGTACAGAAATAAAAATTTGGGATGCCATAGCTGGCGGGAAACTATTAGGAAGTATATCACAACATCATAAAACTATTACCTGCTTACGTCTAGCTTCAGACAATAAGAGACTATTGTCAGGTAGTTTAGATAGACATGTTAAGGTATATGACATTTCAACTTTCAAACCTGTGCATACATTTGACTTTCCTAATGCAGTACTGAGCCTAGGTGTGTCAAAGAATGATGATACTTTAGTGGCTGGGCTGGTAGATGGCTTAGTTTCAATTAGTAGAAGAGAGAAACCTGTCGAAAAAGCACCCCAGAAGAAAGTTAAGTCATTTCGCCATACATTTGTCACTCAACCACTTAATGTAGATACTATTGTCCCAGAGTTAACACAAGAGAAAGAAACTAAACATGATCATCACTTAAGGAAGTTTGAATATGCAAAAGCTTTAGATAGTGTTCTGTTACCATATGTAGCAAACAAAAATCCCCAAGTAACAGTATCTGTTATGCAAGAGCTCATACGCAGAAGAGCTCTTCACAAGGCATTTAAAGGAAGAGAAAAGAAGAGCCTCATGCAAATCTTGCGCTTTTTTATACGAAATATCAGTGACTATAGATTTACCAGAGTATTAGTAGATGCAGCCAATATCTTCATAGATACTTATGAAGATGACATTTTGACACTTCCTCATGAGGTTGGCAAATTATTTATTGATCTAGGGCAAGTATTGAAACAAGAATGTGAGTTGATTGATGAGTTAGCTGCCTTGCAAGGAATGATGGAGATGCTATTATCTAGTCAAGTTGCTGCAGAAGAGCATAATAGAGAGCATAAAAAGCATAATCTAATACCGAGTGAGGATGCCCGTAAAAATTTTGTTTTGACTGTTTAAAGTGTTTTTATCAAAATAAATTTTAATGTTTACTCGCATTTTTATTGCCATTTTAACCTCTGTTACCTGCAATTTATGCCTCTCTCACCTCAAGCTTAATTAAAACTACAAATACTCAAATTAATCACAGGCTTTTCGTGATATCAAAATACTATTTTTTGATTTCTATGTAAAAAAATAAATAAGAAGGCTTGATTATACTGAGAAATATGGCGCTGTCGTCGGAAGCGAAATAAGAAAAGACTTGAAAAATGTATCACCTAGTTGCTAAAATGATAGCGTTATGCACACTCATTTAATCAATTACTTCTTCTTATTATTGGTATTAAAGAATATTATCAAGAGATAACTGAGATAATATGCTAAACATTGTTTTCTAGAGCACTTATATCAATAGCGTTCATGCCGGCAAACTTTCGAAAAAATGCCACTGTTTTTCGAGAAAATACAGTATCAGTACCTTAGAGCAAAATTGATTCTAGCCCGAAATTGTATTTTTTTGTTTGGGTACATGGTTGAAAAACTCGGAGGCATCATTTTCAAGTACAGTAAGTATGGCTATGAAACATGACACTTGCAAAAATCAGTGGCGTACATAAACTTTAAACGGACACAAGAAATTCTCGGATCTATGGTTATCATTTTTTCCATATTTATACATGTTGACTCTGCCCTTTTTTCCCGATAAAATTTTGTAATACTCTGTGCGGGGGCGATTTGACCAATTCCGCAACAAATTTAATGAACCGCAGCTGCTATTTTCTTAGGAAACTTTTTTCCTGAATATCCGAATACCAATTTTTATACCAATTTTATTAATCGGTTACCTCGTTATTTCTGGAAAAATACTGATCGCTCTATAAATCTATAACAATATCCGACGGTTACTGTGCCCGTGAATATGCTTTGAGGTAATGAAGTTATGTGGTGTTAAAAAATACAGCCTTTATTTACAAAAATGGAAAATTGTCACGTATAGCGTCCCAAAATAAGTATCATATGTATTACAGGTTTATCTGCGTACAATGGCAAAAAAGTACCTATTAAAAATCACATTCTGATAACGAAATTCGTCGCTGATAAGGAGGTTACTTCATCTGTCTTCTTCTCGGTCTGAAATTTAATGAGAAAAGTAATTATGAAATTGTAAATATCTGTGTTTTTGCATCTGTTATTTTGATGTTTCCAAACACTAACGTATACGATCCGCAGTTAAAAGTTATTCACTGGTTGCAGTCACTTATACACTACAGGGAGTTCCTTAATGACGTGCTAATATTTTAGGGCATGATTCCTTAGATAGTTTTATGAAGAAGCCTTTACATGGACACACATAATACATATCTGCGATTGCTTATATTTTTTTAATACAGGGACTTTAATTTTTAAGAAAAAAAAGGTAGTTGTCGTTAAAAATTTAAGCCATTGCAGACATGTGTTCATATACACTTTTCTTTAAAAATAAATACTTCGAATTGCGAAACTTTTTTAGTTATCTAAAATCACAACTTTGCCTCCATTTGGCCGGTAAGAGATTGCCGTTTCCGAGATATGGATAATCAACGAATTCATAAAAAAATAGATTAATTGCAAATCAGAGTCAAGGAAAACATGAAAGTATCCTTCTCCTGTTCTCTACGTGCAAATGCAACTATTTTAACGAAAGTATGTCTTTTTGTCGGATTATAAAACGTACCTAAATATTTACTGAGTATCGTCATCAAGCAAAATCCCAAAGTAACGGCCGTAAATTGTATAATTCCAGCCTGCCTTTTCTCATGCTGTTTATGCCATCTGGCTCGTTCTCTTGGTATGATTTCGCATACCGTCACGTACAACAATGTTCCTCCTGCCAATCCCTGAAATGGAATCGACAAAATAAATCTATCGAAAAGTTGATGTTATAATATTATAGATGCGTAATAGGTTATAGGTTGCTTCTGTGACGTTCCTTGAGTTGTCTTCCCTAATAAGATAATAATGTCGAATCTAAAAGTGCAAAAATACCCTCCATGATGGTTGTATTCACAAATTGAAGTCAATAAATACTCGTCGACTAAAGCTTTTTTCGAACAAAACGTTTTACCAATTTCTCCATCGAATTTAGTGGAAATAAGGTTATCAAAATGATTTAATCAGAGATAAAAAATGAAAGGAAAATGATCTTAGTTATGATACATTCTTTAACTTAGTGTGGGCTCAAAACTTGGAAGCCAGTATATCAGTATTTTGGGACTAAGTCTGCAGAACATTCAAGAAACTAAAAAATGTTTGTTCAATGTTTAAATTATATTATCCAAGCATGTACCACTACAGACCATCAAGAAGCTGACCAACAAGTACAAAAAATGAGTTACCTCAAGACCGTTAAGCGACAATAACGTACCAATTTATTTCGTGTTTCACTAAAATCCATTTAACGGTGCCAACTAGTTCCTTCACGTTCATGGGTGGCTACATTTTTGATACACACTCGCATTGTTTGTCGAATTTGTAATGTTTATTTTCAGTACGTTGTTAATTAGTAATTATCAATCTGGTGTTCATTGCTCTACTTTATTAAATCCACGTTGAATTGATAACGAGTATGTTAAGTACTCATTAAAGATGTAATTAATGCGTACAAGGATTACTCAAAATGAATAGTGAAATAAAGCTCTTGAAGCTTCGGATAAATTGTCACCCGCCTCAATATTTTTATATAGATATATTATATAGGGTGTTTTGAGAGTAAGGTCAAATATTTAAAGGGCGTTACTTGGCTCACTTTCACATACATCTGTGACCTAAACGTTTTATTATTATTATTTTCATAATATCTATTTCTCTCCACTCTAGATATTTAAACTAAGTTTGGTAAATTGATTGTCATTCGTTTATAGTGGTCGCTTAGAAAAATATTATTTTGGTATTATGTTGCTTGCTATCCCTGTAGCAGTTTCCACATTACATTCATATGACTAGATAAATGTCCTCTTTTTACGAGAAAACCGTAGGTTTGGCGTAAAGAAAAACTCATCAAGAGATAAAATTTGGTCAGAAGTTGATAAAATTACAAAACTAATTTTTGTTACAAAAAACAGTGCTGTACCATATCTTTCTTCATGAATAATATTTTGTCTAATCAATTAGTTCATATTATATTTTATTATTGCTATTACTTATGCTAATACTGTACCTGACAGATCGGTATGGTGAACTTGCTGACTTCTTCGGGAATGTTCGAAATGAGCATTCCAATAATAATTCCCACCACTGAGCCAAGTGCAAATATGAGGATATACATGAAGTGCTTGCAAAAAGAGATAGCTGCATTCGACACCAGTTCTACTCCGAGACAAAATCCTACTACCAACTTATGGCTTGATATTGCCCCAAGTAGTAACAGAACCTGGAATACAAGGAACTAGCTGTTACCCGCAACTTTGTAAGGCATGAATTGTTTTTGAGTATACATATAACATTGTTTTTGAGTATTGCTATAATTGCATTGTATTAGGAAATTGAAAAGATTGAAATTGTTAAAAAATATAGTAGGTACTTTATTGTGGTTCACAGCCAACAACAAAATATACATTAACATTTTGAGTAACTTTTTTATAAACACACCTGTATGTATAGAAGCCCTGTATATATATATATATATATATACAGGGTGGCGCATCGAAAACGAAACAGACGCATTTACTGGCAGCTCAGTTTTTTTGGAAAAACGCTCAGACCCGTCGATTTTGTTTTCAAGGGGGACACAAGTTTGGCAAAAAATCACGTTAACACGTGCATCCCCCTGGGCGGGGGTGACACCAACTCTAGAATCTTAAATGGAAAGGGGGGTCGAGTGATACCTTATTTTAAAGGTCTTTCAACTCCCTTTATAATAATGTAAAATACATGAGCTTCAGTTCAGTAGTTTTGAAGATTTATTGATTTAAAGATTAAATTAGACTTTAATAGGTACATCAGATTAGTTTGTACTACTTTCAGAAGAAATTTGACTAAAAGAATTTACTTAATAAGTAAATGCTTTTCTTCAGTACGCCCATGGTTTGTTTATCATTTTGTTGTTGAAAATAGCTATTGGAGCGTTTTTTTGTGGCAAAAAAGTTATTCCTTGAAGAAAGATAAGGATAGGAATTTAGTTAGTTCGCGATTGGTTTGATCAAACTTTGTTGCTAAAATAACTTGTAACGCTTTATTACATACATTAACCATGGTATATTCCACAGCAGAAAGAGTTGAAATTATCGAAATATTTTTCGGACATAATCAGTGCGCTAAATAGAACAGCAGAAATATTTAATGAGCGACATGAGAACAGTAACGTGCATCGAAAATATGTTCTAGAACTTGTAGCTAAATTTCGGGAAACTAGGCCAGTCGCCAATAAAAATGCAACATTGAAAATCCCATAAGGAACGAAGCAATAGAAGTGGGGATTTTAGGGCAAGTTTATGTAGATCCTACGTTAAGTACCCGCAAATTGGAGACTGTGTGTGGTGTTAGTTTACGTACTGTCCAACGGATTCTAAAGGCCCATAGTTTTAATCTATATAAAATTCACCTGGCACAAGAACCTAACGAAGACGATTTTGATCGGCGATTACAATTTTGTGAAGATATGAGTGAACGAATTATAAACGATGAACATTTTCTGTTCAACACTTGCTTTTCCGACGAATGTTCCTTTTTCTTAAATGGCCTAGTAAATCGTCATAACTGCCGATATTGCTCCGATTCTAATCCCAGAATTTATCATGAGGTTCATACACAGTTGGTCCTTTTTTCTCACCTGGAAATTTCACCGGTGAAATGTATTTGGAATTACTGGAAGACGTCATAGATCCTGCATTAACACACGCATTACGTGTTCGACAATATTAATTTAGATAAGCCGTTTCCAGATCGATGGATTGGTAGAAGAGGTGCCATTGAATGTCTCCCAAGATCGCCAGATTTATCACCTTTGGATTTCTTTATGTCGGGTCATTTAAAAAGCAAAATCCATGCTACTCAGCCAACATCATTAGAAGACCTCCGACAAAGAATTGTGAATAAGTGCCTTTATTATTGCATGGAGAGTCATGGTGGCTATTTTCAACATTTACTTGCCTAGCGGGTCAGTTCATTCTTCATTTTTAAATTACTTTGCTTCCAAATGTATTGATCTCCACTAATGATGATGTATTAGTTTTATTTAAGCTTTAAATCAAGAGATCTTCAAAACTACTGAACTGAACTACATTAATTTTATATCATTATAAAGACCTTTAAAATAAGGTATCACTCGACCCCCCTTTCCATTTAAGATTTTGGGGGTGGTGTTACCCTCGCGTAGGGGGCTGCACGTGCTAACGTGATTTTTTGCCAAACTTGTGTCTCCCTCGAAAACAAAATCGACGGGTCTGAGCGTTTTTCAAAAAAAAAAACTGAGCTGCCAGTGAATGCGTCTGTTTCGTTTTCGATGCGCCACACTGTATATATATATATATATCTATCTAGATAGAGTTGAAAAATGTGGCGAGAGAAAAGGAAAGCACTTGAGGTTGCAGTCAAAATGGAATCAAATTATTCAATACATTTGTGTTGTAATCTAGGGAAACAATAATAAAAGTTTTGCCAAATTATAAATATCTCATACGTAAATCATTTATTTTAAATGCCAAATAACTGCCTTTTCGCACGGGCTTTAAATTGTTCCGTTGCAAAAAATTGGTTACTGTTGATATGGAGCGGGTTTCGATGCGCGTCGATAAGTCGTAAGAGAAGTCAGGCTTATAAGATTCAACTAGTCCAAGAATTAAAACCAGATGTTGCCAATAACAGACTTAACTTTGTCAATTTGATGCTCGACCGATTCAACAGTTCTAACAACGTGATGTTTAGTGATGAGGCCAATTTTCACCTCAATGGCCATGTTAACAAATAAAATTGTCGGTTCTGGCCTGAAACTAATCCCCGACGCTTGTATGAACGTCTTCTTCATAGCCCTAAACTAGTCGTGTGGGCTGGAATTACGTCAACCGGTATTATTGGACCGTTTTTTGAGGACGAAAGAGGGCAAGCGATGACAGTTAAAGCTAACAATGATTGCAATATGATAACAGACTTTTTAGTGCCAGCTTTGCAAGAATTCCAAGGCAATACCTCTAGAATGTGATTTCAACAAGATGGGGCCATATGTCATACAGCTAGGGTATCTATAGAGCTGCTGAAAAATGTCTTTCACACAAACAAGGAATCAATTTTCAAACATCGGCAAATGTTTGCTTTATGTCTGCTGAAATCCGAAAGTCAGTCAACGAGGAGCAGTCGACGCGAACGCGGAACCGCATTACAGTATGCTAGAATGCAGTATGTAGCTACCGAAACTCTAAAATAATGCTGTAATTCTGCGTAAAGTTAATTTTTTTTCCCTAATTCACCAATTGTTTTGTATCTTGTAATCCTGATTTATTGAACATTTCATTAATCAGCTTGGTATTATTATAAATGCAATTTTTGTAATTTTCTCTGACTGAACCATCGATGTGTTTGCAAATACCTAGAATACTTATACCAATTTAGAGAATTACTGCGGAAACCTACTGTGGAAACCAGATGGTGATGACGAATAAATTAATCGAGAATGCGAAACTGGAAATGAATATAGTTAGTCATACCTTTGAAGCGGATGGTTCCAATCCCACAGCGAGACCTTCAAGCAGAGCATGAGCAGAAAGGGCTGCCAATAGCCCAACAGCTGCCGTAGGCGCCGCATGACAAGGCTCTTGATGGCCCACGTGACAGGCCAGTTGTGCTGGAGGTTTGTCGTCGTCGCAACAGTTGAAGAGGACGCTGTCACTACGAGCGCGGTAGAATGAAGGGTTGTAAGCAGGGGGTTGCTGAAAATACATAAATAGACAGCGTGGTACAAAATGTTGAACTTTTCAGGTATATTCAGCGCGCAAAAATATAAAAAGTCCATATAAACATGGGTCTGGAAATTATCCGGTTCCATAACACGGAATTCATAAGGTTTATGTTTAGTAAAAATTATATGCCACTTGGTTTTTGATCAAATAGGAATCGTTTTTTCAATCATATTGATTCCAGTGGTCAAGTGTCTCCTGAACTTCTTATCTCCCATGGCTACTGGCGAGGAAGTATTACAAATAATTTTCGAAAATATATGTTTTTCGGATTTCGCGAAAAACCAGGTCACTCATTTCCGTCTGTCTGTTTGTATGTCGTTCTTTCTGCTAATCTTATAACTGTCTATAACTTGAGTAGTGCTGCTCGGATTTCAATGAAGTTTTCACACAATATTACTCCTATGCCAAGTACGTAGCTTATGGAAATCCCAGTGCCGACAGAGAAAAAGACCGAAAACGAAAAAGAATGAAAATCGCATAAACTTTGTTTTTTGACGTTCAAAGGGTCCTGACGATTTTTAAACGAAATTAGAGTAAAAAAACCTGCTGGTGGGGGCTGTAGGGATTGTGGAGGGTTTCAATTTTTTGATGTTAATAAATTTATACGCTTCCAACCTTTGCAATTCCTCTACGCACCTACATATATAGATAGATATACCTGTGTTCGTACATTAGCCCTTAAAATTCAGAAAATATTCTTAGCAAACGGATTGCGTTCCTATCGGCCGCGGCTGCTGCTACCGGACTTGGTAAGTTCTGTTGTTCTGGTACGCTGTTATACTATACGCTATGCTCGTGACCACATTGCCACGTCCGTCCAGATTAAGGCGACGTTGCTAAATAGATGCACTACCGGTAGAGCAGGGAAATAATGTCTATGGACCAATTGTACGGCCTTGTTTGACTGACTGTTTTCTCACAGGGTCTAGTTTGTGCTGAACATAAATAATCGTAATTGTTCATGAACTGATAACGGCGTTGCGTGGGAAGTACAGAGACAACCTATTTGATGCCATTTTTTATGTTTAGAATAAAAAGTTATTTCGAAAACGGCACGTAACAATATAAAAAGCTTCATGAAGCACACATACAACCGTTCTGGATTTAATATACTGCTACTAATTTTTGCAAAAAGCTCAAGAACGCTACTGATGCCAAGCGTTTTAGAAAATAGCTCAGCTAAATATTTCAATCTGCATAAACCCGGCGGCATTGCCGCCGGCACTGTGTGTAGCAGCTTTTAGAATTTGTCATCGAAAATAATCATTTGATATGGACCCTCAAGCGTGCATATATGTTTTTAAATTTCACTTGCAACTTTGATAGATCAACAAGCATTCCATGACGAAAACTACGGACTATCCTATAACTTGAAAGCATATAAGGATAGGTCAATAACATTATTTTGTACTGCAATGAACTTTAAGTGAAAGAATAAAATATAGGAAAATTAAGCACATCTTGGAGTATTCTAATGCATTCCACTGTAGTTTTTTGAATCAGCCATGATGAATTTCAAACACGTTGGCCAACGACTAAAACCAGGATGCAAACATTTTCCAAAAGACTGCATGGGAAAAACAAACTATTGTATAGGTTGAAAACTCATAGTAGAAATGTGATTGAACAATAGTTAGATGATGAAATATTACTGTATAAAGTTCAATGAAAAACCAATCGACATATCGTATAATGTAATGCGTAGGTACTTGACAATGTCTGAAATCGGAACATGGAAATGAATATTTGTTTACATTATTTTCTAAAATTAATCAGGATCTGATCCATGGTTGCCCTGATATACAAAGTTTTTCACAGTTTATTCGGTGTGGTCGTTAAGAACCGAACAACTGTTCGGATCTATGAAGGTACAAGCTATTAACTTAAATCCTGAGTAATAATGAAATTATATGACGTCGAAAAATATTTTTTAATACGAGGTTATTTGTGATTTCAAAAGTATTTACTTACATCGAGTCTACTATGTGTTTGCTGATTACGAAAGAGAGGTTGGTCTTCTGTCGTCTGGCATGTCCCATATGTATTTTTGCAACTGGTGGAGTGTCGATGGCCTGATAAATAACAAAATCAATGGAAATGAAGTAAAAAACAAACTAGACGCACTGAAACGAACAAGGCTAGAACTTGTTTTAATGCCCAGAACAATATCCGTTGTGTTGTTCGGCAAAAGACGTACTTATCTTTGGTATAGATTTATGGGCTAAGCTGTTACCTCGACAACTCTACTTCATCCAGACCATCATGAAGCAGCACCAACTAAAACATAAGTTACGCCAAGCATGACTATGATACCCGCCATAAAGTGAGAGCATGTTTAAAAAAGCCTCATGTCAATATCATGCAGAGATCATTCCAATACCTAGGACCGAAGCTTTATAATAGTTTGCCTATTATCTTAAAACAGTATAATTATATGCAGTTTAAAAAAGAACAAAAAAAGTGGATTAATGAAATACCTCGCCTCCACATACATCAGCTAATTCTTTCAAATATATATAAAAACGATTTAAACCTTTTTTAAACTGTCAAGGAATTTTTTTTTAAATTTCTTAATATATAGACTGAATATTGGATAGACATCTCACCACGCACAGGCTTTGCCTTCTGTGGGTATTTCATATTTATTTGCATGTTTTTTATTTCACCTGTAACATTTGTAATTGAATTGAAAGCAAATAAATATTATTATTATTATTATGCCCCTTATGGAGATCTTAACGAATGTTCGATCATGAGTTTACAATTTAGTAAATCTGGAAGACACACTTTGGGGTAATATGGCATAATAGTGTAGCATATTACCCCAAAATGCGGCATATTATCCCATTTACACATTTTAAACTTTCAGAGTAAAGAAGATGCCACGAAATTACACCAAGAAAAATTTGAGGGCCATGCGGTCAGCAGAAGATATGACAAATGCAATCTTAGATATTAGAGATAGTGGTGGTTCAGTAAGACAAATTAGTCGAACATATTATGTGCCTGTTAGGACCTCAATGAGGAGAATGCAATCAGGAAACGCAAACAAGGTCAAGTTAGGTCGTAAGAGTTATCTATGTCCAGAACATGAATGAATCTCGGGAGAATACATCCAAAAAATGGAGAAGATGGGTTTTGCGCTAATATCTGTAGACGTAAAAAATATTGCGTACTCATTTGCTACTTAGAGGTAGTAGCAGCAAGACGAGAAAAAAAAGAAGCCAAAGAAAAAATATATCTGCGAAACTGATGAAAGCTCAACAATGAATGAAAACAATTGATGACAAACAAAAAAGCAATACTAAGGAAAAGGTGGAAAATAGCAAAAAGCTTGCCAAAGGAAAAAGTCGTAGAAGTGCCCCATCTAATTAAGTTCGTCCGAAAGCGAAACGGAAGTAGTTACACAGAAAAGTGGTGAATCAGAAATAGAAGTAGACCGTTCCGAAATTTGTGCAAAATCCGGTGGATATTATTTCGACAAAAAGGGTCCCAAATGCTACTGGCTACAATATACGAGGTGTTCAGACTGGGTCCATGAAATCTGCACAAAATCTGACTTATTCTGCGAGCATTGTATACCACTTCAACAACTGTCAGTGTGTCAGGTCAGTATGCAACCTTCAACCGACGGTTACGGTCACGCGTGTAGAGGTAATCGCGTAGACGAGAATCCCTCAACAAGCACTAGAGACGTGGCTAGAGAAGTGCAGGTATCAAAAACTAAAGTGTGGCAAACGCTGCACCAAGAGGGGCTACATCCGTTTCACGTCCAACATGGTCCATTAAAAAACAAGTTGCTCTACAGTGTGTCCCAGATTCGTTTCTCTATACAGGGATTTCGGCTCCTGTTATACCTACAGCAAAGTTTAAATGGGGAAAGTTTTAGAGAAAACTTAGTGCTTTCGATAGTTGGCTTCAGATTGACGATCGGTCACTTGGTTATATGGAAATATCGGTGAAAAACTGAAAATGGCGAATTTTGTTTTTGCCAGTAAATCCGAAACGGTTGATTTGACAGCTTTCCCCATTTAACCTTTGCTGTCGGTATAGCAGGAGCCGAGATCTCTGTATAGAGAAGCGAGTCTGGGATATACTGTATATACCCGTGTTTGTTTCAACACATCATTTTCTTTGTGATTACTAATAATCCATATTTTTATCATGTAAACATCTTATTCATCATACGTTAATCATCAAAACAGAAAACATAGATTATTGGTATATCCAAACTGCACCGGGATACCTATGATAAACAACGTTAACACATGGCTTGAGGTCATTAATGAAGATAACGAAACGTGCTAAATTAAAGTATTACAACTAATCACAAGATTGTAAGCAACAGGTGTCCATAAATGCTATAGTTTCTTCAATTTCTAATGTCATATCAAGGGTTCTACGAGGATCAATTTAAGGTCCGATTCTGTTTTTAGTGTATACGTCCGCTATTCATAATAAAGTCCTCACGGTTTAGCTACAGCTAATAATGATTTTATATGTATACTAAGTGACATATAGATCCGAACACCCAGTTTAAATGGTTTTATTTTAATAAAATTTTGTATAAGTACTTAATGAAGCATAATAAGTAAATGATAAAAATTTCAAAATGATTGCACTGCTTTAAAGCCCTTTGACCTTTACTAATGTGTGGATGCACCCTGATGTGCTAAGCATTCTCCAACGCGCCTAGGCATGCTTCTGATCAGGTGGTCAATGTCCTCCTGTGGTATCTCATTCCAGGCAACCACCAACTCTTCTCGAAGTGCTTCTGGAGTCTGAGGAGGACGTTGCAAATTGAGCAATCTCCTACCCATCATATCCCACACGTGCTCAATTGGGGATAAGTCGGGAGATCTTGGTGGCTATGGTAACAATGTGACATCATTATGTTGAAAGAAGTCTATTGTGACTCTTGCAACATGTGGTCGGGCATTATCTTGTTCTAAAGTTGGAAATGTCAGGGTGTCAACATAGGGTAAAAGATGGGGTTCTAGAACTCGCGTTCATGTTACCTCTGATGAAGATTAAAGGTGACCTGAAACCATAAGCTATAGCACCCCAAACCATAACTCCAACAGTGTGATGAACATGTCTTTCAACAAAAAACTGTGGATTCCTCCTTTCACCACGTCGCCTTCTAACCCTGGCACGACCATCGTGCATGCCTAAACAAAATCGAGACTCGTCACTAAAGACAATACTGTTCCATTCCTGATCCCAGAGTGACCGTTGTCTGCACCACTCAAGGCGATTACGTCGCTGTAAGGGTTAGAAGGCGACGTGGTGAAAGGAGGAATCCACAGTTTTTTGTCGAAAGACATGTTCATCACACTGTTGGAGTTATGGTTTGGGGTGCTATAGCTTATGGTTCCAGATCACCTTTAACCTTCATCAGAGGTAACATGAACGCGCAGCGTTATATCCACGAAGTTCTAGAACCCCATCTTTTACCCTATCTTGACACCCTGGCAGATCCAACATTCCAACAAGATAATGCCCGACCACATGTTGCAAGAGTCACAATAGACTTCTTTCAACATAATGATGTCACATTGTTACCATAGCCACCAAGATCTCCCGACTTATCCCCAATTGAGCACGTGTGGGATATGATGGGTAGGAGATTGCTCAATTTGCATCGTCCTCCTCAGACTCTAGAAGCACTTCAAGAGGAGTTGGTGGTTGCCCGGAATGAGATACCACAGGAGGACATTGACCACCTGATCAGAAGCATGCCTAGGCGCGTTGGAGAATGCGTAGCACATCAGGGTGCATCCACACATTATTAATGGTCAAAGTGCAATCATTTTGAAATTTTTATCATTTTCTTATTATGCTTCATTAAGTATTTATACAAAATTTTATTAAAATAAAACCATTTAAACTGGGTGTTCGGATTTATATGTCACTTAGTATATATCATCGCTCTGAATCATTTTATACAGGGTGTCCCGAAAAAAGTGTGCAATATTCTACCAGCGGTTTCTAGAGCTTAAAATAGAAAGAAAAGTTTATATAAACATAGGTCGACAAACGTCCCTTAAGGGCGCTACGGTCTTTTAAAGGGGCTCCCCTGAAGATGATTTTCCCTTAATATTTCCGAAACGTGTTGAGATAAAGACATAAAATTTTGTACTCTAGCCTAGTTTTTCATGCTGGATTTAAAAATGTTAACAATTTTGGACAGTTTTGTTTGGAAGCGTATGTAACGGGGACGGACTCAGGTTATTTTAGCCCCAAAATTTTTGTGTGATTCTATTTTTGAAACTCAATTTTAGAATTTGAAAATTTAGGGTTTTCTACATAAAAAAGGTTGATTGTACATAGTTAGCTATGACTGCAAACAAAAGTTGTTTTGATTTGTTATGACTTATTTTGACGTTAAGCTGACATTGTTAGCAGTGTAAGATTACTAGACTAAAATCGAAATTTTTATTAAATCGATTAAAAATGCTAAGATTTACAGACAGAGAACTGACTGACATGCATTTTGTGTACGGGTTTTGCAATGGCAGTTCATTGGCAGCCGTAAGAGAATATCAAAGAAGATTTCCCAATCGCATAGTACCTGGACGTCGAATGTTTACTGATATTCACCGGAATTTGTCAAATCATGGAAGTTTTCAGCGCATGCAAGTTTCAGGAAGGCCACTGGGAAATCATCGTATGGATATTGCTTTAAATATGTTTGAAAATAATCCGCAAATAAGCATACGAAATGTTTCAGAAATTATGGATATACCTCGATCAATAGTAAGAAAAATTTATGAATACCTATTTGATAGTACATCCTTATCATTTTAAAGGGGTGCAGCATGTAACGGAGGCAGATTTTTTACCATGAATCGAGTTTTGCCAGTAGATATTAGCAAATGAAAACACTATTCCTAGAATATTATGGTCAGATGAGTCAATATTTACTAGAAATGGTGCTTTTAATTTCCATAACATGCAATACTCGTCAGATGAAAATCCAAAAGTTATTCGCCGTACAAATTTCCAACATAAATTTTCATTGAACTTATGGGCAGGAGTAATTGGGGATCAAGTAATTGGGCCTATTGTACTTCCCAATCGTCTTAATTCAGAGGTGTATCTGAACTTTCTTCAGAGTGAGATCATGGATATAATACCATTGGATGTGCGCCGGGAGTTTCAAGAAAATATGTTTTTTCAACATGGTTGGTTGTTCACCTGACCTAAATCCATTGGATTTCTATTTTTGGGGGTCATTAAAAGACCTAGTTTACTCGACTGAAGTAAATACCCCAGAAGATTTACTTCAAAGTATCCATCAGGCTGCAAATGAAATAAGACGAAAAAGGTTTTCCACTTTTCGGGCTACGCAATCATTAGTTCGTCGAGCGAGACTCTGTATCCAACAAAATGGGAATTTATTTGAACACTTATTGTAAAGCTAGTTTTAAGTATATCCAACTGTATGTCTTCTTTTTTTTTAAACAAATTTCAATTTCGTTCGTAGAAAAAATGTATTTCTTTGTTTTTGCCTAAATGTTAACTATGTTGCAATAGAAATATGTATTTATGTAATATTTACAAATTATTATATTAGTTTTTTCGTTGCCATGGCTAATTATTCAACAATTCATTTAAATTCGCAGTACATTTCCTATCATGTGACAAATTTTTTAGTTTGATTTTATTTAAAAATGGCACAATTTATCGATATTCAATAAGAGTACATTTTTTATGTAGAAAACCCTAGATTTTCAAATTCTAAAATTGAATTTTATAACAGTGAAAATTGATATACAAGGGTTTTTTGGTACGACAAAACGAACCATGGGCATAGTTTTACTGTAGCCGCTAGAGGGCGCTCTCTACTGTACCTGTAGTGTATTAAAATGACCGAACATTTTTTCTTAGTGCAATTTTTTGCTTTTTAAATAAAGAAACTGATTCTTCGCACTTTTCAACATAAAAAAGCTATCTTGTGAATTTTCGTTATAGTTAGCCGTTTTTGAGATATTTCGATTTTTAAGGTTCTATGCATTTTTAATTATTTATGATAAAATAACGTTAAAAAGTCAGTATCTCGATAATTTTTAGAAGTAGGATGTGCCTGCAAATATTTTTGAAATTGAAAGCAGAATAAGGTTAAACGTCAATTAGTTGACAGTTAGTTTTATTGTCTGTTGAAACCTGAAACGTTTTTTTGCAATTGTGAATGCACGAAATTTAGTTTCTTTTACCTGTTTTTTTTTTTGTAAGTTTTATAAAAATGCCATTTTTATTCTCCAATCAAGAGTTAGCGGATTGTTAGATTTTGTGTATGGCTTTGTAAATGGAAACGCAGCAGAAGCAGCCAGAGAATACGCACGAAGATTTCCAAACAGACGACATCCAACTCGCTCAGTATTTGTAAGAGTGCATCGCCAAATAATTGAAAATGGTTTTGGAAATCTCCAAAGGGATCAAAACATAAATGTTCGTCAGCGCAGATTTAGCCGTATGACTCTGCGTGAGTTTGATAGAGATCCGACCACAAGTGTTAGGAGAGTTTCTGGTGCCTTGGGAATTTCAGCAAGCCATGTTCACCGTGTTCTTAGAAATGACCATAGACGTCCTTACCATTTGCAACCTGTGCAAGGACTACAGCCAGGGGACGGAGAACGAAGAATCACATTTTGTCAGTGGATTCTTGATAGAACTGATAATAATAGCGAGTTTTTAAGTAACCTTTTATGGACCGATGAGTCATGCTTCACTAGACGTGGAGTGGTAAATTTTCATAATCAACATATTTGGTCGCATGAAAATCCGCATGCAGTTCGAGAATGAAATTTTCAGCATGAATTTAGTGTGAACGTGTGGATTGGTATCTACCGTAATCGACTATTTGGACCCTACCTTTTGCCTGCAAGGTTAAATGCTGCGACCTTCTTGGAATTTTTAAAGGCTGAACATGCAAATATGTGGGATGATGTTATGTTAGATTTAAGAAGATTGGCCTGGTTCCAGCTTGATAGTTGTCCAGCTCATTATTCGAGAATAGTTAGAAACTGGCTGGACGAAAATTATCCAGAAAGATGGATCGGCCGTGGAGGACCAGTCGCCTGGCCTCCACGATCCCCTGACCTAAATCCATTAGATTTCTTTGTGTGGGGATTTCTAAAAGAAAAAGTGTACCAGACTCCCGTAACCACAAGAGATATGCTAATAGACAGAATCAGGAATGCATGTGATGAAATAAGGCCTTATTTGAATAATGCTATACCACGTTCGATCACTCGTAGATGTGAATTGTGTTTTGAACAATTGGGTTTACATTTCGAGCAACTACTTTAGATTTTGTATGTTTGTCCTAACTATCCAATAACATTTTAGTTGTAAATAATTAATTTAATTTGTTAAAAATAATATTGGAAAATTAAACATTATATTATTTGGAGTTAGGAATTATTGCTGTCTTTAAAAACACAATCATCTTAATTACTTGCAATGCCCAAATCGAAAATGTAAAAAAAATATTATTTTCCCATAAATAATTAAAAATGCATCGAACCTTAAAAATCGAAATATCTCAAAAACGGTTAACTATAACAAAAACTCACAAGAGAGCTTTTTTATGCAGAAAAGTGCGAAGAATCAGTTTTTTTTATTCAAAAAGCAAAAAATTGCACTAAGAAAAATTTTTCGGTCATTTTAATACACTACAGGTACAGTAGAGAGCGCCCTCTAGCGGCTACAGTAAAACATGCCTATGGTTCGTTTTGTCGTACCAAAAAACCCTTGTATACCAATTTTCACTGTTATACATCAAATATTGTTCGAAATATTTAAAAAAAAACTATTTTAGAAAGTAAATTTAAACACGCTGTATTTCGGAAGCCACGCATTTTTCGACCCATGTTTATATAGACTTTATGAATTAATTTTAAAAGTTCTATCGAATTTTAAAGTTATGCAACAATAAACTGAAACACCCTCTGTAAATGCTTAGCACTTCTATTTTGTTCAGAATGTGAAAAAACAAAAGCGAGACAGATTTAAGCGTGAGTGTGAATAATGTGGAGCTAGATTTTTGAAAAGCAATGAAAGTTTTAGGATTATACAATGATGAACAACTTCGCTTAAGAGAGGATGTGAAAAATCACTGTACGATCCAGACGGCACCGGGGTAGCTAGGTTAAATAACGTGGACACTTGGCTATTTAAATATACCGAAATGTATTATGCTAACTGTGAAACTTAATGTAAAATACTTTAATATCAACTATACACGGAGAACCAAATTTGTCTGACGACTTGAGTTCGATGTGTACGAGAGAAAAGTGTTAATAGACTCATACCTTAGAAGGAGATAGATGCCGGCTGGACAGCGAGGCTCATCATCTACTAGCAACGCTGACGCGCCAATCTGCCGCGTTGCCAATATGTTACACCAATTCCTTGAATTAAGATTCATGTTGAATATATGCTTTAGTTTATTCTCTACGCCCAAATAACGGTTTCATTTTGAGCATACACAATTTTGAATTGTGAATTGTGTCGAAATGAATAATTCTAATAAAAATGAGAACAAAATATTAAATTACATGTTCGAACAGGCCTCCTTCTTGGGTTTGACAGCAATCTAACCTATTGTAGGAGCCTGTGCGAACATTTTCTGGTGTAACATATTGCAAAGGGGCAGATTGCATGACCTGCTTCACCGTCGCTAGTCAATGTGGTGATGATCTTGATGAGTTTCGCTCTTCAGACAGCGTTGTATTGATACACACTTAAGCCGTCAGATAAATTTGGTTTTCCCTGTATATAGCTCGTTACTGATGTATTGGTACTACAGACAATCAGTAAAATCATCTTATAATACGTGTAAATTAAGTTATCCGTGCGTTGCCAAATAATTTTTCCGGAAATGTCACGCGGAAAAAACAAAAGAGCAAATATCAGCGTCTACTCTATTATCTTTATATCCACTAAACACTGGTGATTAGATTTGTGTATATGAAACAAACGGAGGAAACAAATTGGAGGACATAACTAAATTAATGATTTTACAATTTGATCAAATATTTGAAAACTTGTTTGTTTATATAAAAATGGAATATTTTAGAGAAAGTAGGGCAATATTCTATCAGGAAGTCGTTCTTTCTTATAAACTGATATCTCCAATATTTTACTAAAATGCAAAGATATAAAAACTACTTGTATATTAGACACAGTTTTGATGCTACCCAGATTTCTTTATACGACTAGCGCATTTATTGCTTTAGCGTGTTTTGGTAGCACTGCTCAGAGCGACATAGACAAAAATGTATCCGAAATTAATGAAACATGGGTTGTGGTTTTATCAAACTGGTTAATATAATTCTTTTATATCTATAATTCTATATACCTCTGCTCAAGTCTTTTTCTGAGCCAAAACTTGTTCTGCCTGGAATGAGCTCCTAACCAGATTTCTTACGCTAACGAAAAGTGCGACTTTATGAGGACATACTAAATATAAGCACCTATATTAAATCCACGCATAAGAAATTTCTTTTGTTCTAAAATGTTATTTGATATACTGGAATTTATCTTATATACATTTCAAAAATTCATTTTTTGTGAGACTGTAGTAAAAGTAGTTGGAATAGTAGTCTGTTATAGAGACACATCCCATGCTTTCCATGCCACACTACTGAAACGGATACTGATATAAGGTCATAAAATATTTCAACCCAATCAGCTAAACTATTAAGAATTTCTCTATGATCTTACGATAAAAGTTATTCGTTTGCTATAAGTTTTTTTCAATTTGGATTTGCCTATCAGAATAGCACCTTACCACTTCTAAAAGTTTCATTGCTTAAAACATCATGGTCATGAGGTTCTTCATTGAAGTAGTGCACGATTTCGTCTATAACGTACAACAAAAAGAATCCAGCGCAAAATAGCAGCTCACTGTAACCTCTGTACTCCTGTGGCATAGCTTCCTTCATTTCCGGTAGAATGTGTACTAGTGAAGTTGAGAGAAGAACACCTGTTGGAAGAATATTGTTTTGTATATATTTTGAATAAATACTAGTATAAGAAAAACTACAAGGAGCAATATACAGGTAGTATGTCAAAAAATTCACTGCATGTGTCTCTGCAAGGCGTTACGTTTTTAGGAACTCTTCGAGTTGTTCGCCTATCTAATTCAGAAAGTTTTGATTTCGATTACAATCAATAAAAAACATCTTTTATGCACATAAAGTTTCATTTTCAATTAAACTTCGCAAGGATGAATTGTAATCGCAAAAAATCTCTAATCTGAATATTATGTTTTTACTTTCGGCGGCTACAGACGAGGAAGTATTGTAATCGCGAAAAATTTGGAAAATGAGATATTAAGTTTTTTGGATGTTATATGACCTGTACTTCACGAAAAATCATGCCGCTCATTTCCGTCGGTCTGCCCGACCGCTAACCCTTGGCCAATTTATAACTTGGAAATTAACTCTCGAATTTGGATAACATTTTGAAACAAAGTTACTAGTATGCCAAGGACGAAAATGCTTTGTAGTGTTTGAAAATCGATCCGGTAGCGACGGAGAAAAAAGCCAAAAAAGAAAAAATGCAAATCACTCAAACCTCGTTTTCTGATGTTTCAGAGGTTCCTGATCATTTTCGGAAAAATGTTTGAGGAGGTTAAAAATTGGGGATATTTAATTCCAGTAGTGGACCCATGACATGCACATTACGAAAAACCATGTGATTCATTTCTGTCGGTCTGTTGTCCGCTAATCCTTATACTCTCTATTAGTCATAAAGTCTTTCTTGGATTTTGGCGAAATTTTGTCACAATATTAGTATGATGCCAAGGACGAAAAAGTTTTGTAAGTTTGGAAAATCGATCTAGTCGCGGCGCAATTATATTTAAAAACGAAATAAAATCGTACAAGCTCAATTTTTGGAATTTTCTGCTCGTTTTTGTAAATCTTTGTGAGTAGTGAGAAATTGAGGGAGGGGCTTGTAGCAGAAATACATCAATTATTTGCGTCAGTATATTTATACTCTCCTAACCCCGGTAATGGAACGCACCTATTAGGCATGAATTTCATACATAGATTCCCCCGTATATTTGAAGTTTTGAAATATTTTCAATACCCGCATCGAGAAAAAAGAGAACAGATAATAAGCTTTCTAAATCACAACGCTGGCGAATCAATGGGGCCAATTGTATTCGCCTATTTGACTGACTTGATCTATTTTATTATTTTCTTATACAGGGTATTTCAGTTTATTGTTGCAAAACTTTAAGATGCGATAGAACTTTTAAAATTAATGCATAAAGTCTATATAAACATCGGTTGAAAAATGCATGGCTTCCGAAATACAGAGTGTTTAAATTTACTTTCTAAAATAGTTTTTTTTAAAATATTTCGAACAATATTTGATTTATAACAGTGAAAATTGGTATACAAGGGTTTTTTGGTACGACAAAACGAACCATGGGCATAGTTTTACTGTAGCCGCTAGAGGGTGCTCTCTACTGTACCTGTAGTGTATTAAAATGACCGAACATTTTTTTTTAGTGCAATTTTTTGCTTTCTGAATAAAAAAACTGATTCTTCGCACTTTTCAACATAAAATTTTCGTTATAGTTAGCCGTTTTCGAGATATTTCGATTTTTAAGGTTCGATGCATTTTTTGTTTGTTGAAACCTGAAACGTTTTTTTGCAATTGTGAATGCACGAAATTTAGTTTCTTTTACCTGTTTTTTTGTAAGTTTTATAAAAATGCCATTTTTATTCTCCAATCAAGAGTTAGCGGATATTCATTTGGCTTTGTAAATGGAAACGCAGCAGAAGCAGCCAGAGAATACGCACGAAGATTTCCAAACAGACGACATCCAACTCGCTCAGTATTTGTAAGAGTGCATCGCCAAATAATTGAAAATGGTTTTGGAAATCTCCAAAGGGATCAAAACATAAATGTTCGTCAGCGCAGATTTACCCGTATGATTCTGCGTGAGTTTGATAGACACACACACAAGTGTTAGGAGAGTTTCTGGTGCCTTGGGAATTTCAGCAAGCCATGTTCACCGTGTTCTTAGAAATGACCATAAATGACCTTACCATTTGCAACCTGTGCAAGGACTACAGCCAGGAGACAGAGAACGAAGAATCACATTTTGTCAGTGGATTCTTGATAGAACTGATAATAATAGGAAGTTTTTAAGTAACGTTTTATAGACCGATGAGTCATGTTTCACTAGATGTGAAATGGTAAATTTTCATAATCAACATATTTGGTCGCATGAAAATCCGCATGCAGTTCGGGCAAGAAATTTTCAGCATGAATTAGTGTGAACGTGTGGATTGGTATCTACCGTAATCGACTATTTGGACCCTACCTTTTGCCTGCAAGGTCAAATGCTGCTACCTTCTTGGAATTTTTAAAGGCTGACCATGCAAATATGTGGGATGATGTTATGTTAGATTTAAGAAGATTGGCCTGGTTCCAGCTTGATGGTTGTCCAGCTCATTATTCGAGAATAGTTAGAAACTGGCTGGACGAAAATTATCCAGAAAGATGGATCGGCCGTGGAGGAAAAGAAAGATTGTACCAGACTCCCGTAACCACAAGAGATATGCTAATAGGCAGAATCAGGAATGCATGTGATGAAATAAGGCCTTATTTGAATAATGCTATACCACGTTCGATCATTCGTAGATGTGAATTGTGTATTGAACAATTGGGTTGACATTTCGAGCAACTACTTTAGATTTTGTATGTTTGTCCTAACTATCCAATAGCATTTTAGTTGTAAATAATTAATTTAATTTGTTAAAAATAATATTGGAAAATAAACAAATTAATATTCTGTTTTTTTTGTGTTAATTTGGAGTTAGGAATTATTGCTGTGTTTAAAAACACAATCTAAACGATCATCTTAATTACTTGTAATGCCCAAATTGAAAATGTAAAAAAATATTATTTTCCCATAAATAATTAAAAATGCATCGAACCTTAGAAATCGAAATATCTCAAAAACGGCTAACTATAACGAAAACTCACAGAAGAGCTTTTTTATGCAGAAAAGTGCGAAGAATCAGTTTTTTTATTCAAAAAGCAAAAAACTGCACTAAGAAAAAATTTTTGGTCATTTTAATACAGTACAGGTACAGTAAAGAGCGCCCTCTAGCGGATACAGTAAAACTATGCCCATGATTCGTTTTGTCGTACCAAAAAACCCTTGTATACCAATTTCCACTGTTATACATCAAATATTGTTCGAAATATTTAAAAAAAAACTATTTTAGAAAGTAAATTTAAACACCCTGTATTTCGGAAGCCACGCATTTTTCGACCCATGTTTATATAGACTTTATGCATTAATTTTAAAAGTTCTATCGAATCTTAAAGTTATGCAACAATAAAGTGAAACACCCTGTATATACATATTCGTTGTTTTTCTGTGCGCAAGTTTTTTTGAAACTGATAACGTTGCGCGGAAAGTGCTGAGTCGCCCTATTTGAAATCATTTTTATTACCTTATTATGTGTCATTATTTATATTATCATTTCAACTGTTATTGCTTAAAGTTGATTGGTATTTGATACACATTATGAACCGCAGCGCATGATGTAGGCGATCAGTTTTTTAATCTAGGGCTCCCCCCTTATCCAGACAAAATTAGCAGCTCCGGGGGTGAATTTCGTGCAGACGTTGATGAATTTGCTTAATTGTAAGATCAATAT
Organism: Acanthoscelides obtectus; assembly: GCA_963669975.1. Classification (NCBI taxonomy): domain Eukaryota; kingdom Metazoa; phylum Arthropoda; class Insecta; order Coleoptera; family Chrysomelidae; genus Acanthoscelides; species Acanthoscelides obtectus. The sequence goes on along the minus strand of CAVLJG010000008.1, from coordinate 26,965,852 downwards.
TGCAGAACGCCTCTGAACAGTCTTTGGCTCTGAGGCATCATTTTCTTTACTAAAGGCGGTTTCGCCAGCTCGATTTTATTATTTAGGTTTTATACCTCCACCAAAACATAACAAACTAGAAAGGAACAACGGCCACTGTCTCCTGCCCTGTCGTGCAAAACATGCCGGCAGAACTCCCACTATAACACTCGCGACCCCTAAAATCACTATGGATAGTGTTTTCGACTCGAAAAGGTTCAACATGGTTCCAGTAGTAAAGTTCAACTTTTGAACAACAATCGCACTCGCCTCATCGCGACAACTGAGCTAAATTCATTCTTTCTTATCTAATAAATAGCGTTGATGGAATACACTCACTTCCATGCGTCTTATCGAATTATTATGTAAAAATATTGGACAGGGCAGAACTCAGCCTGAGAAATCATTAAGAGCGGCGTTTAGTTGCGTCATATATGGATATATGTTTTAATTTCCGTTTATTGTACGACATTTCGACCACCACGGTGGCCTTTTTCGAGTACAATGATAATTAGTTAGAATGTTTCTCATAGTCCAAAGATATTGCTTGTTTCACTTGCATATTATAGTAGCAACGTATGTCCTCAAAGTTTTGACACAAACTTAATTGGCTTTAATTTTAACAAGCACAAAACAATAATGCGTGAGTAATAAAAAATCATTATTTTAGATGGCGATAAGTATTTCACTTTGAGTAATTCTGAAATGAAGGAAAACGACGGCGTTTATACGGACAACGTAGAGGAATGCAAAGATAATGTTAGACACAAACATAAAGCGAAATTTGCAGTAACATCCTTGTCTGGTGCGCAATTTTTAACAGGGGTGTATCTCAACCTTTTGTGGGAAGAGTGAGGGGTGAAGCTTTGAATAGTCAGAGCAATATTGATAACTGCCTTGCCAAATTGCTTCAGTTTGTCCGTGAATATCATGCTAATGACCATATCATGTTTTGGCCAGATCTAACATCATGCCATTACTTAACAGATACCCAAAACTGGCTTCGACAAAAACGATAATCCTCCAAACTTGCCACAGGCTCGCACAATAGAGGATTTTTGGGCTTTACTGTCTAGGAAAGTTTATCATGGAGGCTGGGAAGCCCAAGATGAAGAACAATTAAGACGGCGAACTTACGAAAAACTGAGAGAAATTGATCTGAATCCCGTCCAGGACCTCATAAGAGACATTCGAAGAAAGTTACGTCTGGTAGAGCAGAATAAACTTTTAGGACATACGTTAAAATTGGTGAGTTTCACAAATCTGAAGAAATTATTCCGATAACTTTAAACTTAAAGAATTTATGACAATGATCAAATTCAAGCGAATAACCAAATGGAAATGGTATTTACCATTTTCGATTGGTACTTACCGATTCGTTCAAGCGAGTGTGGTTATCAGTTTGGTTATAAGATCCGTGACGTCATGAATCAGCTGTTTACGTCATAGTTATCACCGCAAAATTGTGGTATTTACCCAACTCAGGAGTAGTTTTATATTTCTGGTCATCATTTGAAATGTGACAAGTTAGAATTTTGCCGGGTGTTGGATATTTTTGTTGTACTTCAGCTTCATTTTTGGGAAACTTGATACAGATTGACTTCAGTTGTAGCATAAAGTGGATCACCTTATTAGTTATACTCATCACTGTTGTTGGGGGCACTTTAAATCTAGTTTCCATGCTTAACAAAGTATCCGGTGTAGCTATATACCACAGGAATATTAAAATATGGCCATATAAACTAACTGGATAATGTCCACCTGTATACGGTTTTGCTAATATTTTTTTCATCGCTTTTTTTTATCATTTCTGCTAAATCAATAAATGTTTTCTTTGACATATGGAAACGTTTGAAGAATTGAAAGTTGTCATAGCTACAAAGCCTTGGTTCCATCATTAAAAATTATTTTCTGAAAAAAAAAAAACATTTCTCCCATTAATATTATGAAAAATTTCTTTTTTAAACTTTCCATATATTATTGTAGACGAACAAGCACCGATTATCAAGTAATAATAAAAATAATCAGAAATTATATACGCGCTTTTCTAAAATAAACAACCTGCAACAAAACCGCGGTTAAAGCCAACGCGTTCAAGCGCTTCGAGTAACTGACGTCATCAACCCGTGTGTCATCTTAAACCATATTATAACTGCAGTACATAGCACAGAAATTTTGTTTATTCGCTTGGATTTGATTATTTTCTGTATCGGATGTTGTAGCCAACAACCCTTGCGCAACGAGGTTGGTCGTCAAGTTCGGCTTCTGGGCCGCAGCTACAGTGGTTTAAAGGTCCTAAAATATAGGCAAAAGAAAGATTCAATTAATTCTACAAAAAAGCCATTTCGACCTTTTCCAGGTCACTCATAATAAATATGATATCCATTTGTCAAAGATCAAAATAGCGGATTTATTATGACATCTTTGCAAACCTTCAGCCACAACAGTATCACTATAATTACGTTCACATTATATCGAAATAAAAGCAATAATCAAATCTATCCTGTTCCTGTTGACACCAATTATTAGACACTAATATTAATATACTTTGATCCTTTTTACCATATTAAATAAAAAATATTAAATACCTACTAACATCATAATGAGGTTTACAGCACTACCATGATATTTCTGGAAGAAGCAATTTTATCGTCCTGATCATTACCCTGTAAAAAAATGTTTTTTTGGAGCTGTAAGTTGTAAGTCTGACAGACCCTTTTTTACTCACCTTTGTGGTGGGGATGGTAGGTGGTGTAATGTGACGTCGTCACCTAGACACACACTCCAGCAAGGTACCTCTCCAAATAAGAAACTTATGCGTAGCGTAATTTCGTTATTTGTTATGCTTTCACATTTTTGTCTCAGAATTTGAAGGAGTATTATGACGCATGTTGTTTACTTCTCAAACCAAGTGAAATAATATCGAGACATCACTAAAAAACATGTCACTCATTTCCATCTATCTACCTGTCTGTATCAACAACGAAATGAAACGCTGTATAGCTTTTAAAAACCCATCGGCATAGCTACGGCCACTGAAAAGCGAAATAATTTAAATAGCCCGGAGTTTGTTTTTTGACTTCTCAGAGACTCCTGCCCATTTTCAGAAAAAAATGTGATTGTTGAAGCCTCTGGTCCGGAGTGCTGGGAGTAAGGGGTATGAGATCAGTTGAACACGTTTCAATATCCAGAAGTATCTGTTCCAATAATATGTTGCACCTGCATTGGAAGATTTGAACGCCTCCCCTAGATAACTAAGCCTGCCTTTTATTGGCAAAATACATATTTCTGAATCTTAATGCGAAAATTACGTTGAATAGTGGAAACAAGCGCTACCCCTCGACGTATCTCACCCTCGCACTTCAATTGTCACGAAAGCATTCGCACTGAGAAGCGCAGCTTGAGCATGCGCTCCCATCCTGTGGCTCGTTGGCTTTCAATTGCCGTTGCGCGGATACCCCCCCCCCAGACGAACCTTTCTTCTGAATATGAATCCTTCGACCGTCACTGCGGCTCCTCAGACATAATGCCAAGTCCGCCACTGCGCACCTGTTCAAGGGCGTCGCCAGCCAATGGCCACGGGGGGCAAGTTCATACGATTAATGAGAAATGTAAAAATTGTAGGTAAAGTCAATAGCACATCAAATTTTAAACATGTAGTATGGTGATTGTGATAAGAACAGTATAAAGTCCAATGTTGTCACGTGCCCAAATAACGTAACCTTTTTTTTACCCTTTTGATCACATACTAATAATTTGAATTCCTCGTTATTAATGGTATAGTGTCCATTCCTAGGCCAAACCCTTTTCAATGATTTTCTTTTGGTAAATTTCGTCGATTATTGATTGTATAATTTCACAGGTGTTATATCTTTCTGTCTCAGTGATATAGTATTGTGTTGAAAAAAAAACTGTCGTTTTTCTCCGTTATTTGGTTTCCTATCGAACATATCTTCTTCAAGGCCACTCATTGAACCTTTCTTTATAAAGTTAGGCGTTTATGGTCAGTCACTTTCCTCATGAGATTGTGGTGTGAGCGCCATTTGTTTAACCACCAGATTCTGGGATATTAGGTGCCGAACACCAGTTTGTGAAGTAGTACCCCTTCATATTGTACCTTTGGTTTAATTGTTTGGGTTTGGGTGCTACCCCGTCCATTTTCTTATGGGATTTTATTCTTCAGCGTGGGAAGGCATTGCGGATAACCACTACATACTCCTCCAGTTGTTTGTAGCTGTTTTGCAGCTAATATTGCCGGAAGCAACCCATTCCCCGTGACAAAAAAAAAACCTGTTCACACCACGGCTTGGTGTGAATCTCCACGAACTCTTAGAGTTTGAATGGGAATGATCGATCAAGCACGTTAAGTGAGTGTACCTATGAATTTTATTGATTTGCATTTCACTACATTTTTCAGGGTCTCTAGGGGGGCTAGAGCACCCCCTTGCCTACCCCCTGGCGACGCCCTTGCACCTGTTAGTTATAGTATTCACATATGTTGCCCATACATTTGTGGTACATTTATTTTTAAATCTTGAGATATAGAATTTCAAAGGTACAATTACAAGTAATGATCATACCTAATCAGGTTATGATTTAATCCGAGTATTGAATATATTCGCCCCAAACCTTTTTACTTTATACATGAGCGTAGTTAACTTGTTTTCGGAGAGAGGATATTTTGTCACACTTATATTTTAGTAGGTAATATAAAACTGTTGTAAATATATGTGTATATGTAAAATGTATTACAATTAGCTACATGAAAGTGTAGGTATAATACAATATTGATAAGTTTTCACACTTTCACGAATAAAACTTGCTGTTCCTATCTTGAAATATCAGATTTTATAGTCACATAGGAATCATAGTTCTTCACTACAGTGGAGACTTTGAGATGGCGAAGGCAACTGTATTTTTCCCTTGATAGATTTGATGGCCTCTTGAATTACTTTCTCATCACGTTCCTTTTTACGTGTTGCAATGATAACGGTAGCTGTAAAGTAAAATGTCAAACGTTCTTAATCACTGATCCATCGTAATGCACTGGTTGATACTCATAAATCATATGTGCAAAATGGATCACTAAGGCTTAGATTGCAAAATATCAGTCTTTTTATACGTAACAGCTTTTAGTTCATCAAAGTCCGACATTTGTTTATTACAAAAAATAATAGGAAAAAATATGTCAAAAATGGACTCTTTGGATGGAAAATCGAAGGATATACTTAAGCAGAAGCAGATTCGATCAGCATAGTATTCTGGGTGATGCAAGATTTCTTTAAGTGATTTTCCTGTTTTTTTTTCATATAGTTTTTGAGCATCAAGACTGCTTCAAGTCCCGTCGTCTAATACGATGTGAAATTAAAATTTTTAGAAACACAAAAAGTTACAAAAAAAATCTGAATTCTTGTTACCACCTTCCATTATTGAGATTATATTTTTGATTGCAAGACGTTGTATTTCAGTCACATAGTGCATTTACACTACTTGCATAAGGATATCTACTTTTTCCTATGCATGATCTTGTAAACCATGCCTTGCTTGTTATTTTTAATTTTTCGATTTATAAGAGCATTGCAATTTCATATCACAAAATGGTTTTTTGAAACTGACACACAAAAAGATCAAATGAGTGATCTGATTGAATTTCTGGTAATTTTTTTATGACCCGTTAATTTCTTGGAGAGTTGTATACTCAAATCTAGACGCCTAAGAACTTTTCTGATCACGGATTTTGATTAAGCATCGAAAAATACATAGGAATAGCATGGCATGTCTCACGGATCTCCACGTTTTTTTTGTCTGACTGTGCACTGTGATAATTCTACCCTGAAGGTACTTACGTTTGTTGTCTTTGCAATAGTAGTCAACAATGTAGTTAGTTCCAATGCTGATCGCCGATGCAGGCATTTCTGTAAAATAAAATTTGATGTTACATCAACTTTTCTTAGACTGAAAACAGACGTCCATTCTTTGTTTTTTCACTTTTGTTGTGATTATGCAATGAAGTTCAGAAGTGATTAAAAAAATATAGAGTAAGGAAAAGTTGTGTTCATAAACAAGGGGTCCAAAAATATGGTTTTATTGTACTATAATTTCGGGAACGGTTTTTAATTATTTCTTATTAAAGTAGCTTAGGAGTCTCGTAGTAAAATACTATTTCTTTAGTATAAGTAACCAATAACATTGCCAGACATTAGCGGTCCTGTTTTGTAATTGTTCTCTTCTTTATAAAGCCCGTAACATAAAAATACAGTACCCAATAAACATTTTAAAACTACCTGCTCATCAAAAATTATGTTTGTATTCTTCTTCACCGACGACTTTGATGGTCGAATCTGGGGACTCCCCGCTATCACATCAAATCACTGATTTTACTTCAACTTTCTTTAAGTTCTTCAAATACTACACTTTCTGGCATGATTCCAATATACTCCAGCCATTTAGATTTTGAACGATAAGCACTGCCGGGGTTCGAATCCGGTCCCAAGAGAACCCGCGGATCTCTATGGCGGGGCCAGAATTTGTGCATGTTGCATGCACACGTGTTCATTCGGTAGAGTCCGCGTGGTGGTGGGTATTCGTGGTGGTTCAAGTATAAAAAAATGTATTCTTGGTTGTGACAGACTTACAATTAGTTGTAACGAGTCTGCACACAAAAGTTGCTTTGAAAATGTATGATTAAAGGAAAACTGTTTGCAGTACCATGATAACTCATTTTATTTTTGAGATATGATATGATCGAGAAAAACTGGCAGGGGTATTACGTAACTTGAGAAGTGAGATTATGTTGTTTTTTTCTTTGAAATTATGTAGGTTTTTTATGACATTTCTTACGTAGGTTTTCCAACAACTCGTCCACTTGGAGCTTTCTGTCGCTCACTTCATGCTCGCATGGAATGAACTATTTCTACACTAGCTTACTTTGTCAACAAGTTGACATTCTATCGGGTTTTTTACATTATACATTTTACGAAATAATCCTGAGAGACCGATTCTCCATAAGGAGCGTTTATCATATTTTTTTCTAAAAAATTGCTATGATTATTTAATATCCTGCGAATAAGGGTTTAGTCTACTTTGAATAGAAAATTAAATAATTTGCAGACTTTCTTTTGGAAAATTCTCATAAATACCCTCTATCGCAGTTCCAAACTTGTTTACAAAAAACAAATACGTTATCATAGACATGTGAAATCCTCTCCATGAAGTATGCTATAATTTATGTAAACTTTTTTTTGAAAAAATATAAAACATTTTTCTCCAACAACCGTCTATTTTCCATATGCTCTAATTTCTTGCTTGTATCTCAAAAATAAAATGAGTTAAGATGGAACCACAGATGTTTGTCTATATAAAAATAGATACGGCCTTAAAAAAGGTCGTTCTAATAACTAGAAACACTCTAAGATGTTCTGCACAATATGGGGTAGAATTACTTGAATTAACTTTATAGTCTTACCTTTGCCATCGTAAATAGTGTAGAATTTAGAAGTATTTCCGATGATGTACATACGCACCCATTGGCTAGGCTTTGAACTGAAATTGAATTACACTTAGCTTTAGTCACTATAAATATATAAAAAAGATACCAACACTCAGCAAAATTACCTTTATGCTGTATCACAAGAACTATTTCCTATTTAAAAACTCCTAGCTCTAGTGTATTGATCGTGACGTTTAATCAGTCACCTTTACCTGTTGTAGTGTGTCACTTTGGAGCTCATGTAGTCGTGAAAAATGTTGAAGTCTTTCAAATTGTTGGTAAAGCCCCAACATTCTTCGTCGACCACACTGGTCCAAATCTGTGTTGAGCATAAAAGTCCCTATTGCTTGCCTGAAAGTGTTAACAGTATTTTTTGATATTTGTGCCTTTTCCAGAAGTATTGTGATTTTTGTATGGATATACCATTACGAAGCTTATCAATACCGATAAAAAAACAAATAATCGTAACTTGATTAACGGAAAATGAGACCGGAAAAATGATTAATCCTTCGAAATGCACAGTTGAGTTTCAATGCATCTCAAGATTTTGATTCTGAATCCTCGAAAGGACACGTGAATTTACATGTTTGAAATCAGGTCGAGTATATTGACCTCAGAATTATTGTATAGGTTTTGAGTATAGCAATTTTGCTGAATGATTACGTTTTTCATAAAATCTGACTGTGACTAGTAGAAGTATATAAAATTTCCATAATAAATTTTTTTATTATTAATTGTTGCCTTTTGTACAGATATTGTACAAATAGATAATACGATGCAAGAGTTTCAGCAAGTAAACTCATCTAAAATCTACAAGTAGTACGCTGCTATTTGTTCAGGCTGACGTTATATCTCTAATAGTTAGACTTACCAGAAGAAGGTATAATAGGGGAGACTTAGGTTCCACCAATTCACATGTTTCAGTATTATTGAGGATAGGAGATGCATCCCTACACAGTACAAATAACAAAACGGAAAACAGTAAGAACATTTTGATGATGTAGCATCGTCGACGGCCGACACAAAGCTTCAGCCAATTAAGTACATATTCATTTCATAAAGTTTTAAGAGTGGTGATTTATAAGTAGTAGTAATATTAATTTTTATTTGGTCTATAAATACAAGTAACAAGAAATGAGTAAATGAGACTTTGAAGTTGAGTCATTAATTTTCAGATAATGATTGTAGAAGGAAGATAAACCAAAATATGTGTGTAAAAGTAAAAAAAAAATTAAAAAAAAATGTTTACCTTGTTTTATAAAGTATCCTCCCGACAAGTATTTCAGTGCGGACCTGTATTTGATCGTGAGGTCCCCTGTGAGGTCTTAAGTCACCTGATTCACGAGCCCGTTGTACTACATTAACAAAGGCACGAGGGGTTGGTTGCACTCGATTGGGAAACCGATCCGCATAAACATGTGCCATTTTTTATTTCGTTTGAGCCACGCAACAGATACCACTATTCACTGACACTGACTGTATACAAATGAATGAAATAATTGTAAAAACATCGTTCCAAATTCTTTCGCTTTTTTGTTTCCGATGCGATGAACCGATACGGCGGATTATATCCGTTGTCGCCAAACACGAGCACATAATATTACTATTGAGACAGGGCGGTACTCAAACTTCCAAAGGGCTATAACTTTGTTACTTTAATTTTACCAGAAAAATGGTAAAGGAAAAAAACATTTCTTTTGATCAGATCTATTCACTGTTAAAATAAATGACTCAACTTCGGAGTATATATATATAATTTATCTATGGATTGTTTAGATTAAAATTGCGTTAGCCTAGGGAATTCCGTCGCAAAAAACTGAAAAAGTCAGAAAACTTGGAGATCTACAGAAGCAGTTTGACATTTGTTCCTTTGCCTGACTTAAATTCACGAATTCCATATTATTTTAATCAAAATCCTGCCTAGAAAGTCTGTAATTTTGAAAAACTATAAGTTTCGCTGTGTTTCTCACGCCTTCAGGATGTACTATTAATGGAGAATCAAAAAGAGCAAGCCTTCTCGGGTTTGGCAAACTTTTATTTCCAAGGTTTAGTAGTAATAGTACTTTTTTGTATGTTTAAATATTTCAAAGGCTAAGTTTTATATCTACATGTGTTTTAATTACACGCATATAAACTGACTGAGCGGGAAAAGCTGAACTAACTTGGTTTACCTTTTAAAGCTTCAATTGTAGATGACAAATACACCCAGTAAAGCACTGCATTGGTTTCTGAAGTAATTTCTTTCCAAACCTGTTATAAAAATGTATTGTGTATGTATCTCTCGATGTCAATTGCTAAGAGGGTTTTAAAACTTCATCAAAATCTACAATTCAAGAGAAAAGAATCAGGTTAAACTTTCTCAACCGGGTTGTTGCTGTGCTATTATTTGCAAATGGCTCTTACATACTCCTAATTTTTCATAAGACAAATATTGTTATCAGATTTGTTGCAAGATCCTCCATATAATGTTATAACAATAAGTTTATAAAGAATCGCTATAATACGGTATAATTCAACTAATCCGCAAATCAACATAACTGTATAAGGGTCGATTAGAATATGTAAACAATCTAATAAATCCAGAAAGCCAAAAGCGAATGCGTGCGATTCAAATAGGGCTTAATTATTTTCATTTACAGGTTATACTGCTACAGATTCCGGCTTTCGACATTACTTTATACTTGAGCGATATAAAATAACCAGTATTAATTGATAAAAAGTACGCAATAAATTTAAAATATCGAAATGGAGCTCTATTTTCGTGAGGTCACCATTTGCGACTTGTGACCAGCCAATCCTGTGTTGATTGGCCAGTCCGATTTTAAAATGCAATCAAATGACAGACTCTGACGTCACTGCGATGCGCACCAAAAATGTTGTCATTGGCATTGCAATTTTAAATGTTTAATTAAAAATAAATATAGACATTTCTATGAAAGAAGTATATATTTACGGTATTATATTAACGTAAATAAGTGACAGTAAATACGAAACAAAAATGATGCATATTCCTTATTGCTCATAACGTAGAGTTTATCTATAATTTTGTCAGATAAAAAGCAGGGAGTGGAGTAAGTAAGAGAAAGTGGGCGTGCTCCCGTTACTTTTCGAAAAACTGTGTCCTTGAACATTTCTTTGGCAGAATAGTCGTTCTCCAGGAGTGTCGCAGTCGTCTCTCAGTCACAAAGTGCTACTTAAGCAAAAAACCGCATGAAAGAAAAAATGTCATGGCAGTTGTTCTCTCCGGGGATCTCTAAAAGTCACTTTGTGGATTCTGCTAATCTGTTAGACTGGGAGTTCACCTGGTGTCATTATAGATAGCCAACCCCTATGTGCTTTTACATATACAGTGCTTTTCACTGTATTTAGCGGTTACGTTACAAACATATACGAAATTAATACTTAATTCTTTGTACGGGCCTTCACTTCCCTAAAGAAAATTGCACATTGCTCAAGCTAATCCCCAACGCAGCTGTAAGCTGCTCTTGAACACACACACATGAATTGGGTGAAAGAAGCCCGTTTCTTTATTGACTTTCCTAAACTACACTAATAATTTGAACACTGTCAACATTGTAGTTGGCGCTGAGGCATTGCAAGGCTTATATCGAAGATCAACAATAGGTAAACACACCCTCTTATACCAAGGAAGGTGTCATACTGACAATGACAAGCATGAATTTGTAAGTCTCATATGTGGTCAAGAAAATTTTCATAGCAGTGATACAAAACAAAAACACGTTTGTCTATGAGCTAACACAAACAAACGTCCACGCACGGAGGCCGATTGCATACGATGTCTATAAATTAAGTAATGAGACTGGCAACGTAGCGTTCGATGTGGCAATCCTGGAGGCGCCCGGCTTGGAGGAGAGATAGGGGAACATGTGATCCAGCTTCTGCACGAGTTCGAACTCGCTCGTGTCATTAATTTGTTCGAAGTGATTTTTTTTGTGAAACACTTTCCTATTATGTTCTAAATGTGAATGACATCAATTTCGAACAACGTGGTGCTATCAGGTTTTACTTCAGACTTAGGCACAGTGTAACGGAAACTCTTGCTAAGCTTCAGCAGGCCAACGCACATAGTGTTTTGTCAAGAGCCCCGGGTTTTTCGGTGACTTAAGGCATTTCCAGAAGAACCAGCGGAAGGCCTTCCTTCATCTTCAAGAGCCGATGAAAATATCGACCGAATCCGGTATCATGTGTCTCGGTTGATAGTTAGAAAAACTGAGGAAGAGTTAAATTTGACTCACAACACCGTTCATCAGATCACTAATGTCTCTAGTTTTTGTCGATTGAACTACGAAGCGAAAGGATTTCACCTTAATGAACGAAGAAAATATTGACAGAATAGCACGATAATGCTCATGTCACACAGCAATGTCAATAAAAACATTCCTGGGGCACCTCAGCCTTTTTACTTGAGTGATTGTGACTTTTTCTCTCCCGAAGTTTAAAAATTACGTCAACGCGGCTTTTGGGAGTGTCGAAAATATTAAACGGCTGTAAAGGACCAGCTGAAGGATTTTCCAGTATCGGGGTTCCAGAACTGTTAGGAGGAGTGAAAGAACAGTCTCCAGCGCTGTGACTTCACTAAAAACAATGAAAAGACGTAAGCGTATCGCGAACTTGTTTCCGGAATATTACAGATAACTCTTCCAGAGCGCAAACCATGTACATTACGGGCAACTTACTTAAATAATAATAATAATAATAATAGTAATAATAATAATAATATTAAGTATAGGTTTATTGTTCAACAGTTTCCCATTTATAGGACAATTTGTAAACAACAAAAGCAAAAAAAAAGCGAAAAGAAAACAACAAATGCAACACAGGTATAGATTAGTGACATGTAACTATTCGTCTAAATAAGCCTTAGCTGCCTTTAGCAGGTAATTAACATTTGTCGTAAATATATCACAATACCATCCAATTCTGTTTGAGTTAGAGCAAATTACTTGTTCCTCATTTCTTGTTCATCTCTCTGGATATGTCTCATCAATCTTAAACAGAATAAACTTCACAAACTTCCGTTGTACTCTGTCAATTGCTGCGCTATAGCATTCATAGTAAGGGCTCCAGATAATACTACAATATTTGACTTTAGATCTGGCATAATATAATAGCTTAAAGGACTTTATGTTATAAAAATCCCTGCAATTCCTTACTATGAAACCATAAGCCGCAATGCTTCTGATGTTTTATATATATGCTGACTGAAAGTTAACGTTTGATCATAGATTATACCTAAATCACGTTCATCTGAGCATCTTTCTACCACATACCCATCAATAGAATACGGATATTTGCAAACATTCATTTTCCTGGTATAGCTGACTATTTTACACTTCCTCACATTAAGCTCCAACTTGTTTTCTACACACCAAGACAGCGCAAAATTTAATTGGTATTGTAGTTTGATACAATTATCAGGGATATTTCCCCGCGAATAAATTTTTAAGTCGTCAGCAAAGCATATACGTTCACATTCAACTGAGTCACAGAGGTCATTAATAAATATGAAAAACAGTAATGGTCCCAGGTTGGACCCCTGAGGAACTCCTGCAGGTGTTAGGTAGGTCTCAGATTGGAAGCCGTTATAGGTAACAAATTGTCTATGATCGGATATGTAAGATTTTGTCAACTCCCTAACATCATCTGTGAAACCAGGTGCACTTAACTTATGCAATAAAGTGTCGTGGTTAAATGCACCCTCCACGCAACTCCTGGTTCTCCCGGAGTCCGTTAGATGTCTCCTTTCGTTAACTCCCGCAGGAGTATTACGTAACTTGAAAAATGACGTTATGACGGCTTTTTTTTGACATAATGTCGTTTTTTTTAGATTATGTAGGTTTTTATGACATTATGTAGGTTTTTCAACAAGACGTTAACTTGGAATTAGCTGACGTTCACTTTATGCTTACTTGTAGCAAGCGCGGAATGAATAGTTGCACACTAACCTACTTAGGCAAGTTCACATTTTATCGATTTTTTTGACATTATATAATATGTTGTTTTATGTAATAACCCTGTCGGACGCCTGTTCTTCGACGATTGGGCGTTTTGCCGCTTCACACTCTGACCGATCCCACCTTTTCTCCGGAGTCTGCCACATATCACTACGGATCCCCACAGCTTACACACCCTCTAGTTCCCCCGGATTCCACCTTTGACAACTCCGGGCGTTTATCCTTTGTCTCATCTTCTCGCGATCGGTTACCATTTAGTTCCATCGCATTCCTTCAGATGTCTCCGTATCTCAACCCTGGGAAGCTTGTCTGTCGGCGTTCGTTCGTCTCTGAGTTCTCCAGATGCCACTACGGACAACCGCCTCCAGTGCACTACCCACGCACCCTCCTGTTCTTCCGGATTCCACCAGATGTCTCATTTTATCAACTCCGGAGCGCTTGTCCTTCGGCGCTCGGGCGTTTTGCCGCTTCGCCGCCCGACCGCTCCCATCTTCTCGCCGCCGTGACGCCTCGGCGGCAGTTGGTTTTCTGGCAGGCGCCGCACCCTAGCTGTCTAGCGGCCCGAGGTGCTGCAGGTGAGTGCGTGGCGGTCCACACCCCACTGCTGGGGGCCCACCAGGACACAGTGCTGGAGTGCAGCCGGGAATATCGCGGGAAAAGACGAACGAACCCTTCGTAGCATGCCTAAGGGCTGATCGGTCGGCCGCCCCTTTGCCAACAGCCACCGCGTCGAACGTCATGGCCCACGATGCAGGCACAGGGCGGTCTCCTCTACTCTACTTTGACTGCCGCAAGATGCACACAAGGTGAATAGGCTTACAAGCATCTGTTTGTTCTTCTTTTGGCATAATCCATATTCATACTCATCTGTCATTCATCTTTTCATCTTTTATACCTGCTTTAACATTTAACCACATGATTCATTTGTCATTCCCCATCACAGTTGATGGTTTAAATTCGTAATGAGATCTGTACAATGGTTACTTATTTATCTCATTGGAGGTATCGTAGGTGTTAGGGTGTTAGATAATGGGCGTAACCAGGTCTCAAGAAATGTCATTGCTTGTGTCATGGTGATTGTAATGCTTAAGAGCTATGGATTAGGAACTACATTATCCAACAAAAGAAGTACTTGGAGTGTACGATGCTTTGTCCATTAACGCATGTGCTTCCAGTAAATCAGTTTTGTTTATATTTATGTTTTGAGGTCAACTGCTAAGTTGTTTAACAAACGTTGTTTCACTATGCAGTTGAGAAATTATTATTCTCTCGATCATTTAAGTACGTAAATGGCACCAACTCATCATCTAGTAAGACATGTCTTATTACTATTCGTCATTGATCAAACAATCAAAATGAAGCTTTCCATATTGTGCTCAGCCAGTAGCATTTGCTACATATAAATCCGTCGTTTCTAAATATAAAAATTATCTGGAAGCTTCATAGTTAGCTATGCTTGCTCTCTTAATTAGTAATTGATCTCTGTTGTATCTTCTTAACCTGTTATGAGACCTTAGTGTCATTGTCTTAAAAAAATATTTGGATAGAAAGACATCAAAACGAAGTTGAGCCTGATAAGATATTTTACTCACCAAATGATCGTTTCTCACAGGCATTTGCTTGTTCTTCATTTTCATAATCCATAAAAATGCTTACCATCCATTATTCATTTTTTATACCTGCTTGGACATTCAACCGCATTATTTATCTGCCTCATTACAATTGGTGGTTTAAATTCGTCATGATCTCTGTAGAATTGTTATCTATATAGCTATGCGAGGTGTCGTATTAGGGAGTTAAGCAATGGGCGTAACCATATCTCATAAGGTATTATAACGAAAATGTTCCTCATATTAACAAATTTTCTTTCAGGCTTCTAGAGCCTCATGAAGTAGCTGTAATAATTTCTAGTTTTAAGTCCGATGCAAAAGGTACTGATGGGCTGAGCTTGTCTATGATTGAGCTCAGTCTGCCTGTTACTCCTATCTACATCACCCACCTTGTTAATAGTTGCCTTGAAAAAGGTTATTTCTCTGAATCATGGAAGCGAGCAATTGTGGTACCAGTTCCAAAAAAATCAAATCCAGATGACTTTGCTGATATAAGTCCATAAGCCTATTGCCATTTTTATCGAAGATAGTTGAAAAGGCAGCTCACATACAACTAATGCATTATGCAGAGGAACATATCATCCCATCTAATCAGTCTGCTTTTAGAAAATATTTCAGTACTACTACTTCCCTCTTAAACTTGGCTGATAATATTATTAGAGCACTTGATAAAAAATGGACGTAGCACTGATGTCAATCGATTACTCCAAGTCATTTGACAAAATAAATCATGAGTTGTGAATAGCAAAGTTGAAGTTTTATGGGATGGATCCAATTACATTGAACTTTTTCCGAAATGATATATCAAATCGATCCCAGTGTGTATCAATTGATAACAATAAATCTACTTTCTCATGTCTGGAGTACCTCAGGGGTCTATTTTGGGTCCCTTGTTGTTTTTGATATATATTGCCGATCTGCCTAAGGCTGTGAGTTTCTGTGAACTCCAGTATTTTGCGGACGATACCCAACTGGTCCACTATTTTGATACTGATCATATGGAAATGGCACAGACATCAATAAACATGATATTTAAAAAGTGTATCACTTCTCAAATAACCACAACCTGTTAATAAATCCCGGTAAATCCAGCCTGTTATTTTTTTGTTCGGATCGTAGAAGAGAAGAAATTAAAGGTCAATTAACTGTTAAAATTGGATCTCAAAGACTGTACCCGGTTGACGAGGTTAAAATTCTTGGCGTGGTAATCGATTCCAAACTTAGATTCACCAGTCAGGTCAGAAATCTTTTGAAGAAAACCTACTTGACACTGAGATTACTATATGTCAATAAAGCAATTTTCAATTTTAAACTAACTACTACTAGAAATTGGATTAAAAAAAGACAAGGTTTATCTCCGGTTTAAGGCGCTTTGACTATGTTTCTGGTAGTCTTATTGAATTAAACTGGATGATAACAAAAAATATTGTCAAATATCATTACCTTGTATTCTTTTATAAACTAATACTTATACCAAAACCTATATGCTCAAGAGAAAAGCTGATCACTCCACAGCTTTATTCCAGCTTTCTTTCACGTATAGTCCTGCAGTGATTGTTATACAATGCTTTGAGTCCTGAATTCAAAACCATTTCCTTAAATTGCTTCAAGAAAGCCGTCAAATCTCATATCTGCTTGCACCCATAGCTTAAATGGACTGCTCTTATCTATATTGTTGAACGCTTTTTCTTTATTTCCTTTGTGTACAAGTAGTAAACCTTGGTGTAACATGTTTTTGTTTTTTGTTTGATATCTGCTACTTAACAACTTTTTTTGCATGGGTGGTTAAGTGTAAGAGTAGCATGTTGGTAAACTGCGCTACCATATGCAACACTTGTTTCTCTGTAGGAAATTGTACAGTTTAAATACAGACGATTATTATTATTATTATAAATGCCATTGCCCGTATCGTAGTGATTATAGTGGTTTGAGAGTTACAGATTTAGACTTAATAGTATATAATGTACAACCTATACCTGGAAAAGTGTACCTCCGTTTTTGAGTAACTGCATAGTGTAATGTTTTACGAACTTGGCGGGGTACTTTGGAATGATACTATAGTATCCTTCAATATAGATAATGCCACTGTTATGTTATGAAAATTGTTCTATTTAAATTCCAATTAATTATTATACCAGAGTCAGTATTTCAGAAGTATGTTATGTGAATAATACAAGACCAATAGTTTAATAACGTGAGGTATCGTAAGTCTTAAGACCGCCATTTATGGTTGCTTCTTCTTCCAGCCACTTGATCCTCATAGAATATGCTTCTTCTATCTGGTTGCTCGAAACTGAAACAAAATTGCGGAGGGTGGGAGACATCATTTGATGTGTGCTGGTGATCCAGCGGGTGATGCTGCAGGATACCGCGTCTTCCCTCAGTCCGCAAAATTTTCCCAGGCTCTAGTGTGTGTTATACTACTCTCGTTAATAGCACCTAATACTCGAGTCTCTATGATCAAGAACAATTTTTGATTATGACAGAGTCTTTGATGTGTTACTGAAACAGTAATAAACCGGAAGCACTAGGTCTGTAATTAGTGCTTTACGAGATGATACATGTCCAAAAGCTATACTTACATTTTATTAGTGTTCCACTATCTACGCAAATTCATATAGCTTCTACTTACTGTTACTATGATGAAGCGATATCAAGGAAATACAGGCTTTTATCTATACTTTTGTCTAAAATATTTTTTTTTTGTTTTACATATTTCAAATTTGAAGGTTTTAATGTCACAGGGGTAACATTCATCAAAACTTTTTCCTTGTCACTAAAGCTGCCTGGGTGATATTCAGAGATTACCTGGATGGTATGTTTTCAACATGTAACAACTGAGTCTCGCACTGAAATAAGCTTCACCAAAAAAGCTGCAATTTTAGCTAAACATTAACAATACGATTAATCCATTATTCTGTGGTTTAACTAATGGAGGGTGATGGACCGTACTATGTACGTCTTAGTTCAATAGTATAGTTGCTTGGTTAAAATCAGGAAACTTGAGAGAAGAAGCACAACTACAATTACGAAATAACAGGCAAAGCTGTGAGGCTGATACATTTTCACGAGGAGCATTATTAAAATCAGGATTCCACATTTTGTTACCAACGACGTTTGTACTAGAATCATCAGAAAGCATTAGTTTGATCCCCGGTTGATCTTATATAGCCACCAAATTGGAAATAGGTTCACTTCAGTTGGCCCACTTCAAGATTTGTACCAAAATATGCCTTTATAAACTAAACATGACGAAACTTTTTACTTCTAAAACAATTTATTTTCTCAAAAACATTTTAGATACACTCTAGTCGTAAAAAATACATATAACTAATAGAACATGTGAACAAATAAACAATGTGCGAAGAAATGCGCGAAGTTAACAAAGCAACAATTGAAAGATTACCATTGGGTAACATCATCTTTATTTTTTATTACGGCTGAAATTCTTTGGGGCATAGTGTTAACCAAGTTTTGGCAAAAATTTGGTGTAAAACAATCCCATACTTCTTGAAGCTTTTGTCTCAGTTCAGTGATTGTACGAGCAGGATGTTGTCGTAGAACCTTTTTCATCTCGTGCCACAAAGTTTCAATAGGTGACAGATCTGCACTGCTAGAACCCTTTTCAAAAGTGGTAGATTAAAAAAAAAATCTTGGCCGGATGTCAAACATTCTTCCATCACTGGTAAAAGCGATTCTTCTAAAATTGCCAAATATTTGTTTATATCCACATTTTCATCAATAAAATGAAGTTTTCTTACTCCTTTTGATGACATACTGCCCCGGACCATAATGGATGCTGGAAATTTCACTTGTCTCTTCAGACAGTCAACATGGAATGCTTCATTTTTTTTGCGAATAACTAACTTCTGCGACTGTCACCAACAGAAACTTAGAATCGGGCCTCATCACTCCATTGTATGCACACCATTGTTGAGGTGTCCATTGTCTATGTTCTTTAGCCCATCTAAGCAGATTTTTCTTTTGCAGTGGAGTTAATAGTGGCTTTTCTTTGGCCTATAAACAAGTTGTGCAACTTTAGGGTTTTTATTTCTTTTTTTTGTTTTTTTGTGGGACTCTGTATGAGTTGTGGACCTCGAAATTCTCCTTCCAACAGCGTCACTCCACAGAGCACTTAATTGTAAATAATTGACACGCCTGTTTTTCACGATTATTCTTATTAATGCTCTTCGGTCGGCATTTGTGATATTACTTTTTTTCACATATCTTGGCTTAATATTAACTGAACCAGTTACGTTATATCTTCTAACAATATTTTTCACACTGTACCGCGATAAGTCCAACAAAGTTGCAATTTCTGAGTTTGATTTCTCAGAATTAAAAAATGTTATTATCAGGAACAGAATTTTCTCACTAATAACCTTTCCTCTACCCATTTTGAAAACCTTAACTACCCAAAACTATTTTAAGCGTATTCTGACAGCTGTGATTAATAAAAACAATTGCCATGGCTTTTATTTTTCACAGCCACCTATGCGTTATAGACTTATTTTGCATTGAAATGAAAATAGGTTGATATGCTGTAATTGCAACATGTGTTAGTTTTATGCTGCAAATTTGATTAGGGAGTGACAAAGTTAGTGTTTTCTACTATATATTATCAAAATATTCATTGTTAATATTTTAAACCTAAGAGTTTTGCAATATGATTTAACAAACGCACGCAGGAGGCTGCATGTTGAGACAAGTTGATGAGTGTTAATTTAGTTGTTCATTCGTATTGACAGTGCGGACTATGGCATCGTGGTCACGCAGTGAGATAAGGGCAGTTTTACGGTATAACTTTACGCGTGGTTTAAGCATAGACCAGTGCTTAGAAGAAACGACGCTTGCATTCAAGAATTGATCTTATCACACGAGTATATTCGGGTGGTACAGAGAATTCCAAAACGGTAATTTCACTCTGGAGGACGCTGAGAGGGAAGGAAAGCCGCGAACGTCAGTAACAGAGGAAAACATTACTGCTGCGAGGAAAATGCTTGACGAAGACTGGAGAGTGATATACCATCAGATAGAGGAGAACTTGTACCTTCATGTTTCAGCAATTTATTCAATTCTGCATGACCATTTACACCTGAAAAAACTTTGTTTTCTCTGGGTACCGCATAGTCTGACGGAAGGGTAGAAGACTCGTCGTACGTCTTGGTGCCGAAAGATACTAAAAATGTTTGATACGGGGGAAATCTCGGTATGTGAACACCATCGTGACAGATGACGAGAATTGGCTCTATTATTACGATGTGACGACCAAGGCTCAAAACAAAGTTTGGGTCTTTGATGATGAGGACACACCAGTAGCTGTCAGACAATCCCGATCTGTTAAGAAAAAAATGCCGTATTTTTTAAATCGAGTGTGATTGTGGAGCGTCGTTTTAGTTACACAGAAGACAGTCACAGCCAAGTGTTACTCGGAACAGTACCAGCCAAAGTCAAGACTGGACCACTACTGGACTGAAATTTATTGAGCATCCTCCTCACAGTCTTGTTCTTGCTCCCTGTGAATTTGCATTGTTTTCGTATGTAAAAATGAAGCTAAAAGGAAAGCCGTTTTCTAGCGATGAGGACCTTCTGAGGGCTTTGGACAACGAGTGTGCCGCACTCCCGGGTGAAACTTGGCAGAGCTGGTTTAAGAACTGATTTTGGCGGATGGAGGAATGTCTATTGAATGTAGTGGAAATTACTTTGAATAAATAAAGTTGTATTGCAAAACTTTCATAGGACCCTTTTAATTTTGATTTATTTCATTTCATTTCTTGTTTGCTTGAGTGCTCAATCGCAATTTAAGGTTTGTTAATACTATATACATACTAAAAAGGGCTAGCCGAAACTTTAGCTTTAAGTCTTATTCACTTTTATTTTGAATCTAAAAGTTATTAGAAAAAAATTACTTTCGCGTTATAATTAGTAGTTTTACGTTCTCTGATTTTACGGCCACGAAATACCTGTACTGTTTAGGAAACTCAGCACGGTTCAAAAAATCCATGAATACTCGTATCACATTAATTAAACCGCATCCCAATCTTTTTATTGGATCAATATACGGACAATTTATAATAGCAGTAATTTCCACATCATGCTGCAGTAGGTATTTGCTTTTTAGCTATGGATCTATTCGGATCAGACAGACCATAGACGACTCATTTATCATAAATATGCTCTGCCGTCAATATTTAATTTTGTTGCTTTGAGTCATTTATTTTATCAATGTTTTTTAACAATAACTGAAAAACTCACGTGAATGCAACTATTGTTGGCTACATGAATTTATAAACTAATAAAGCTATCGGTTTTGCGGATGATACAGCTATTCTCTATAAAAGTATAATACTAAAAGTTAAAAAATCGAAAATGATTTCGAAACGCTGATAAAATTCGGCAAAAACTATGACAACTAATTACAAAAAAGCACACTATATAGCGTTTTCTTGTGAAGATAGGCTCTCACCACAGTAGTAGTTTTTTTATACTCCAACTACCACGAAGGCCTAAGGCATAAACAGGACTGAGATGTATTATTTCCAAATATGAATAATAGTTACAAAAAGATTGATGTTATCCAAAAATTAAAAATGAATTTTAAATCCTGAAGTTGATTTTCCATAAGGAGGTTACTTATTATTAGACTATTAGCTTGCAGACAAATTTCTTTTTATTGTGGTCTAGTACATTCTAAACAATTGAAGCGTAACTTCATAACTACAGAATAAGATTGAACCAAAATTGGGTATTCCACAAATATCAATACCAATACCAATGCCACTAATCATTTTATTAATTCAAAAAAGAACTCAAAAAAGTGATTTTACATCAACTAAGATGCTCTATCCACAAAATTGGAACAGAAAAAGTCAGTATCACAATCAACACTAACATTCATACTTTTACTGTAGTTATACTTATTATTTGGATATTTCTCCTGACATCCTAATAATAATTTAATTTACCAAATTATATAGTATTTACATTGTTTAGTCATGGAATGTACCTTTAATTTTGACAAACCCAAACACAAGTGCAAACGTTTCGGGTATTTTATGTTTGTCGTGCAAGATGTTTAGGATTTACCTGTACTTTGTGACAATAGACCTTATATATAAAAGAACATACAGACAATGCTAAATACCTTGGGTGGGATGTATTTAGACAGAAAACTAAACTGTAGAAAGCAGATTTTCACAAAAAGGAAGCAGTTGTGAGGAAACTTCAGCAAAACACATTGGTCGTTGGTAGAAATTGTCATTCGAAAATAAGATACCCCTGCACAAGTCTTCCATTGAACCTGTTTGGACATACGGTATGAAACTGTGGGGTACCTCTGGAGCAGCGTTGAGATTCTTGTAAGATTCCTATCAAATACACTTTATACCATAACTAATGCACCATGTTACAAATGAAATAATTAACCGTGACCTTAGCGTACCTACTGTTAAAAAATATAATTCGGATATGTTGTAACGTGAAAGACTAGCCAACTCGTTGAGGGACCGCTTAATGAAGAATAAGAAGACTGAAGAGAAACAGCTATGCAGCTAAGAACAACTATGCTTAGTTTATGGTTCTCCTTGGCATTCTATTTAAAACACAGCTCTATCGAGGTTAATTTTATCGCAGGATAAATTTCTTTAATATCTTCATGAATTAACATCATATGCATTATTGAATGGTTATACTATCAGGTAACCAAATAAGTTCATGCGGTTTTTAGTAGAAAAATATAAATTTTTATTGAGAAGCAATTTTTGTATGCCGGTATTGTAGAACTCCCTGGATTTGGTGTCAAAAAATTGCGGTAACGTTTCCCAGCCGAGTTCAGAAATTTTTTCTCGGATCACATTTTCGGTATAAGGCTTGTCATTATCCTGCAAGAATATCACTTTCTTACGATTGACCAAAGAAGGCTGTTTCTGGATGAGTGCTGCTTTTACTCGTTGAAGCTGCTCACAATACAAGTTAGCAGTGACTGTTTGACCCCTTTCCAAAAACTCATAAAGGAAAATTCCAGTTGCTGTCCACCAAACACACAACAAAGCCTTGTTTGGGTAAAAGGAAGCCTTGAGCGTGTGTGGCACCGAATCAGTAAGCGACAACCAATGATACGAACGCTTAGAATTCGAATACAAGATCCATTTTTCGTCGCAGGTTAATAACCGATTAAGAAATGGTAATTTGTTATCATTTGTCAGTTCATGTGGGACCCATTTGCCTAACTTCCACGTCTTTCCTAGTTGATGAAGATGCAAACGAATAGTTTCAGGACTCACTCTGAACATTTCTGCAAGTTCTTGGCACGTTGTCCTGAAATTGGCGTCCACAACCTGACGAAGATCCGCGTTGTTCATGATTTTTGGTCTCCCTGAGCGCGGTTCATTGCTCAAACTGAGATCTCCCGAAGACAATTTTTTGAACCACTTCTGTGCTGTTCGATCACTAACGGCATCATCTCCGAATGCGGTACATACTTTTCGCGCTACCGCTGCAGCTTTTGTACCAAGTTTGTACTCATACAGTAAAGAACTTCGGTTACTGTTTTATTCGTCGCCATTTTCAATTATTAAAACTAGGTATGTGACAATTTTCAGCAACTTTGCATGTATGTGAGAAAAGAAGGATTCATACTAAAGTGACAACAGGTAACAAACAATCGCTATCGTTCAACGACATCCATGGCAATGTGCGATACCGCACGAACTTATTTGGTTACCTGATATTTTCAAGATACAGTGTAAAAAAGCTTTAGTCACAGAAAAAAGAATTTAGCGGCAAACAGTGACATTAAGGCATATAGGTTTGGCTCGAATTTGTTGTATACGGCAGCTATTTAGTGCTTGTTACATGAATCAGTATGAATGATGCAGAAGCATATTTTTCTTCCAATAAGCTGTAAAAAGAAATGTCTCCATATTTTTCGCTATAAGGAATCTAGAATGCTGGCACTATAAAACTATTACGAATTTTCTTGCCTGAAGTGATATTCCACACATATTTCGTAAGTGGTACGCCATTATGTATTGAAACGTTAACATATATTGATCTGATTGAGAAGTCGAAGTCGCCTGGTGCCTATTGAGAGCAGCTTACAGGCAAACAGCTGTTGAACTGTCGCCATCAGATAGCTTCATTGCTTATTCCATCTCGATATATCCCTTATCCCCCCGATTCCCTCTTCCAGCAATATATTCGTACGCCTCACTCCACTTTGTTTTTCAGCGTGTTTCCATCTGCAAATAGAATATGGATTGGGTAGAGTGAAATGATCCAAACAGTGGATCCCTTAAAGTGGCAATGCGCACTGGAACGAAAGCCAGTGTTCGCGGAGGAAAACTTGGGATACTTGAGTTGAAATTTTAGATTTTGGTATTATCATAGTATGGTGTAGTGAAGTTAGTATATAATGGTCGGTGATTTCATGCATCAAAACATATCTATTTGTTAACGTACGTACAATTTCTGTCGATAATATGGAAAGATGGCAAGTACTTTCATCTAGATGTTGTTTCAACAAAATTTCTCATAACCTAACGTTTAAAGGCATAGGTATTGAATACCCAGATTTATGAAGAAATCACTTTTTTTGCACTGATGGTCAACATAAATCAATAATGGGTTACTTGCACAAAATGCATTCTATGATTATTGGATAGTACGTTACAAATATATTTTTTAGGGTAGTTAAATGAGATAGAAATTACCAGAAACCTTGCATTTTTGGCATGTCAATGTGAATTCCCAATTGAAGGAAACAAAAGCGTGAAGTGCGACAACACGGTATCTGCTGTTCTCTGCTACTATCGCGTTTCGCATCCGTCTCCCAGCATGATTTTTTATAAGACAGGATCGTATTTGAAATCATCAATGCTCTAAAACAGATCACTAGGTGGTACAGAATAACTTGTTAACAGCAGAAATCATACAAGGTGTTCCCAAAACGTATACAAAAATGTAAGGGGAATTTATTCATTATTTTTTCGGGTGACGATTTTCAACTATCGCTCCGTTTATAAAGGCCGCCACTGGAAATCGGTTTTTCTCAAATAACTCGCTGACAACACACAAAATGTCCACAAAATCAACTCATGTTGATCGCTAGTTACGGACGAGCCCTAACTTAATATTATTATTTTTTCTACTATGTATAACAATAGTTTAAAGGTCATATTTGTGAGCAGCCTGGTCATTTATCTGGATAAATATTTATATTCTCGTTTAAATCCGATAAAATGAACCATTTTTGAGAAAAAATGGTCTTGTTTCAATAGTGCTTCTATTTACACACCAACAAATCCCCAAAAAGTATAAAACGTGGTATAAAGTGGTCCCAAAACCTACACATGCGGTTCGCCGATTGCGAATTTGTTATCAAATATTAATAGATATACAGGGTGCGCCATCTTTTATGTCGGTATGTAAACATGAAATACCTTTGAAAACGAAAAACGGATTTTTATATATCGTGTATTTTTGTTAAATATGGTCCTTTAAAATTTATTGGGACTAGTTTTTGAACACTACATCTATCAAGAGGCCACCTTTATTGGACAAAACAAAATGTGCCCATTTTGCTGCGTTTTCCATTTTCGAGCATCTCTGGTGGCGATTGCGGTACGAATGTTTGCCTCGAGTTCTTCAGTGGTCTGGGGCTTGCTGGCGTACACTTGAATTTTCAAATAACCCCACAAGAAGAAGTCCGGTGGGGTCAAATCTGGAGACCTGGGTGGCCAGTTAATGTCACCTCTTTTTGACATCAGACGTCCAGGGAATTTTCATTGCAGAAGCTGGATTGTTTCATTTGCAGTGTGGCGTCTTATTGAAACCAGTAACCAACAAGACTTTTTTCACGCATTTGTGGGCAGACATAACAAACCAACATCCACCGATATCGATTTCCATCGACTGTTTCATTTCGGTTGAAGAAAAATGGCTTAATTATGGTTTTGGCGCAAACACCAGCCCAAACAGTCACTTTCCGGTCATGCAACGGCATTTCGTGGATCTCATGTGGATTTTCCGTTCCCCAAATGCGGCAGTTTTGTTTATTAACGCCGCCAGAGAGCGTGAAATGGGCCTTGTCGGTCATCACAATTTTCTTCCAAAAATCAGGTTCAGCATCAACCACGCGAGCAACTGTTTGGGCGTATTCCAATCGACGTGGACGGTCAGTTGACAATATTTTTTGTGTTAACTGCACCTTATAAGGAAACAAATGCAAATCATCTTCCAAAATGAGTCGCAACGCGGCTCCACTGATGCCAAAATGCTGAGCGCGGTGACGATACGACACTTTTGGGTTCTGGGCAACGCTGTCTCTGACCGCTCCAACGAATTCATTGGAAAGTCTTGGTCGTTGATGAACGGTATGCTGACGATCTCCCACTGTCCCGTACTCAAGAAAATTCGAAACCAAACGAAGGATAGTATTGTAAGACGTTGCCTGTTTGCCACGGTATTTTCGACGATATTCACGTTGCGTTAACACAACTAAACGACGATTTTCAATGCTCATTGTGACTATTTCGGCGCGTTGTTTCGGTGTAAAGAGATTCATGACTAAAATTGTAGTATATTGACGTTTCAGAAACACGTATAACCAAATCACTCGGTTGGTAAATATCAAAGTTATTCGATGTTTCAATTGCGACATAAAAGATGGCGCACCTTGTATTGTCAATGCGGCAGGACAAGCTGGTCTTTCTCAAAAACGGTTCACTTCAGAGGAATCAAACAACAATACGTTTTTTCAGAAAGTCATCGGACTCCTCAAACATATTGCATTAGAACCATTCTTGGAATAAAAAATGAGCAATATTACGGTAGATATAGTCTATCCCTATGCATATAAATGAGCTAATCTTTTCAACTAATTTCTATGCTATGAAGGTCCAAAACCTCGTTGAATCATACAGCTTTCACGGAGGAGAAACCGATTTTAGGGGCCTATATCTCCCAAAACGTAACGGTATTTCCAAAATCGTCAAAGTATGAAATTCCTTCAATTTTTTTGGCCCATGTTTTGAGGACACCCTGTATATCTTTTGAAGGGATTAATACTATTACGACCCATATTGATTATGCAGAAAACAACAAAATTGTAATTTAAAAGTAAAAATGTGTGCTTGCTACTCATCAATTCCGGATTATAGGAATACAAATGACTATAATTAACAATAAACTCGAACATCATTGTGTTGCATTAACTTGAGAATTAATTATACAATTTCATCAAATCTACCGCTGGAAGCAAGTTTAGCAACAATGGCGCAGGCGATGAACGAACGAGTTATACAAACTCTAATTATATTTGCCGGAATCCCAGCTTAATACAGTCTATCTCGCGTTTACAAGCAATTCGCTCTCCTATCTGGCACAAATACATCGAAATGAACGTCATTGTGCGGTGACGCTTCATCAATTGTCTGCGAAATGCAGACGAAAATGACTAGTAAAAGTATTGGAGTGAAATCGTCACAGGACGATTTTAAATAAAATTGCAATGCTGCCGGTACCTGATAGGTTTTTGATTTTTTAGACGCCCCGTGAACAGTGCAAAATGGAAATTACCGGATGGCACTAACATGACTGTTATAACTTTCAGTGGAACTAGATTAAAACTAAATTTCGAACCTTGACATTATAGAGTAGATCCCAGGGCTGTCAGATATTACTTAGTTTCTCAAAGACTAGCCTTGGG
The DNA here is from genome assembly GCA_963669975.1 of Acanthoscelides obtectus. NCBI lineage: Eukaryota > Metazoa > Arthropoda > Insecta > Coleoptera > Chrysomelidae > Acanthoscelides > Acanthoscelides obtectus. The sequence goes on along the minus strand of CAVLJG010000008.1, from coordinate 26,938,054 downwards.
ACATTTAGTAGTGTATACGCAAAGTTGGGTAGTGGTCCGACTTACAGATATCACGAGAGAACGGTAAGTAAAGCTAAAACTAATTTAACTTAAATTCTCTGATTGGCTGATTTTTATAATACATTGTAAAATATTGTCACAAAGCAATATTCAGCAGTGCCAGGCACCTCCGCTAGACATTTTACCCAAAAAATAATTGAACTTTACTTACGTACTCATACCTCATACTTCATTTTCATACAGGGTGTTCATTTGAAAACTTGCCACCATAGATTTATCGAATACCACTGTACCCTCTTTCACCCTCTGTCCCCCAGGGTCAGCCCCTTAAAAATTTTAAATGACAAGAGGTATCGAGTAGAGCTTGTTGGAAAAATCTTTTAAAGTCCTTTATTTTGACGCTTGATTTTCTAGAATCGGTCGATTCGTTTTCAACAAAATTAGGAAAACCTTTATTCATCTTAATTTGTCTAGATAGAAAACAAAAACAGACAAAAATATCACTTTTTATTTCAATAAGTGTTCAAAATGTTGCCCGTTATTAGCCAAACAATGATGTAGGCGATGTTCAAACTCCTGACGGACATTTTCAAAAACATGTTGTGGGATACCATGGCAGCTTTCGATGATGCGTTGACGAAGTTCATCCAAGCTTCCAGGTTAGGGAGTAATAGAAAAAAGTCTAACGGTGTTAAATCAGGAGATTTAGCAGGCTAATCAAAAGGCCCTCTTTACCCTAACCATTCAAATTTCCATTAATAAACAATGGCCTAATCACTTTGTTTCCTAAAATGCCTGGCCATACGTACATTTTTTGGGGGTACTGGGTATGCCCTTCTACAGAAGCATGAGGATTTTCATTGCTCCAATACCTGCAGTTATGCTTATTAAGAAATATATTTAGACAAAACGTGAATTCATTACTGAAGCAGATATTCTTTACATGAATGGTATTACAATTCGTCGCCTGAATGCAGAACTATTTTATGTCCAAATTCTTCATTTTTCAGATTTTAACACGACATTGTAGGTCATAGTCACCTACATTGCATGCAGAGGTATTGTAAGTCCCTGCGCAAGTGTTCCCCCACCACTGATCTTGAACGATATTTTGGCGTAATAGCTTGAGGCGCGTCATTTGGCTGCATAACTATGATAAGAGCAGATGATCACTTACAGAACGACTGTAAGTCCAATGTCAGCAACAAATATAAGTCTACTTTCACGGACTAGTCATACTTTTTTCCGGTAAAGCATTCTATATCCAAAATTTCTCAGAAATGTTAGGCAAGACACAAACACGAAAAATAGCTCTCCTGTAAAATATGCATTTTGTGACTTCTGCATTCAAGCGACGAATTAATCGCTGCAGTCATTTGTTCACAAAACTCAACTCGCCTATCGAAATCATCATCGGTTAACTTTTGCAATATTTTCATTTTGAATGGATGAAATTTATGGAGTTTAGTAACTGTGTGTACCGAGCCTAATGAAATACCAGTCGCAGCATCAATTTTAAGTAAAGAAGTATTAGGATTTATTCCAAAACTTCAACTTGAGCGGCTTCATCCAAAACTCCGATGATTACGTGTTTTATTTGCAGCTCCAGTTTGAGTAAATTTAGTTACAAGGTCCGAAACATACTTATGCAAAGTTATCTTTCCCGGATGCCTGGCGTTAAACGTGACGGCAGTTTGCCGAGCACATTGATCTTGGGCACCATAAATTAAAATCATTTCTACTGTTTCGGCTAGTGCGTAAATCATGTTGGAAGTAAAATCCGAGCTAATAAATTAATTTTCACTGTCCCAAGATTGTAACAAAGGTAACTGACAGCAAATCAAATTCTTTCTTTCCCTTAGTAACGTAGGACCTTTGCTCTTGGTTGAAGTCTTGTAAGTCAGTAGGTCTGTCAGGTCTAATTGCCCAGATACCAAACAAAGTCAGGGATAAAGAAGGGAAGAAGAAAGGAAGGAAGGAAGGAGGGAGAGAAAAGAAAAAAAAGTGCATCAATTTGGCATTGCTAGTTAGTATTCGGCAATTTTAAATTGATCCTAAAATTAATTTTGGGATTGGTTGTTGAAGAAAAATTATAATTTTGGTTGGACCTAAAGTCGCACGATTTAATTTTGTTCACAGTGCGAGTCGCGGCCTTGTGTGCTTGCGAACTTGCTCGACTGTGTAATCTATTGACTCGCGCAACAAAGGGTTGTTATGCGATTCCGCTTGACTATAACGTAGCTGCGCTTGTTTTTTGATGTAGTCCCTTAGGTAAGGGATGTCAAGGTCTCTGTGAAGGGTCTCGTTGGAAACATACCATGGGGCGGTAGTGATTGTACGCAAGGTTCTGTTCTGCAAAACCTGCAGGCTACGCAAATGCGTTTTGGCGAGAAAACACCAAGCCGCACTTGCGTAAGTAATCGCTGGTCTAATAACCATCTTGTATAGCCGAACTTTGTTGATCAAACTTAATTTTGATGTTCTACATAGCATAGGGTAGAGTTGCCGAAACGAGATTTTGAATTTATTTTTTAACGCTTCAGTGTGCTTCTGCCAGGTCATCCCCTTGTCAAGAGTTACACCGAGAACTTTCCCATGGTACCCGAGCTCCGTTCACTGAAACCTCAGACGGGGCGCCGCTACGTTTTTTAGTACAATAGATTGCCTGCGTTTTCGAATGATTAAGTTTGATCAGCCACCGATTCGCCCATTCCAATACCTTGTCCACTGCACTTTGCAGCCTGTCGTGAACTAGATCCCCAGAGCACGACTGGGCCACTAGGGCTGTGTCATCAGCATAGAGATAGGTTTCACAGTTTCTTGGGCAAGGGACGTCATGAATAAAAAGTGAATAAACTACTGGTCCAAGAACCGAACTCTGAGGGATACCGGCTTTGATAGGCCGTGTTGTCGACAGAACGTTATTAATTTTGATCCGAAATTTCCTACCCTCGAGGAAGGATTTCAAAAGTTTTAGGAGCCTGAAGGGGAAGCCCTTATGGATCAATTTGTAGAGAAGGTCCTTGTGCCACACCTTGTCAAATGCCTTTGAGACATCCAGAAGCAAGATGCCATACTTTCGTTACGGGTGAACCCACTGGTTACTCGTTCAACAAGCCTTATGGCCTGTAGCGTACTATGCTCAGACCGAAAGCCAAATTGCACGTCAGGAATCACATTGTGGTCTGCCGAGAAATTTTCAAGGTGACGTAGAATCACCTTTTCAGCGAGCTTAGAAGGAGCTGGCAGAAGACTAATGGGGCGGTGATCCTGGGGGAATATCGAACCCACCTTCTTTGGAATCATTATGACATCAGCGGTCTTCCACGCCGTTGGGAAGTGCTGGGTCCTTAGCATGGCATTGATTATTGCCACGAGATAAGTTAAGGACTTCCGCGAAAGTAGCTTCAGCGCCTTATTAGTGATTCGATCCTCTCCAGGTGCTTTACGCACCTTGAGGTCTTTAATATGACCTTGGAGCTCTGCTGGTGTGCAATGCGGAGTCTCAGGAGATTCCGCTAATGTGCCATGCAGCTCTTCAGTTGAGAAATCTTCTGAAGATTCCTGTGAGGAAAAATCACTAAGGGAGGCACTACTGCCACTGACGCCGTTGGCCCTAAAATATCTCCTGACGGATCTTACAATATGTTCAATGTTATCAAGGTCATAGTTGGGAGAGAACTGACTTTCCACTGCATCAGCGAAAACCTCGACCTTTTCCTCTGTCCTACAGACTATGCCCCTAGGACCGTGGATGTGCGGGAGTTGTTCTCGCTTTCTGTTTCTGAGCGACTTTGCAACTTTCCAGAGAGGAATTCTTGAGTCAAGCTATAAACGAATTGTAGATTTGGCAAACCCTAACGGGCAACACTTATTGAAATAAAAAGTGATATTTTCGCCTGTTTTTGTTTTCTATTTTAACAAATTAAGATAAATAAAGATTTTTGTAATTTTCTCGAAAACGAAAAACGAAACGTCCAACGTCAAAGAAAATACCTTTCAAACAAGCTATTACTTGATACCCCCTGTCACTTAAAATTTTCAAGGGAATAACGCTGGGGGGCCGAGGGTGAAAGGGGGTGAAGTAGTTTTTGGTTAAAAAGTTGTCACCCTTGACAAATCTTTTGACGTGTCACGAAGTTTTTCCTTTTAATCAGTGGTTTTCAATAAATCCGTGATGGGTAGTTTTCGAATGAACACCCTGTATATGTTATTAAGGGGACTATTTTAAAACTATATTTGACTAGCCAGATAAATCATAAGGGTCAAGCACCCCTCCAGGCACAAACTTCAGCCGTGAGTATGAGCGCGATGGTAATACAAATAAAATATGCTTGCGCTTTAGTGCTGCAGAGTTCTCTGTATGAATAGATTTGCCCCTGTTAAGCTGAGTCGTACGATCTGCTTGGGTCCTCATCGGAATATAAGGTGTTGAAGTTGTAATTTCAACGTCGAAAAAAAATTGTCTTCAGAATTGATTAAGATATTCACTTAAAATATTGTACATGTGTAATCCTCACATTACATCCAATACATACAAATAGTGTTTGCTTGCTTTCGCATCTCTGTAACCATGCCCAACCGCAGACAGCGCTGTTTCTTGCTCTTTAGCAAATCATCAGCACGCTATAGGCTGCAACAGGTTGGCCGTTATTGCCTAAATTAGTGGAAAGTAATTGGCTTACTAGACAAATACATACATAAGTTAATTCTCTAAGACGGTCACGATGAAATTCGCCAATTACGTCACCAAGGTAGACCGGAATTCGAGCGGACATTCCGACAATAACTTAAATTTCATGTTATTAAGAATTTATTGCGTTTGGAGCTGAGTAACGGAAACTGTTAACAAGACGGAATATTTATTTACCAGGTGGTAGCGATTTGAGAAAAAGACCCTGAGAAGGCATCTTAAGGTCGACGCGCACCATGATTTCAGAGGTTTTTTTTTAAAACCTGTGCAAAATGAAGTTCTCCAATGTCTTATCCACCCTGACCATCATGTGGCTGTCACGAAATCACTATACCGCAAGTGTATTATGTAAAAGCGTTGTTTATGCAACATATTATTTTATCCCTTTTTCTTATGTACAGCACGGAAATGCTGCTTTGAGGAAACCTCTCGAAAATCCGAAACAAGGGACAAGTGCCAGATAACGTTCCTCCGTCGACGTTTCAGCAAATATATAACGGTCCCTCTAAAACCTTCGAATAAATATACCACGTAGAATAGAAGATCCGATCCTTAATATCCTTCACAGGGAATCCAGTGTGGCTCTGCTGCTTTTTGGGCGGACATCGGAACGTGATTTTTGAGCATGCATTCCGGCCTAAGGGTTGTTAGAACGAAGGAGGAAAAGCAGGACTGGATGTTCCTACAAAAGAAATAAGACGACTGTAAATTAAGTGGCGACGTAACGTTCGATCTGGCAACACTTGAGGCGCCCGGCTTGGAGGGGAGACAGGAGAACATGTGATCCGCCTTCAGTACACGTTAGAACTCGCTCGTTGTCAGTAGCAATTTTTTTGTGAGTTAGTTATCCCTATTGTGCTCTAAAAATGAATGACAACAGTTTGCTTCACACTTGAGCACAGTACAATGAAAACTGTTGCTGAACAGGCCTAAGGAGATAGTGTTTTGTCAAGAGCATATGTTTTTCGGTGGTTTAAGACATTTTCAGAAGGGATAGAGTTGATTGAAGATGAACCGCGAGGCGGAAGGCCTTCATCTTCAAGAACCAATGAAAATATCAACAGAATCCGATATCTTGTGCGTTTAGATTGTCGGTTGACAGTCAAAATTTGAGCAGTGGAAGAACCGTCTCCAGCGCTGTGTGGCTTCAGAAGAAAGTTATTTTGACGATATAAAATTGTAATTATATTTGAATGAAAAAATTAAAACAGTCTCATCACTTAATTAACAGACCTCGCTCTTAAGCCCAGTGTTTGATATGTATTTTTAATTTCTTCGGAGTATATACAGGGTGAGTTTTACACATACAAAAATTGTAGTCAACAGTATGCTGCTTAGTTGGAAATTATCTTTGATTCTAACCACGTGGGGGATCCTAAAAAATACATTTTTTTTCAAATGTAAAAAGATTTTTTCGGATAGGTCCTTACAAACGAAGCAGTTTGGTGTGGCATACTATAGGGTTCTTATTTCAAAGTTTTGAGATAGAAAAAGTACTCAACTGAAATTTTCGTCAAGAAAATTGTAGGATACCATATCTTCTTCCTATCTACTTACTTTTTCAAGTTTTTTGTTAGTTCATTCAGGGTGGTCAAAAAGACACACTTATATATTTTTACATTTTTGTTTTTTTTTTGCATAATTTTTCTTTCTATGTAAGGTTTATGGGAGTTCATACAACTGGTCTGTTAGTTACTAAAATACTTCTTCCTGCCTTTTCAATATAATTTCATAAGGTTAAGTAGATTTAATTTATGACGAAAATATATTGATTCTAACCGTCCGCCGTTACTAACTGAATATTGGTCTTCGGACTAAGAATAACTAAATTGGGTGAGTGATCTCCATTTCTTAATTACAAATTGATTTCCCCATGCACTTCCGACATCTATCCAGATTAATAATGTTGCAGAAGTGGTAGCACTGTGGCCAATTTTCCTGTAGAAGTAATTTATCACAGTTTTTACTGCAATATTTATCTGCATCTTCCAGCTTACCAATTAATTAACTTTGCCTAGTTAACAAAGAATCCCTTGATCACTACACCACCCAATTATCTCTAATTATGTCGGAATATCAATCTTGGATGGACGGAGGTTATTTTGCCAGAAAATCTCCCTGCGGACCAATGGAGATGATCCGCTCTCTAATTACTCTTGTGCAAAGAGAATTATTAAATAAGTCAAGGAGGAATGATTTTTAAGTTATGTTTGCTAAGAGACAAAAATTAAATAGTCCAGATTTGTGAATCAGACAATGAACCCATTGCGTCAAATATGGTATATATTGCCCAGGAATGCTGACCTACTTTTTCCCGAGCTAGCCGCGGCTGGGCGCCATTTTGGAACATTTTTTTTCAAATAATGGGGGATGTGTGACACATACCTTTAAAGCTCCATATCGATACTTTTTAAGTCCACAATATAAATTTACAAAATGGTGGATCAGCAGGCTGTCAATGTTGAGCATTTTGGTATACAGAATCGTATATGACTCAATAACAAATTTTATCAAAACATTATAGAGTTTCATGCCAACCTTTTCCTTTTGGATGTGTTTATCTGAATGTGCAAAAAATGATGGGACATTTAGTTTAAGAACATTGACACATTTTGACAACTTTACTTCGTACACAACTGGCGGGACAGTATTTTAAAGACGAGAATGAGACGTTATATGACATGTATATCACGAAAAACCATGTCACTCATTTCTGTCTATGTAAGAAAATCTCTGACCCCGCTATAATTTGGAAAGTATCGGTTGGGTATTGTTGACATTTCAACACAAGGAGGTTGATTATTTTTGAAAAATTCGTAGTGGTAAAAAATTGGGAGTGATGGGGGGGGGGGTTGTGCGGGTTGTGTTTTTTTATGTTCGTATACGTATACGCCTCTAGCCACGGTGAATCTACCCGCCTATTGGATATGTTTCACCCAAATTTCAGCTTGGCATGTTTACTATATCAGCGGATACTCACCAATAAACCTGCAGTCCACACTCAGCCGGCTTAGTTATTGATGAACTCATTTTATTTTTTTACATGACCAGTGTTCATTACCTAATAATCACTTTTCGTAAATTTTGAACCATCCTCTTCGTTCAACGCCGGTCGCTAGTGGAGGTTACTTTACTCGCTCACCAGCTTTAGGACTATGCTAAGTGGAAGTTTTGTGAACACTAGTGTCTTATATTCCATTTCCGACTTGCCGTTTTATAGTAGGCTTAAAAGTATGATAAAACCATCAATATCTATTCTTTATTGAAAAAAAAATGATAAACTAGTAGGTAGAACCACGAGCGTAAGATAAGCAAACTGGGAAACAGTTCCAATTGACAGCTTGCTGTTTTCACTATCGCAGTGATCGATTCTGGTAGTAGATGGCGCTTTGTGCTATCTTATTTCGATAATCAAAAGAATACACTAAATAAAGATCTAAGTGAGGATATGTACTAGACATCAGGAATGAATAGTTTCTTTGTTTCAGGTGAAATCATAGGTTTGGGCCTGATATTTACCTCCAAACCTTGCCACAGACTCTGACGATATGGTAAGCAATATATTCCTTCAATTAGTTTAACATTGAATTATCTGAATATACAAATACAGAAAAAAAGGTATTGGGATAATAGTTCCTGGCACAGGATACTTGAACACATATCACTGGCGTATGGTACAACATACTGATCACGTTATGGACGATTTTCCCAATTTCTAGGTGAACTATTATTTTGTCATGATGCACGTAGCTAAATTGCGAAAGCGCCTGATCTGTAGGATTTTTGTCGATCCTAAAATTTGCAAAGCAATAGGTAATTTGTATGTTTCAAGTTTTTGAATTGGGATGTTTTAACACTGAAAGGAAAGATTTAACACATTCATACCGCCAGAAGCACTGTGTTATTTTTATTTTTTCGTCGCTTTGTAGCTAAATATCGATATGGGTGTCAAGTTTTGTGTGTGATTTTTCCGAACCCGTAGTTGATGTTAAGCCTTTTTTAGTTTTAATAGTGGTTTTATATCCATCGTATCTATACAAATGTTTATTTTATGATGTGTTATAAAATACAAGGGAACAAACGTTACCTTGCCTTTTAAAAACAGGAAAATAAGTCTCTTGGGAGATACATGTTTATTTTTTATCAATTTTTATTTTTTTAATCACGTCACTTCAAAGATATTGAAGAGCAAATGAAAGTATTCTCCTATAGCAGGAGTGATATTTTTCGTACTTTTTGCTGCTGATTTTAAGCAGTCCAAAAGGTCTAGAAATATCCATAAAGGTTGTAGTGTTTTCACTTTACAAGTTGAACATAGAAAACTAAGAAAACTTCCTCGGTAAAGCACGAAGATTCTGATATACAAATGTATATGAATTTATTATAAATTCGCAGCAAATCAAATCAATTTTCATCTAGAAAGCCTAGGACCTATTTGTATGGGTTAAAATTAAAAATTGTTTAAAAAATGCGCGTTGATTAGTTTTGTTTCTTATTTAAGTAAGATATTGAAGTTTCTGCTTGACGTTGTTGATATAGTGTGATTTTGCTTTAAAAATTGTACCGGATTTATTACATACAAGCTTGGGATCAGCTATAGTTTTGTATGTTACATTTGATAAACATCTTGACGTCTCCATCAAAATGTAGATATGAATAGTGGATACCTGGAAAACAATATTCTATTTAAGTGCCAAAAAAGACAAGTATTTGTCAAATTTTTATGTCGATTTCTGGTCTACCGTGAAATATAATAAAGCAGACATAATCAGATAAAATGAAAAGCAATCCATTCTGACAGAGGTGAGATATGAAGGGCCATCATTTTTATTGATAGCTTCAGTTAGAGGAACTTTCCAAAGTGCACTGGATTTTCCAATCCATGAACTCTATAGAAGTTTCGTTTATCATATAATAGATCGAGGAGCGGAAGCTTAATTGGTGATTTGTTGAAATCGGATCAGACTCTATCATAAAATTTAGAAAGGAAGCAAAAATGTAAAATCAAGGAGAAAAACTGAGTGGTTGGAATGCAGCGAATAATACATTTAAAGCTCAAACAATATACATGTGCAATAAAACACACGATGAGATAATTTCAAGGCCTACTCAGAAAAGACTTTTTTAAATAACGATGGTTTTACAATAAAACATTTGGAAAGAAAATTAAATACTCTGCCCACCAATATGGCGTTAATGAGAGAAACAGAGTTGATGATTGCAGACAAGAGAACAAGATATGAAACGTCATATTTGAATTATGAAATTATGTCACCTGGAAGAGGAGCAAAATAGACAATTCCGGAAGTACTTTGCCTCATTTAACTAACTTCGTATCTCTTTACCATTTCCAAAATAACAATGATGGCAGCCGGTATGTAAACACACGTATGGTGATATATGGACTGGAAGCAATTGCATCGATTTTATGTTGTTTTGTAACTAAAATCGGAAAATATTTCATTTTCCATTTCCATGTTTCACATCGCGTAAACAACGAATTATTAGAATAATTTCAGTATTGTGTGAGTCGATATAATCCATGTGGAAAAATGAATAATATACATAGTAAACAAGCCCTTGTCGTTAATGCCAAGTTTCACAGCTTCAAGTTGATAATTTGATTAGTCCCTGGATTGATAGTATTCACATATTTACATTGAATCTGCATATTTGTCATAATGCGTTTAGTGACAGAGACTACAGTGAAAATCGTTTTATTTGAAAGAAGCATTATAATTAAGGAAAGTATTGTTTTCAAGGGTTTAGTGTGTATGTAGAGCTGGAATCTCTTAAATTACCGAGACAGGATGAAAGCTTCAAAAAATACATGAAATTAGGGTCAAATTGAGATATGGCCCGAGAAACCCCAGAATGTATTTCAAATAACAACCTCGATGTCAATTTCATTTTTTTATAAATGTAAACATCATGTTATCGCCTTATTTAACAATATTTAAAAAATACTAACAAAATTGTATTAAGCTTACAGAATTACAAATGAAATACTCAAATCATTACTAATAAAATTATACTCTTCCTCTTCTTCCTATGCCTCCCAGAGTCATTTCCTTTAAAATTTCAAATGACAATGGGTATCGAGTAATAGCTTGTTTGAAAGGGCTTTCGAGGTCCTTTATTTTGAAGTTTGATTTTTCAAAATCGGTGGATTCGTTTTCAAGAAAATTAGATATATCTTTATTTATCTTAATTTGTTCACATAGAAAACAAAAACACACGAAAATATCACTTTTCATTTCAATAAGTGTTCAAAAAAGTTGTCCGTTATTGGCCAAACAATGATATAGGCGACGTTCAAATTCCTGACGGACATTTTCAAAAACATGTTGTGGGATATCATTTTGACGATGCGCAGACGAAGTTCATTCAAACTTTCAGGTTGGGGAGTAAACACAATAGATTTCAAATGGCCCCATAGCAAAAAGTCTAATGGCGTCAAATCGGAAGATCTAGCAAGCCATTCTAAATAAACTCGTGGTCTAGCCATTGCCGAACCGAAAGAACATAGTGAGGAGGAGCGCCGTCTTGCTGGATATATATTTCAGCCTCATAAAGTAAAGCGATTCAATCCTCTTCGATTTGGTTTCAGTGATAAGCTGATTGATGGTATTTTCCAACATATCCAAATAAATGTCTCCATTTAAATGTTCATTAATGAACTATGGCCCAATCACTTTGTTTCCTAAAAAACCTTCCCATATATTAATTTATTGGGCCCTTCCACAAGAGCAAGAGTATTTTCATTGCTCCAATACCTGCAATTATGCTTATTAACAAATCTATTTAGATAAAATGTGCATTCATCACTGGAGCTGATATTCTTTACACGAATCGTATTATCATTAATCGCTGCAGTCATTTGTTCACAAAACTCAACTTGCCTATCGAAATAGTTTTCGGTTAACTCTTGAAATATTTTAATTTTGAACGGATGATATTTATGAAGTTTAGTAACTGTACGTACAGAGCCTAATGAAATACCAGTCGCAAGATCAATTTTGTGCAATGAAGTATTAGTAGTTACTCTAAAATGACCCAAAACTTCAACTTCGACTTGACCGGCTTCATAAAAGGTTTCCTATGATAACGTTTTTTATTTGCAACAGATCCAGTTTGAGTAAATTGAGCAACAAGGTCCAAAAAATACCTATGAGAAGTTATCTTCCCCGGATGACTGGCATTAAACATGACGGCAGTTTGCCGAGTACATTGATTTTGGGCATCATAAATTAGAATCATTTGCACTCTTTCGGCTAGTGTGTAAATGATTTTAGAAGTGAAATCTGAATCAATAAATTATTGTTCACGAACCCAAGATTGTCACAAAGGTAATTAACGCCAAATTAAATTCTTTCTTTCCTAGCAACAAATAAGTAAACAGATATAACAATAAATACAGTTCGCCCAGGATATGTGTTGATGAAAAGAATGCGAAAAAAATTCGGGTTGTTATTTGGTTGTTGACACGTCTAATGTTCCGGATTGCTGTTTATGTTGTATGTTGGTAGTTTCCGTTTTAAAACGACTGATTTTAAAAAGAAGAAACAAGAAGAACTTCGAAAGACCTCCAAACAAGTTATTACTCGATACCCCTTGTCATCCAAAATTTTTAAGGGAATGACCCTGAGATTGATATTTTGAATATGTTTATTATATCTAGTAAAGTAGGTGTGTATCTCACTGCGCTGGGGGGATTAAATCTGTGTTTTCTTCAACAAATAAGCATGACTCGTAGATCAGTATTAACGGTAACGTTAAAATTTTATTTTATTGTCTTAAACACTGGTCTACAGCTGTCCGGTGGATTGAGAACAAAGATCCCAAAATATGATCCAGTATCTCATATGATGGTACGCAATTGCAAATTAGTTTTAGGATTATTCATGCAAAGTATGCCGAGTAAATATTTTTTTTTCATGTTTTTTACATTCTACAAGATTTCCTGGATATTTTTTAAAAACCCGTTTTGGACGGACCCCGGATGCCTCCTGAAGTAGGACAAATCCAGGATGGATGGCAGCACTACTACAGTGGAAACTAGAAGTAAGGACTACTCGTATATGCACTGACTCCGTCACTACTGTGTTCAACAAAAAACTTGGACTCCCAAACAGAAGCGAGATTATCACTAAAAACAGTTATATACCATTCATCCTTCCATTTATCTTGGTCTCTGTTTTGCTTTAAGAATGTATGATGGACGGACACGAGTCAGGAGCTGTATCAGATAAATACATGATGTAGCGCTTTCACTGGAACATTAGTCGCAGGAACTATGGTTTGAGCTGCAACTACGAGTACGTATAGCGCTGTCACCTTTAGCTTCCATCAGAGGAGGTATGATGGCGGAACGGTAACGGATGGCAAGAAGTGATAAAACCTAATCTTTCACCATTTCTCCAAACTCTCGAGAATTCTATTTCCAAACAAGATAATAAGCGCTCCCATATTACTGAAGCTTCAGTAAACAACCTCATTAATGGTTAAATCAACCGCCTTCCTTAGCCTCCTAGATATCGAGACGATTCGCCAATTGTACATGTGTGGGATATGAAGACACAAATCACGTTATCAACAGCATGCCTCGAGGAGAACGAATGTGTACCACTGAATGTGGCCCAACACATTATTAGCGAACACTAGCGAAATCCTAAATGTTTTCACTTCAAAATTTAATTACGATTTCCATTTGCTTATTTCTAATTACTTACAAGATCTCATTCAAATCAAAATGTTGAATTATTAGCGAAATCTAGCGCTATCGTAAATGTTTTCAGTTCAAAATGTAATCATAACTTCTTCTTGTTCATGTTCAATTGCAAACAAAATGTCATAGCTATACCGTTCATGTTTTCAGTTCAAAAATTAATAATGTCTTCCTCTTGCTCATGTCTAATTGCATACAAAATCTAATTGGTATACATTTGTAAATGGTGTTCTATTTTTTTTGTCACTGAATATATTTTCACCTAATTTATATTTAGTGTAAACATATTTGCGCGAAATGGCAAACATATAGGAACTGGAATACCTGTACATACCACTTCACACAAACTGTTGTAAGCTTTGACTTTCAACTACAATTGATGACGGTGTAAATTAAATGATACTAAAAACTAAGAAGTAAACTTTGTAGTATTATTTTAAGACATTGACGTTGGCTTTTGAATACTTTATCTCTCGAATTCGTTTTTACACCATGTCGCCTACATCAGTATGTATAGTATACATTGATAAAATGAACTAAACATACTGCTTTCGTCCATCCACTGTAGAAATCCAGCAGTAGAGAGCTGTTTCGTGCTTTCTGGTTACTCATCAGCATTGTCTAGGCTTGGTCGCTCGCACATCGAGCGAACAGTACACTCTGAGATGTGTGAGATCTATCGAAATAAGTCAGCGTGAAGGCATCTTAATTCCTATTTTAAAAGATGATTTTTCGATCCCAACCCTTTCTCTTGGCTTACCTCCGCCGATGGAGTGCACAAGTACAATTTGTAACGTGCATACATCCAATTCCGCATTTTCGAATGCAAAACAACGTGGAAAACAGTGCATCCCTCTGAGAGTCAGGAGGTCTTAAAAATTCATGATATGGAATACAAATAGGAAATCAAATTTTATTTGACCTAAAAATGCGCGGCGAGATGTCGGCTAAAGTAAACATGGTATTAGAGTCAAGGTGCTGCTTATTATTCTGGGTTATTCGTAGACTTTTCCTTAGGGCAAACGCTGAACATTGCTATCTTAGCTGGTGAAAGTATTCCCATTGTGTTCATGGCTTGGAAATATCATGTTGTTCTAGAATATTGTCGTTGGTTTCTTTGGGACACTCCATGGATATTTTATTCAGTGAGTAGTAACAATCTGGAATAATCTGCCTTTCCCTAAATGTTAGGGCATCTATACCAAGTTCCGATAGAGATAGAAAGATTCTTGCAGACAAATTACACGTGGTATTTTCGGTTCTTCACAACGAATTCAAATATATGAGATGGATCCAAGCCTTTATGTTTACATTGCATTGTTTGTCGCCAAAATAGTGCAACTATGATTTCTACCAAAGTGATAACATTATATCCATATAATAATAATGCTTACCGGTGAAAAGATCTACCTTCGTTAAGCTTTCACCGCTCTATGCAAATGTTGCAAGAAGTACCATGGCTTGAAATTGTCTAACTCTCGCAAGTCGTCACACCATAATAATCTGCAAACACTCGCATTTTCAAAAAATAACACTAAATATACGAATTTAGTGACAGAGCTGTAAAAAAATTGATTTATGTCAAGTTCACATGTAGTATGCGCTTTACCCTGACTACAGACTGATATTTTCTACCTAGTCTGAATTTGCTGCTTTCCACAGAAACATAACAATGATTTGTTTGAATGACTGTATCAGTTTCTGATAATCGGAAACTCCTTGTTGGAAATACGGCTATATGGCTAGACGGAAGTTCTTTCAACGATGAGCTTGGTATTGTTTTTTCACTGAAATGAATATGGTGTTTTTAATTACGTTAAAATCTGAAATCGCCATTTTTCAATGATATCCATATTTTCGCATTAATTAATGATGCATGATCGAAAATATCGATAGTGTAGTGCACAAACGTTGTAAATGATTTTCTTTTGAAAAAACATTGAATGCGCAAGTGATAAATGCATTTACAATATTTTGGCACGATAAGTACATAAATACAGACTATAAATTGACTCAAGACATTTGTACTTTAGATTTGTACTTCCCACATTTGTGTTACCCATCGATGTAGCTCATTCACCATTTTATACAGGTCAAGACTGCGCTACGATGAAAAAAGAATTAATTGCTCGAAAAAGAATGATTACTATATTATAACATTATTTTATTTGATAAATAACTGCAATCTGTAATGTTATGTATAGAACTATTTTCAAAAAGGTTATAAAATATTTTTGAACAGATCAAGCTCGCAAGTTGTAATTTGGAGATGGTGAGACTGATGTATTAATAACATATATTTTAGCATAAACTGACAAAATTGCGGTTGGGTCTTTTGAAAGTCCGCAATTCTTTATAATCTGAAAATATGAAATCACTGTCTTACAAAATAGCAGACTGGCCAGCCGTCAAGCATGGAGCCCATATACCACGAGAATCGAAGGCCAATCCTGTTCGTGCTGCAAAAACGACCCTAAAAATCATCGATATTGGATCGATCAAACAAACTCTTTCTTTGGAAAATGGGTAAAAGCTGTATAATTATAAAACGCAAAGCCGATATAAATGTGAAAAATATAATCTAGTATACTTTATCTGAAGTCACTTGAAACACTGTGAAATACCGGGTGCGTTTTATATATCTATATCTAACACGCTCTGTTGCTGCAAAAATCGCCAAATTTCGCAGCAAATATCCCCCGTATAAGAGATCAAAGGCAGTTTCACCGGTCCACGTGGAGTAAAGCACGACTATGCGTGGACATAGCCAATGAGAAAGCGTGTATTTCAGAGCTCCGAACAAGTGCAGGTTACTGAAAATTGAAACAGTTTAGCCAGTGCCGTGTAGCGGTGAATAAACGTGTTTTCTTTAGTCTGTCCGTGTTTTTTCATAGATTTTATTAGTTTGTGTGTTTTTGACTTTTGAATACTCAGTTTACTTGTTGATTTAATTGTTGTGTTGATTGTTCTTGTGTGTCCTAAATATGGCTCTTTGGAGACCTTGGGAAAATGCTCCAAGCCATGAGGAGATAGTTGATGAACCTGTGCAGGCAGAATTCTTTCATAAAGATTTAGAGGAACAGACCCAAAGAGTAATCCTAAATATGTATGATTGTCTGAAAAACGAAAATCCAGATTCCTCGCAAAATCAAATTTTAAACAGAATTTGTATCCTGACAAAAATCAGTCGGTCTACCATTTATCGGGTTATAAAAAGGGGAGATGTAGTCAACCATTCCTTCCACAGAAA
The DNA here is from genome assembly GCA_963669975.1 of Acanthoscelides obtectus. Taxonomy (NCBI): domain Eukaryota; kingdom Metazoa; phylum Arthropoda; class Insecta; order Coleoptera; family Chrysomelidae; genus Acanthoscelides; species Acanthoscelides obtectus. The sequence continues at coordinate 26,921,383 of CAVLJG010000008.1, read as the reverse complement.
GCGCATAGGGCAAAAATTAAAAAGAATAGACGTGGGTTTTCAGGAAGATATTCGTCGTATAATATACGGATTTTATAAATTAAAAGATTATCCTGAAGATTTTTATAATTACAAATGCTTAGACTCACTGCACTGTATTGTAAAACAGTGTGGTTTTCAATACAAAAAATTAGATAAAAGAATGGTGATTATGGAGTCGTCTCGAATCATTGAATTGCGCCAAGAATTTTTGCACAAAGTTAAAATCTGTAGAGAGCAGAAAAGAAATCTGATTTACCTGGATGAAACGTGGTATGATACCCATGATGTTGTGCAGTACGGCTGGGTTGACGACAGTAACAAGTGCATTTTAAATGCACCATGCAACCGTGGAAAACGAATCATTATTCTCCATGCTGGCAGTGAAAATGGATTTATACCTAATGCCTTGCTGTTATCTGCCAAAAATATCAAAGAATCATGTGCCGACTATCATAAGGACATGACCTCCGACTTATTTGAAAAGTGGATAGAGCAGCAGTTAATACCAAACATTTCCCCAAATTCAGTGATTATTATGGACAATGCGCCATACCATTCCCGACAGAAAAACAAAATTCCGAATACAGGCACAAAAAAACAAGACCTTATTGATTTTATGAAGGATAAGGGAATGGAAATACCACAAAAATCAACCAGAGCCATATTATTGGATCTTATTAAAAGACAAAAATTTGAAAAAGAGTATGTTGTTGACAATCTGCTTCAGCAAAATGGACATGAAGTATTACGTCTACCTCCCTATTACTGCATTTTTAACCCGATTGAGTCTGGGCTGCTTTAAAAAAAAAGTAATAAAACTTAATCAGACCCCTCAATTAAGTGAATCGCTAATGGCCACAATAAGAGATGCAGTATCTCATATTGCTGCCACAGACCTATGGAAGCAGTGTTCTAGGCATATTATTGAAAAAGAAAATGAATATTGTGTTTTGCCTCCTGTAAATCCCGTTGTAATTCCTCTACAAGATGACTCTAGCGACAGCTCCGAAGGCGAGGATGATATATAAATACCTATAATGTAAGTCTTTATATACCTTTTTATATACCTACCTGCTATGTAAATATTTGCCTATGTCAAACGTTGGAATTCTGTAATTTTTCCATTTCTTAACTTTTAGTCAACATAAATTAAACTCCCAATATAAGTATTTTTTATCCCAAATCAAAAAAATAAGAAGATAGTAAAATCCATTTATTATTATTATTATCGTTCTAAATAAATGCCGCACGCCTATGATACGTCATGAAATTACAAATAACGCACCGACCAAAGGTTTTTATGCTATTTCAAGTGACTTCAGATACACCATACAATCGCGATCGCTGCGCCACGGTGGCACACGCTGGAATTGAAATCAATTTCTGAGGTCGGTTTTTCTCGTTTATCGATTCTTAGTAGGCTCCAAACTGTGAAGATTGAGCGTTTATGGACATTGAATCGCTTATCAATCGACAACCAATTTTCTTCTCTCGGTAATATTTATCCGAAGAGAATTTTTATATTCACTAGTACTAATTCATTATTAGAAGAACCGATCCGCCGTTTTGAAAGATTGATACATTTATGGCCTGGGGGTTATAAAGTATTGCTATTAAAATGTCTCAATATGTTGCCTATCCTTGTATAAATTTTCTAATGAAAGAGCTTATATACCAAGAGAACCGACGGAATGAGAAAAAACAACCACAAAACTTGACGCCTGACTGAAGGCGCAGTAATCGAAGTGTGTACCAGCTACTGCGCAAGCACATGCTATCTGAGATAAGAACAAAATTAGTTTCAATGGTAATACCACAGTTTGATACTAAACTAAATCTTGAAATCCCCCCTAAAGGCTAATCAGTTAGGTGTCAACTTACAGGTCTTACGAATAACTCAAGGGAGACTTTCCAACAGATCTCCACAAATAACTATCCAACAGTAGCAATTTCAAACAGATTTCCAACTATTTACATCAAGGATTTACAAGAAATAAGCAAAAATAATTGAGTTTATTCACAATGAATCCCAACAATCCGTTTGTTGGTGTTCATATGGGGGATATGTCAAAGCACAGTGTTGCCAGATTGGTCGGACAGAACTTCACCACAAAAACACAAACATCCCTCAAAATTGTTACATTTGAAAAAATCCCTCAAGTCACAGTTAATTAATGAAAATGAGTAGATTTGATGCAAAGAGCAGGGAGAAGGGGTGCTTTCTATCCGCGAAACGTGTGTGATATTCCCCAAAAAAACTTCCCAAGTATAAATCCCCCAAATTTGGGGAAATTCACCAACATGGCAACTCCGTCAAAGCACCATTGGATCTCCAGGTGTCAAGTTTCGGGGTAGTTTTTACAGCAGAAGCAGCATTGCCGTAGTTTTATCCCAAAATTCGGCTTGGTAGTTTGGCTGGTTCTAAGAATTGAGTTGACGGAGGGAAAGCTTTTCGCCTAGATACGATCTGTTCTAATCAACCTGAAAGGTTTTATGAAAAAACTACTAATGACACGGAAACAATGTTCATATCAAGATTGATTCAATATAAAAAAAACATATTCTGGAATTATTTAGGTCTCACATGGTGATAACATCTAAGCATGGCCGCGCTCTTCAGAGGACTAGTGCTACTCGAGCGATCATCGACATTGACATTACTACGTTCATGTGTACATCATCTATTGATGTCTGAAACACAGGCTGACTTTGGAGTTGGAACTTACCTTATAACGCAACAATAAGCAAGATTTCTTAGTAACACATACAACAAAAAATTTAGTTAATCAAGATATTGAGTAAAACTTGGAGTAGATCCCTTATGGGGAAGGGGGGGGATTAGGGTGGCTATCGACGACAAAAGTGCATTAGCCACATAACTTCATATCTATTAGCTAATTTTGCAAACTCAACTATTTTATCCACAAATCATTTATTGAAACATATTTTTTGTATCCAGCATTATCTACAAAACAATATGGTCTGACTGCCTTGTCGACAATCTCATTGCCGTGTATTTCTGAGGTTGCTTTCGACCAAACAAAATTAACCTTTATGCGTTTATTTGCCAGCTCGCATAAGAATCTAAAATTATGGCTGCACTGGTAAACTCTTTTATATTAATCATTATCAAGTTCAGGGCAGATTTTATAGCTGAAGATTCCGCTGTAAAGTTTGAACAGATTTCCGGGATACAAAACTTGACGTATGATATTATGAAAAGGGCTACAGATAAAATAAGTACAGCCAGCTTCGTGATACGATTGCGTCAGTATTCCAATCAGACGCCGCACGATGCTTAGGTTAACCTAGCTTGCTTAGAATCGGACTTAAAAAGCCCAAATTGGCACCTAGCAATAAGGAAGCTATCGATTTGATGTTAGTTTACAGCGAGTGTCTTCAAGATTCTACTGATGTTTCGCAAGTGTATTCAGATCTATCCGATATTTCCGTCCCGAGCTGGATAGGTTTGTTTACATCGTGCAAAGGCAGTGAAGATGAATATGGTAGAAGACCTAATCAGTTCCAAATGTTGCAAATTTAGGAAGAAACTTCTATTTTTGAATCGGATGGCGACAACTTTAACAGTATTTACGAGCAAAACAACTGACAGGGTAGTAGAAATTATTCATCAAAAATGTGGTTACGGCGTGAATCGTTAGAATTAATGCTTACAGATAGTGATTTACCCTTCTCTCTATTCTGGAAAAGTATTTCATCTACAGTAATCCATCAATAATATGTTCCAGAAGTCCGAGGATTACTGACCATGAGAGGTATAGACAATAGAAGCCTGTTTTAATTGCGATGTAAGCCATCTAAAGCCTTTGGTCGGCTACTTCACTCTTGTAGCTTAGTCACGTTCCGATTACTTGCCTGCAATGACGAATGTACTGTCGAAATTGAGATGGCTATCCATTGTTAGGGACACTGGCGTGCTAAAACGTAGCCAGTGTAAATGCAATGTTGAAAAAATTAACTTAACAGGCTTCGGAAACCTGGAAAGTTTATGTGAAATGATGAAGCGAAGGTGTCATGCTGATGAAGCAAGGTTAGGTAAAATCTTGCATGTGGTTTTTTGAGTTTTTGTTATATACTTTCGTGTTTCCAGATGCATTTTTGTGCCTTTTGCCAACTGGCGAGGAAGCATTGTAATCGCGAAAAAAATCGTATGGGGTCCAGACAGCTTATCTCAAGTTTTTTTGTCACTAGTATACCGCTGATTCTATTAGTCATATATCATACATCATAAATTTGCTATTTACATTTTGATAAATATCAACTGGGCGGGTATTATGTAGAAAACCGATAAAACGTCAAAAAACCTATAAAATGTCATCTTGCAGTACCTTGCAGACTAGGTAATTTTTAGGGTGCAAACAGTCAATTCCACGTTTGCTCACTAGGATCGTAGTGAGCGTCCATCTATGGAGGAATGACTCAACTACACGCATTGTTAGTTGCATATATTTTGTGAAGCCGATTAGTCTGTAGTTTTCATGTCTGAGAATAAAGTTGGCTGAATAGCAAGACCGCATCTGGATGATTATGTGTATTGGTCTGCATGTATATAAAATCAGTGATATTTGCCGCAAGAGAAAATCGTTACTGAATATGAAGTACGAGTATATCTATTAGCTGTGCCCGACGGGTTATTTGTACGTTGGCCTTTCTGAAGACAGGTTATGTTCAAAGTTATACATTACGATTTTTTACATCTTATGTGTTTCTAAAAACTTTGAGAAGAATTACGGGAAATCACCACCTCGCCCGCGTTGTGTGTAATTACTGTTAACATGTATATGACATGTAATCCGACAGTGTAAAGTGAATATAATTGTTTCTAATCTCTCTCTCATTTCTGGAATTCAGCAAATTTGCTGTAATTTCCAGAATGGATAAGAAAAAGTGGATGCGCAACTAATTCCTAGCTTTGATTCTCAAGTAAGTGTATTTGAGACAAGAATCAAATGGAATTAAAAATCAACATATATCATTAGCACAAAATTCCTCACTATGCATTGCCGTTTTCTTCTAGCTATAGTATACAAATCACAGCTTAGACCTCCTGTAATGCCATCTCTGAAGCAGATTTTGCATTAAATCAGATCCAAACATTGATAACTGAAGCATCATGACGTTTAGGCAACACGCACAACAAAACGGTTCATAACAAGTGTCCCTCGGCTAGTGCTAAGTTAAAGTCTTGTAGAAAACCTACACAACGTCATAAAAACCCAACATAATGTCAAAAAAATCGACATAATGTCACTTTTCAAAATACGTAATACCCGTGCCGGACGTGTCGCGTACGCTACGAACTTATTCTGGTGTCTACAAAATCCTTTCTGCGACTGTCAAGTAATTTCTCATCGCCACATTGCTCGACCTGATCAGCATATCATAGGATGGCTGGCGTTGCCAGATGGTCGACACTTTCAGTAAGGGCAGGAAAAAAGTTTCAAGATCGCAGCATTATCAAATGCCGAGGACTAATTGAATGAACCGGTTTGGCCTACTTGATACATTCAATTATTTTTTTGTGTTTTACATGTTCGTAGTTAACTTTCTTCTACTTGACACCATCCTCTTGGTGTCTCTTTGCTTCCTTTTGCATATTTTTATCTTTCATAAACAGAACCACAATTTCATATTTATTCGAAGCGGGGGTCGATGCTCCTTTTCTTCCTGCATTCTTTTTTCTTTTTCTATTTCTCTTTATCTCTGTATGGTTTCTTGATTACCAGACCGACAGATTAATAAACTGAACTGATATACTTTAATACAAAAAAGTCCTACGGATCGTCTTGCCAGACAACGACGAATCGACAACGTAAAGTAAAAAGTAACGATATACAAGAATACTAAAAATGTTATACAGTTGTATTTCTTGGATAACTATTTGTTATCAACAAGTTCTCATTTGCGCGGGTAATTTAATACAAAAAGACACGCATTAAGTCAGGTTGCTTGATCTGTGGTGAGCATTTGTATATGTCAAAACGTTGTCAACGACAGTTGCATTTTCTCTCTATTTTGCCAGGTCGCCAGTTATGTCGCACTCCATACAGAGGAGCAATTCTATCGCTCTAGCACCTTTGTAGATTACAAAACGGAAAATTCAGACGTCCGTGTGTTTCGAACCCCCAAATCTGTATTCCGTTTCCAATAAAAACCAATACATTAATCAGTGAAAAGTGAATGAAGTCATTTACGCGCCTCCACCTTCGAGGCTCTCTTTAGTTTGTAAACGATTATAGGATTGCACCTAATACCCCGGAGCTTTCCATCCTCAAAGCTGCGAGGGGAACAATTTGACTGAACTGAGCGTAAATCGGAAAATAAATTTCGTTTCCAATCGACGAGGTTCATTGGGTTTGTTGACTGTTGATCTCTCCTGCATCACTTCAGAATGTTTACACAAAACTCGGTCCGGTAATAAGCAAACTAGATTAACAGAACCAGTTGGAGAATTTTTGACAGTTTACCTAGTATACCACCCTTTACTTTTTACAGTATAGTGAGGTCCAATCTTTCATAATCGTTGTCAAGCATCGTATATCGTATAAGGTATGCAGTCATAAATATTAGCCTTTGGCTCAAGAAGCATGAGGTTCCCCCAAAAATTTGGCATGTTCACTCAAACTTCCGGTCGAGATGCTTTTTACCAGTATCATGGCAGATAAGGTCTTATTGATTACATACCAAATGATTTTTAACTCATCTCCACTATTTCTTAGATGCCTGTATCCATCAGAAATACAAATCAACAAATCGATATAAAAGGTGCCATATTCCACGTATTTTTCAGAGGTTTTTGTATCTAAATTTCTATTTCAGAACACATATTTATAATGCAATCAAATTATATAATTCCTTAGACTGCAGTTTAAAAGAAACTAATTCATTACCCAAATTCAAAGAAAAAAAATTTAAAGAAATTCTACTTGATCTGCAGCGAAATTAGTGTTAACTGACCTTATGGTTTTTATGCCTTTACATTAATTATGCTTTATTCTTGTCGTTATTGGATAAACGTATTAATTTTTATTAAGTTCTTAGTTTTTATACATCTCGTATTGTTAAGGGGCTTAGGTAGTAGAATAGATATAGCACCTAAATCTCGCCTCCTGTAATTTTGTTACAAATAAATAAGATTATTATTGTTGTTAAACAGGTAGATTTTGATCAAACTTCCAATAAAGATGTGTTAATACTGTTCAAGACACCTAACAATGTGTATATATGAGTAACAAAAAGATGGACTCGTTTGTGATGCTAAAAATCAGTCAGTTCCTTTTTTCGTTTAGGATATAGGCCAGGAAAATAGCTATTTTTTCCTACAATTTTGACGACAGTAATTTTTTTTGGTGGTATCTTTATATTATTGCTTAGACTAGTGCTTTCTTATGATAAGTTCAGTTTAGTCTGGTCGAAAATCTCGAAAACTATAGATGCTATGTAAACAAAATAGTAAAAACAATTTTGTAGGTAATTTAATCCTTTATCATGTTGCTTTTACAAACATTTATCATATAGTCAACAGGTTACGAGAAATTTATTGGAGAAGGTACATGTAATCATATTTTGCTTTTAATGGCTAAACTAGCAACCTGTGCCTATAAGGACTACTATTCTTTTTTTTGTAGATAATACAACTTTCTACAAAAAAGGTCTCTTAAGTTTTTTCTTCAAGAAATGAAGGCTTAAAATTCGTATGGAAACACCCTAACAGCATACCTCATACTTTACGTTTGTTGTCCAAGTGTCAGCATACATGTTTTCACGTGGATAATAACTTCATAAGTCATTATTTGTGATCAAGAATAGCATCTTAATGTGAATCATTTCCTTTACTGCGTCGCGTAAGAATGAAGCATTATATTCCATACTTTCACATGGCAGTGAAAATAAATTCCATTAAAAATGGTATTCTTGATCCGTGATAATAAGTACCCAGTTATCGCCACTTAATAATAATGTATGTAGATAACGTAGTCAAAGTACGTAGCGTGTAGAGTATGTCGCGCTACTGTTTGGATAGGGATTTTCAACTTTCCCTCCTTATACTTCAAGCACCATCAAGTATCGCAAATTGTATGCTCTACAAAAAATAGAAGTGTTTTTTACTTTTACTAGTTTAGCCATTATAAGCGTTAATAGTATAACATGTACCACTATCCCCCAATTTCTTGAAATCGTTTGATTATTCGACAATTCTTATAGCAACAAAATGATAAAGCATTTAATTCCCTACATAATTGTTACTATTACTTTTTTGAAAAGGATCTATGGTTTTTGAGCTTTTCGATCAAACGCGTATATCAAACATATTTGAACTTGAAATTAGTAAGTAATAATTTAACGATACTATAAAATAATTACTATGGGCATAATTTTAGGATTTCCTTATACAAAATCTCCCTATTTCTTGACTGATGGCTGTTCAAGTTGGCCTGGTAAGTGAATGGAAAATTTCTGTCGCTTGTTAACTACCCTTCGGCATTTTTTGTCTGGTATCGACTCGACGCCCTTGGCCAACATCCTCAAAAGGGGCCTTCAGCAGTGAGAATCGTTCTTTATCCCCGCATTTAAATTTAGATTGGCAGTGCCTGATTTGCAACCGAAAGAGACCTCTCGCCCGCCTGCCGCCCAAGGAAATTACATTAGTTTTCGAGGGACACAGAAGCCTAAATTGGTTAAGCCTCTGCTCACTGTGTTGTTTGGAATTAAAATACCAAGTGTTAGGGAAACAATGGGCGAAAATGACACGGATTTTGACAAAAATATTGGATCAGAAGGAAGATCATCGGTATATTTCAATATGCTGGAGGTTACCTAATAAAGTTTAAAGAGTCTATTGGTTGGTTCCTACAGTGGTCGATGACTTGTCGGTGACTGTGTCAGGTATCCGGCCGTGTGAATTTACGTCTATATAGCAAAGCAGAGTGTACGGAATTTGTGTGGCGGGATCTTAGACATGATCACTGACAGGTTGGTGACAGCTGTACAAACAGGGCTTATATGTGTAATAATGTAAGCAATAATAACATTTATTTTGAAGATAATTCACATTGAAAGGAATTAACGACAGTAACAAAAAGGGTTATAACGAGCACAGTACACAATAAATAGTTGCTGGCCTTGTAATATTATTTTTTGCTGTAAATGGGCTTCTTATTTCCCATGCCTACTGTAATCGCGAACATTTCTGAAAATGAGATATTGTGTTTTTTTGGTGATATATGACATGTACATCATGAAAAACCATATCACTCAGTTTGTCTGTCTGTCTGTTGGTCTGCCCGTTAATCTTATAACCGCCTATAACTTGAGCAGTACCGCTCGTATTTCGACGAAATTTTCACGCAATATTACTACTAGGCCAAAGACGCAAGATCTTTGTAGCTTTTGAAAATCGGTTTAGTGGCGGCAGAGAAAAAGGCCAAAAACGAAAATCGCCCAAACTTCGTTTTTGACGTTTGACAGGATCCAGATTAGTTATCTTTGGAAAAAAAATTAGAGACGAAAAAACTTGGTGGTGGGGGTTGTAGGGGGTGGAGAGGGTTTATATCAATTTTTTGATGTAATGTCGTTTATATTCTTTCAACCTTGGTAATTCTACGCACCTATTAGGTATATTTTACACATAGATTCTCCTGAACATTCCCGTTTATGAACTGATAACGGCGTTGTGTGCGAAGGTCAGAGTTAACCTGCTTGACGCCTTTTTTTATGAAGAGTTGTTGATAATCTCATTAAACTATGTATCTACCACGATACCTTAGTACGTCAAAACATGACAACAAATAACAGCTGTTCAATGACGTCAAAGTTCAACATCTTCAAGAGACCTAGTAGTACTCTATGCTGGTTCATACTTGTCTGCGACGTCTTTGCCCGATTTGTTTGCTACAAAGTAATTAGGTTGTGGTACACTATCAGTAGCTACCAAGATGGCTGAACTGAATTTGTTTGCCTGCCGTATCTGTAACCATGCCCAAAAGCAGACAATGTTGTTTCGTGCTTGTTGGAAATTGTCAGTACGGTATAGGTCCGTAAGGTTAGTACAGGTGGGAAAAGCATCTTCGTGAAGATTGTTTTACAATCTCGATGCCCGAGGGACAAAAGAACGGTGGTAGCGGCCAGTTCTGGATGTATGCAATTCCACACGGTTAGGATGGGAGGCTGAAGTCAAGCGAGTGTGTCTGGTAGGCACATCCCGCGGTGGCATCATGGAGAAGAACTCTGATAAGTAAAGCCCACTGGCGTAGCGGTAGAAGTGAGCTAGATCGCCGACGGCCCGCCGATGCGAAAGGGTCCCGATACAGTCTATTAGAGAAGTGTCATTGATCTGTCGGACAGCCCTCCTCTGAACAGTATCGAGCATGGATAATGTATCTTGATACATCTTCGGCACATACGCTGGAAATGGCAGGAGGCCCACACGCCTCTGGGCATTACTGTCTTTGCTATGAACAGTCAGCTGGAATACGAGGTATTCTCAAGGCTACCAGCACTTTCGAGTGATGAAAAATTGCATATATAGACTCAGGCTTATGTAAGCATGATTGCTTTTCGCTTCTGCGACCATGATCATCTGCATACAACATTGTTTCATCAGACAATGTGTTCGGCAACTGTCTTTCAGTAAGAGCCAGGCACCGAATATGTATCGAGCTTTAGCGAACTATTTGCAGGTGACGTTATGTCAATGAAAATAATGACGACTACTCAAGTCAAGTAAGAATTAAGTAAATTTCAACCGAAATGGTACGCCATTGGATGTAGCAGATTCAATATTGGTACAAAACTAACACAATATAGCACTTGATAATATTGTAATTAGCTGTTTCGATGTCATAATGTGTTGCCATATCGTGATAAATAATTTACGTTTCGTGTATGTTGTCCTTACCATATCATTCTATTTTGATAGATATTATCTACATAATTTCTATTTTTCACAGTAAATGTAAAGAGGTCGCTAAATAGGCCAACGAAAAACCAAAACATCGTCGAAAAATCCTATAGTGCTGTCTAGTCGGGAATTTCTTAAAAAAATGTTATTAGAAAGACTTCAGGATCTTTCTGGACTTTGGGTGGTTTTCAAAATCTGTTATAGATTTCAACACAAGACTGCCTACGGGCCAATGAACTGTCAACACTGATGGAACAGGCGTAACGCGAATTCATTGCGGCTAGAATGAGAAACGAGAAGGATAGCGCTAGTCAGGGCAAAACATTGGCAAAACGTGGTCCATTGTGGTATTTCCATATATACTAAGTGACATATAAATCCGAACACCCAGTTTAAATGGTTTTATTTTAATAAAAGTTGGTGAATGTGTTTATCTTACTGTAAATAACAAGTGAAAAAATTTTCAGCCTTATCAGTTGGACATTCCGGTTTTTATACTGCTTGTTTTTAATTCACTAACGCTCTAAAAATGAATATTTCAGCCGCAGTAAAGAATCAACGTTGGCGGATTTTGGTTCTTGACATCCTATACGATCGGTTACGATGCCTAGAGTACGGAGACCTGTACGATTTCGTCAACTTAGTGAGTTTGATAGGGGCCGTATAGTGGGACTTCGGGAAGCTGGACTTTCTTTTCGGGCAATTGCAGCTAGAGTGTAAAGAAATGTAGACACTGGGTTAGGTGTTGTCAGGCATGGCTTCGAGAAGACCGTACGCAAAGAGCAAGGGGCACTGGACGCCGCCGTAGAACAACAGACCGTGAAGATCGCCGCCTAAGATTATTGGCCTTAAGGGACTGTTTCTCCATTACCAGGTCCATTGCAAATGAATGGTTTGCAGAGCACGGAAGACCTATTGGCATGCGAAGTGTTTACTGACGAATGAGAAGTTTTGGCTTGTTTTCATACCGGCCACAATGGGTCCTAACTTTAACTCGAGAACATCGACGTAATCGCCTTGAGTGGTGCAGACAACGGTCACTCTGGGATCAGGAATGGAACAGTATTGTCTTTAGTGACGAGTCTCGATTTTGTTTAGGCATGCACGATGGTCGTGCCAGGGTTAGAAGGCGACGTGGTGAAAAGAGGAATCCACAGTTTTTTGTTGAAAGACATGTTCATCACACTGTTGGAGTTATGGTTTGGGGTGCTATAGCTTATGGTTTCAGGTCACCTTTAATCTTCAACAGAGGTAACATGAACGCGCAGCGTTATATCCACGAAGTTCTAGAACCCCGTCTTTTACCCTATCTTGACACCCTGGCAGATCTAACTTTCCAACAAGATAATGCCCGACCACATGTTGCAAGAGTCACAATAGACTTCTTTCAACATAATGATGTCACATTGTTACCATGGCCATCAAGATCTCCCGACTTATCCCCAATTGAGCATGTGTGGGATATGATGGGTAGGAGATTGCTCAATTTGCAACGTTCTCCTCAGACTCTAGAAGCACTTCGAGAGGAGTTGGTGGTTGCCTGGAATGAGATACCACAGGAGGACATTGACCACCTGATCAGAAGCATGCTTAGGCGCGTTGGAGAATGCGTAGCACATCAGGGTGCATCCACACATTATTAAAGGTCAAAGGGCTTTAAAGCAGTGCAATCATTTTGAAATTTTTATCATTTACTTATTATGCTTCATTAAGTACTTATACAAAATTTTATTAAAATAAAACCATTTAAACTGGGTGTTCGGATTTATATGTCACTTAGTATATGTTCTAAGGATTTTTGGTGTATGTTTGTTTTTAGTGACGTTAAAGATTACTAGTGATAGTTTGCGACAATTATTATAAACATTTTTATGCCGGACAGCCTTCAAGAGCTGTTGTTTTATGTGATATTTGTTTAAAAATTGTTGAATCTTGCAGTGCGGTGAATTGTTGCAATAGACGCAGAATAGATGTGAAAATGAAGTTTCACAGGTTGGTTTTAATCATCTCATTCATTTTTGTGTGAGAATTACCTGTTAGTTGGTTATTCGAGAAAATATCTGGATTTTTAGGATACCTACAGATCCTAACATGAGGAAGTTGTGGTTACATGCTATAAGAAGAGAAAACTTTACTCCCAGTACAACAACGGTAATTTGTGAAAAGCATTTCACGCCAGAGGATTATGAAGTTAGTGTTCATGGAAATAAGGTACTAAAAAAGGTGGCAGTTCCATCTGTGTTTGATTTTCCAGCCCATCTCAAGAAAGAACCTAGCCATCGAAGGGTTTTGAAAAGAAAACATAAATACATAATTTCTAGAATGAACTATGGTATAACCTATATTGTATTATAATGAAAAACTGTGCATCTACAGTATTGTTAATGCCATTGTGCACAAATATTTTGTATACATATATATATATATATATATATATACAGGGTGACTTCGAAGTTGAGTCATTTATTTTAACAGGGAGTAGATCTGATCAAAAGAAATGTTTTTTTCCTTTACCATTTTTCTGGTAAAATTAAAGTAACAAAGTTATAGCCCGTTGGAAGTTTGAGTACCGCCCTGTCTCAATAATAATATTATGTGCTCGTGTTTGGCAACAACGGATATAATCCGCCTTATCGGTTCATCGCATCGGAAACAAAAAAGCGAAAGAATTTGGAACGATGTTTTTACAATTATTTTATTCAGTTGTATACAGTCAGTGTCAGTTGGTAACGCGTGAGTAAATAGTGGTATCTGTTGCGTGGCTCAAACGAAATCAAAAATGGGACATGATTACGAAAATGCTGAACTTGTGGACATGATTCTTATTTACGCGGCATCACGGATTTATGCGGATCGGTTTCCCAATCGAGTGCAACCAACCCCTCGTGCCTTTGTTAATGTAGTACAAAGGGCTCGTGAATTAGGTGACTTAAGACCTCGCAGGGGAGGGCATGCCGGTGCTCCAAGACCGCACGATCAGATACAGGTCCGCACTGAAATACTTGTCGGGAGGATACTTTATAAAACAAGGTAACATTTTTTTTTATTTTTTTTTTATTTTTACACACATATTTTGGTTTATCTTCCTTCTACAATCATTATCTGAAAATTAATGACTCAACTTTAAAGTCACCCTGTATATATCGAAGTTGAGTCATTTATTTTAACAGTGAGTAGATCTGATCAAAAGAAATGTTTTTTTCCTTTACCATTTTTCTGGTAAAATTAAAGTAACAAAGTTATAGCCCTTTGGAAGTTTGAGTACCGCCCTACCTATTATATGCTCGTGTTTGGCGACAACGGATATAATCCGCCTGACCGGTTCATCGCATCGGAAACAAAAAAGCGAAAGAATTTGAAACGTTTATCACGATGTCTTTCGTCAGTCGATAAAACGTGAGTGAATAGTAGTGTGTTGCGTGGCTCAAACGAAATCAAAAATGGCACATGTTTACGAAAATGCTGAACTTGTGGACATTATTCTTATTTACGGGGGGGCAGTCTTTACGAAATGCTCCCGGATGCATCACGGATTTATGCGAATCGGTTTCCCAATCGAGTGCAACCAACCCCTTGTGCCTTTGGTAATGTAGTGCAAAGGGCTCGTGAATCAGGTGACTTAAGACCTCACAGGTGAGGGCATGCTGCTCCAAGACCGCACGATCAAATACAGGTCCGCACTGAAATACTTGTCGGGAGGATACTTTATTAAACAAGGTAACATTTTTTTTTTTAATTTTTACACACATATTTTGGTTTATCTTCCTTCTACAATCATTATCTGAAAATTAATGACTCAACTTCAAAGTCACCCTGTATATATAAGGGTTTTTTATTTGTACACTTTAATTTCTACAATACTGGACGTGTACCCATTACATTTAGTGTTGACAACTACAGTACTATAAAAATAAATTTAAATGTGCATAAATACTATTTGGAACATTATAAAGATATATAGAAAATAACATTTATTTATTGTGATATTTCTTAGATCTCTTATTTTTTATATGTAAGAAATAGCATATTAGAGCAGTTAAGTTAATTATAAGCAGACATGTAATCTCTTTGCTACCTGAATTATTAATTACTTATGTTAAATACTAATTTTTATATCTTCAAATGTGTAAAGGAGAATTTGTCAAGTTTCATAAATATGTATATACAAATAAATAAACTTGGTTTTTTAATTATAATTACGTTTCCAGGATTTTATCTCGTTCCAGTTGCCTGAATAACTTTTAAATCTTCTCTAAGAATCCTCGGTTTCATATGCAATTCATTCAAGTCCGAGCGCTTTTTGCCCTGACTAGTTCCATCTCTCTCTCGGACCTCTTTGTCGTATGTTGGTCGCATTATCGTTTCATTGTACAAATGGGACGGGGCGATTCCATAAGTGATGACAGTTCATTGCTACGGGCCCAAACTTAAAAAATGCACGTACACTAAGGAAGCGTAGTGAGAATACTATCGTCGGTATAAACCTAGATTAGGTACTCGATATCTATTTACTTCGCAGAGCTGATAGTAAATTTGAAATTACTATTTTCTAGTAACAATCAGGACCAACAGCGTGTATGCGCAAACTGAGATGTTATAACTTGCCGCTTATTGGAGTGGTAGAAAAAATAATCGGGAGGGATCTGAACCCGCACAGGTATCACGTATCTTGAAAAGTGACATTATGCCGATTTTTTGACATTATGCTGTTTTTTTTTGACATTTTGTAGGTTGTTCTACAAGATGTTAACTTAGCACTTAGTTGTACGTGCTGCCTAAGCATCATGAGGCTTGTTATCAATCTTTGGCTCTGATGTGATGTAAAATCTGCTTCTGAGATGGCATTACTGGAGCTAAGCTGTACGTTGTATGTGTTGATGATAATTAAATTGGGTCTTGTCTCAAACACACTTAAATGAGATTCAAAGCTAGAAATCAGTTGCGCATCCCCTTTTTCTTATCTACTCTGGAAATTACATACATATACAAATTTGCTGAATTTCAAAAATGAGAGAGATAAGAAATAATTATATTCACTGTACACTGTCGAATTACAAGCCATATATACGTACATACAGTTATTACACACAACGCGGGCGCGGTGATGATTTCCCGTAATTCTCCTCAAAGTTTTTAGAAAGAGAAAACGTAAAAAATCGTAATGTATAACTGTCAACATATCCCGTCTTCAGAAAGGATGACCTATAAATAACCCGTCGGGCACAGCTAATAGATATACTTCATATTCAGTAATGATTTTCTCTCGCGGCAAATATCACTGATTTTATACACATGCAGACCAATACACATAATCATCCAGATGCGATCTTGCTATTCAACCAACTTTCTTCTCAGAGATAAAAACTACAGACCCGGATCACTCAGCCTCACAAAACTATGCAACCAATAATGCGTAGTTTAGTTGTCCATAGATGGACGTTCACAACGATCCTAGTGAGCAAACGTGGAATGACTGTTTGCGTCCTAAAAACTAACTAGTCTGCAAGTTGACATCTTATAGGTTTTCTTTGACGTTTTATAAGTTTTTTCGCTTGGATTTGATTATTAAGCCCGCATTATTATCTATTTTTTCTCGAGCTATTAAACAACGATATTAAGGACGCAGTTTGAACACTATCTGCTTCGTGACGATAATCAACCATATACAACGTTGTTTCGTGTTTTCCAGTCAC